>CM062816.1:2099564842-2100164842 GCA_031772625.1 Pinus tabuliformis
GTGGAGCTTGTACGCTTGGGTGAGAGGGTGACTGTATTGGTTAAGTAAAGTAGTAGTGTGCATGAGTTTGTACAATGCAGGCTGTACGATTGTCAAGGGCACACATTAGTTAGTGGAGGCAGTTGTATGAGTTGTAAAAGCAACTAACAATAGGTCAAGTGGGTGACTTAGAATTTTTGGAGCTAGATCCCTTGGGTTTGACTAATACATTCCCATCTTGGAAAGCAACACATAACCCCTTCTTCTCTATAGTAGAGATTAAGAGCAAACTCCACCTGAGCTTTGTCACCCACAACACGTCCTTTGCTTCCATCTTGCCTCTTGACTCGAGTGGAAATATCACTATTCCAACCCCTTTTATTGCATGTTTGGCATCATCACAAAACTCCACATGCTTCTTGCCAGTTTTGGAAGAATTCCAGGAACAAAATTGAGAACACTTCCTCTAGCAGAAGACTCCAGCTTCTTGCCAGTTTTGGAAGAGTTCTAGGAATTGCATTAAGCATTCCAGAGTTGTTGGTCATCCTTAAACCATCACAAGTTGAGACTTCCCTTTTTATGTTGAAGTTCTATTCAATGCAGAAAAGTAATACCCACTCACAGTACATAGCAATATCCTTTATAAATATGCAGCAAATGAATCAAGGAATCAATGCATATATATGTAGACAGAAACTAAAATGAGTTTTAAATACAGTGCCACAACTGGGGCAGCAGCAACTGCAAACTTTCTTGGATCCTTCAAATACTAGAAAGAGCTGTCACAGTAGAAATATCAACAATAAATTTCTCTATTAAATCATCCTCTGTGAGATCAAGAACATCATGATCAAATACCGAACCATTGTTGTATACAGACTGCACAATCAATCCATAGAAAATGGCCAAATGCCAAGCAAAACTGCCTCGGAAGAACCAACCTTGTCTCCTTTCTTAATAAGCTCCACGGGTGTTTTAATTTCAATAGTACCTTTGTTAATAGTTCACTGGTAATGTAGCTTCAGCAAAGATGTCTCCAACTTATCAGTTCCTTTCAGGGACAACAACCATACATAATAGCCTTTAATTGGCCATGTCCAGCAGTGTTATTAACTCTAAAACTCGTACCAGTCATATGCAAATTGCACCAACAGCTTCCATGTTCAATCAATGAGCAAGATGGGCTGATATTCCACTCGATTTGGTCTCTAGTCTTGGTCCAGACATGTCCTTGCACAAATTGCAGCTACAGAACTTCTCAGTTTCAGCGTAATTCTGGCAATTGCAAAAGAGGTCTGGATAGGAACAAACACATAGAAGCCTTGGACTTTATGGGGTTGATTATCATTTATTTTTTCAGCATAACACAACTTCCTCCTTTTTTTTTTGCAAACACAAGATTGGTATTAAGACATAGTCTTACCAATAACAAACTCAACAACGCAACGCCCTCTCAGATATTAACCCCTGTCTTAAAAAATGTTTAACTTGATGAAAAAAGGTTTAACACACATGCAACATATACACCTGAGCAACACGACCAACGAGTCCAACTCTGATATTATATACTGCAACACCAACTCTGATATTACAAACTGCAATGCCAAGACGCGTGAGGGAGCAACGCTAAGCTCCTACAATGCTCCCTTAACTTCGCTTGGCTTCTCAATAGCCGAACTTTCTTGCTCTCAAGTGTTTGTACGAAGGAGGCCAAACAGAGATTTCCGCTGTTGAAGTTGCCCGGATGGTACAATATGAGTCCACGCAAATACAGTGCAGTTTTGGGAGATTGTGAACAGTGATTTATTCGATGGGCAAGGCCAACCCCCCTTCCTTGTCGTTCTGGCTATTGGTTACCAGTGGCGCGGAGGGAAGTTGGGTGTGGTAGATTGGACGCAATTTGCTGCCTGCGAATTGGAAAGTCGGCTCTGTTTATGACTTCGGACTTCAGATTACAGAAAGAGCACTCGAATTCAACTGTGCTTCTATTTATGGCATCTGTCCCTACAACATTACACCTAGAGGCTGGTTGATCTTGTCAAGGGTAGCGTGGAGAATGCAAAGTAACGAGAGTGAGTTTGAGGTCTCGGATGATGAGTGTCCAGCAGGTGAGGTCGCTGGAGACGAGCTTTGAAACCAAGAGCAAACTCGAAACAGAGCAGTAATAAGATGGTGCCAAAAATGTTATCACTTATTTCTTTAACCCGTGTAGTCCAGAACTCTCGGTGTCAGGGAGGCTTGCTACACATTTAGTCGGCTCCGTATCAAATTAACTAAATGAGATCTTGTTCCTCTTGAACAAGTGCCATTTATATTAAGATTTAAATTAGAATACCGACGCTGCATCCAAGCAATTGACTTATTTTAAAGCTTATATATTAAATTAAAAGAGTCCAGCTGCATCCAAGCAGTTATGTCTTCTGTTTAAGCTTATACATTCTGACACAAGCGTGAATGGGTCAACCATATCAAAAACTTTGAAACTTATTCCATTGGATCAAGCCAATGACTACTGCGACCAAACAAACTGCTAACATTAATTTCCAACTGAAACTGAAAAATTTTACAACGCTGGACACAAAACTATACAACAGAGGTATATATCATTAGTGTGATACCATATAGCGCTCTGATACCAACAGCGTTCCAATACCGAGCGTGTAGTGGTCCTTCATGCAGTACTCCCTCACACTTCTGGCATCCGAATTAGAAGTAAAAGGCTTGCGCTCTCAGAAAAAGCACATGCTCGAACAATGTGCTTGTGCACAAAACAGTGCAACTCATCTCCTGTCAACACATCCCATATTTTGGCACTAAAATCAGTTGATCCTGATGAGCAAGACAGGATTAGGATTCTTTTGTCTGCCTCCAACGATTACCACTGACAATTCCTCCAACGCCTCTAGCAACGTCCAGAAGGTATTATGCAAGGAAAATATTATAGCAGAGCAACGCAGCATAAAAAAGGTCGGTCAGAGAAGAGGGTGTAGAAAATTATTATGGCAGAGAGCCCAGGGTGCAGAAAATTATGCACAGAAGACACGCAGAGAGGCAGCGTTTGCAGCAGGTCTCTTGACAGAGGGCGCAGGCTTGATAGAGGGCGCAAACAATATCAAAAACGTATATGACACTGCCTGGGGCAGGCTATAATAAGGTGCAGCAGCAGGTGAATGATTAATAGCAAGATTTAGTGGGGCAGAGAGCCCAATTTAGGTCCGTTCTAACAGTTGCAGATTTCAGAGAGTCTAGATAACGCTGAGGTTTAGAAACAAACTCACAGAAAATGACCACAAAAATTAGTGGCTTAAATTGGAGCAGGACCAGCAATCGCCCGCTCTGATACCATGTTAAACACACATGGGCAGCAAGAATAATCTGAAGGATAAAACATGAGAATGTAGTTTTTATTAACAACTGATAAACATTTATAGTACATATTGTGACCGTTGGGTTCCACATCCCAAGGTCTCTTGGACTCCTTTATCTATTCGGCTTCCACACTAACCCATTGAGGATTAGGTGTCCAACAAGATCTTTATTAAACGTAGCTGCTCACAATGTCTTTGACCCATCAAATACATTGCATATCAGCTTTCAAACACATCAACTACTCATAGTAAGTTTGCTCTTCAACCTCATTGTATATTAGTCCTTGAAGCACACTATTCACAATTTCATTTGTGAATGCTCACAATGTGTTTGACCCATCAAATACACTCTATATCAGCCTTCAAATACATTTGCTACTCATTGTAAGTTTGTCCTTCAATCTCACTGTATATTAACCCTTGAAGCACACTGTTCATAATTCCATTTGTGAACAAACTTCACAATCTACACTTAGCAACTGTTTAACACAAAATACAACCCTCATTGGCCTCTTCCTTAGGTTGAGATACCTTTGCTCATCCTCCTCTATGTTTTGAGGCCTCTCAGCTCGTTTTCCTTAATCGGTGGCCAAGTATTCATAGGTTGCATCTTAACACAAGCCCTTGTCTAGCAGTTTGAGACCTTTTGACTTGCATAGGGCTTCGATACCCCTTGGTCCAAGCAAAACATGGGGATGTGAGCCCAAAGATAGATTATTTTATTAGTCCATCAGTAAATGAATCATGGGGTTCTTCTACCATGGATCATGGCCCTCTAGATCAGTAGTATATTATTAGTATACATATTATACAATTCAGGGCTTGAGATCTACTTCTTCAGATCAATAATTTACCCACAAAAACACAGAGACAATGCATGACTTCCTTGTTGAAGGTGGTCCTTTAGTCTTTAGCCCTTTAGGTCCTCTTGTCTATTGTTCCTCTAGTTGTCACTTGCGTCCATCACACAATGACTTGAATTCTTTTAGATCTTTGTTAAACCCAGCTGCTCACAATGTGTTTGACCCATCAAATACACTGCATATTAGCCTTAAAATACATCAACTACTTACAGTAAGTTTGTTCTTCATCCTCACTGTATATTAGCCCTTGAAGCACATTGTTCACAATTCCATTTGTGAATGCTCACAATGTGTTTGACCCATCAAATACACTGCATATTAGCCTTCAAATACATTAGTAACTCACAATAAGTTTGTTTCTCAATCTCACTGTATATTAGCCCTTGAAACACATTGTTCACAATTCTATTTGTGAACAGACATCACGATCTACGCTTAGCAATTGCTCAACACAAAATACACAACCCTCGTTGGCCTCTTCCTTAGGCTGAGATAACTCTGCTCATCCTTCTCAATGTTTTGAGGCTTTTCGGCTTGTTTCCACAATTTGCAGCCAAGTATACATACATAGACTTTGTCTTAACACAAGCCTTTGTTCAGCACTCTGAGGCCTCTCGACTTGGCACCCCTTGGTCCAAGCAAAACATAGGGATTTGAGCCCAAAGCTCGATGAGTCCATCAATAATGAATCACAGGGTTCCTGTACCAGGGATCATGCCTCTCTAGATCATTAGTATAGCTAGTATACATAGTAATCAAATTATGGCTTGAGAGCTGCTTCTTTAGATTAATAATTTGCCCACAAAACAGAGATAATGCATGACTTACTTGCTAAAGATGGTGCTTTAGTCTTTAGCCCTTTATGTCTCCTTGTCTATTGTTCTTGTGGCAATCCCTTGCCTCCATCACAAAGTGACTTGACTTCTTTCAAATCTTTGTTAGACCCAATTGTTCACAATGTGCTTGACCCATCAAATACACTGCATATTATCCTTCAAATACATCAGCTACTCACAGTAAGTTTGTTCTTCAACCTCATTGTTGATCAGACTTATACAGGAACACAACAAAATACAGATATAAACATAAACATAGAGATGTAGTAGAAATAAACTTCATTTCATTAATATCAAAGAATTGAAATATGCTTGCATATAGAATGGAAATAAACTAGCTCGGGTGGTGGTAGCTTATCTCGGAGAAGAGATGTGGCAGCTACATTCCTTTGAACTATGTTACAATGAGGCTCAAGGGCCTTTTTATTATTGAACAACAAGGGGAAACCATAAACGACCAATACCCCAACCCTAGTTGATGGAACGACAAGAGTTTGTGGGCCTCGCTGGGGTTAGTTGGGCAGCCAACTTCCTGGGGTCGTAACTTGGTCATATGATCTCCGTTTGGCGTGTATGATACCTCGTTTGAAAGATCTCTTTGAGTACTACAGGATGGTAGGCCCCTGCCTACTACTATGGGCTTGTTGTGGACCTGAAAAAGATGTTGTTTAGGGGGTCAAAACTATTCCGGAAATCCAAGACCCGAAAAATTGCTAAAAATAGTAAATGCTGTGATACCAAAGGTAACTGATGAAAGCGACTGGAGGTCTAGTTGGAATAGGCGGGTGGCCACCAATATCAACCTGGATCAGTCCTCCCCCCTTAGGAAGCAATGGTCCCCATTGCGTGCAAAGCATCCATGAGGTGAGAAAATTTCTGTTGAACCTAGTCCTTGTTGAACCATTTGCCCCGGTGAAGGAGTTGCTTTGATAACTTGATATAGTTGGATCCTTGTTGACAAGTGTTCTTGATCCGTGTGTCCATGATTTTGTAAGCTGTGGCTTGTTTGATGCAGCTTGGGTTGAGCTCTGTTGGTGTCAGCTGTTCAACAACGTCAGATGTGTCCAACATTAGGGGAAAGTATGGTCACAACCGGTCCACATTGAATACTTGGTGCACGCCAAGGAACGTTGGAATGAGCTCGAAAGCATTGTCCCTTACAACCTTGGTGATTGTGTAGGCAGTGCAGGAACTGATGTACCTCCCAACATCTTATTGAAGGTTCAACCAATAAAAATACTTTTGCAACATTGCCACTATTTTCTCTACTCCGAAATGTCCATCGACTTGACTGTAGTGCATCTCCCAAATCATCGTGGCACGCTCACTTGAAGGAACACAAAGGTGTCCTAGGTGGCATAACAATGCGCCCTGGAGGTGAAAATTTGGAACTTGCTTGCCTTTCAGGAGCATCTAGTATGTGTTGTTGATTTCTGGATCGTTCTTGTAAAGATGCGACCACCCCGAAGTCTCGTGTCCACCATAGTCTATCATATTGGTCAGCGCCATAACCGGTGGTAGTCTAAGACAACTTGCAACATTATTGGTGCTACCCTTCTTGTACTTTATGTGCAAATATGTGGACCATATCTGATGGTGATCGTTCTACAACTTTCCTTGTGTCTGTATGAACTACAAGGGTCAGTGGTTTGTGTGGATGACTGTTTCCTTCTCTAGAATGTAATGCTTCCATTGTCGGTAGATTTGCACAATGGAGTACATCTCTTTGTCATAAGTGGGATACTTTCAGACTGTATCTGAAAGCGTCTCACCATGATATGCCATCGGATGTCCCTGCTGAGTAAGAACTACACCAATAACATAATCAAAGGTGCCTGTCTCAATTTCAAATGGTTGTTGCAGGTTTGGTAATGTGAGCACCACTGGTGCAGAGCAAAGGCGATGCTGCAATTTGACAAATACCTTCTGTAGGGATTCATACCAAAAGAACTTTGTTTTTGCTCCGCCCTTGGTGACTTGACTCCAAACACGAACCTATGATAGTAATTTGCAAGACATAAAAAGTTGTGGAGCTCTGTTAGAGTCGTTAGCGCTGGCCAATCCCGAATAACTTGTATCTTGGCTTGGTTGACATGCTCACCTCGCTCATCAATGATGTGCCCTAGATATTGATCCCGGGTCATACCAAAAGTGCATTTCTCCAAATTGGCACACAATTTGTGCTGTTGCAGGGTTTGGAGGACCTGTTGGATATGGTGTATGTGCTCTTCCCAACTCCAGCTGAAGATCAAGATGTCGTCCAGGTACACCACCACAAACGAGTTGGTGAAGGGCTGCAAGATGTCGTCCATCAGACACATGAAGGTTGCAGGGGCATTTGTCAACCCAAAAGGCATGACCATCATTCGAAAAGGCCCTCCTTGGATTTGAAGGCGGTCTTCCACACATCACATGGTTCACATCAAATGGTTCAATTGGTACCTGCTAATAACCGAACTTAAATTCAATCTCGTTGAAGTATTTGGCACCCTTGAGCTTGTCCAAAAGGTCATCAATCTATGGGATTGTATACCTATTCTGGATAGTGATCTTCTTTAGCGCCCGATAGTCAATACAAGGCCTCCAGGTTCCACCCTTCTTCTGTACCAACATGATTTCTCAACACGATCAAGCTCCCACAGGTTGATGAACTTGGAAATTATTAAAAATAGGAATGTCGACATTTAAGCATTAAGAAAACAACTCAAATTACCAACAATAGAGCACCCTCAAGCTCAGGAAGTGGGGCAATTAGAGAAAAAAAGAAAATATGTTACGCATGATTGCTAAGCAGAATTTTCAGATTCAAAAGATGGAAGTAGATATGGAAAAACTCTTCAAAGAGAAAAAACAACGAATTAGTGCAAGAATTTCTACAACAGAGATAGAGTCATCCAACCAAGAAACCACTGAACAATTGTCAAAAGCTATGGGAGATTTGTCATTAAGCAAAGTTGAAATCGAGAAACTAAAAGCATCACTGCAAAGAATGGAAGACAATAAACTTAAGGCATAAGCTACATACATCTCAAAAGTACAAAAGAATTTCAAGCTTACTAAACAACTTGAAAAGTATACAGATGAATCAACTAGTGCACAAACATTATCAGAAGCCAAGGAGAAAATCTGGATTGATATCAATTCAACCATTTCAGACTTGCGGACATCTATTGAGATTATTTTTGAAAGGAAGAGTTGGTGCACAAAGCAAAAGTAGCCATAACAGAGATCAAAGAAGAATTGGACCACAAACTTGGAGAAGCAACAAGGATCATTAAAGTGTTAAATTCAAAAACTAAATATGAGTTTGAAGACATGAGAATTGAAGACAGAACATATGCAATCCTAGAAGTCAGAAAGGTGTTAACAAAAATGAATTTGACGTTACAGCTAGAATATAAATGCCAAAACTTAGAAGCTCAAATCAAAAAGTTCCATAGAAAGTTTTCTATCCTTCAGCAAGGGGACTACCATCCTTAAGAGATTCTCGTGGCCAGTTGATGCCATTTAAAAAGTACCAATACAAGTTACATGACAGAACAAAAGATAAATCAAAGTTTGCTAAAGTAAAAGGAATTATTGGTGGCATAACTTTTCTTGAAGGTTTAGAAAATGATTTGTTTTTTTACATGAGGTTTATCATCTTTTTACCACTTAGCAAACTTTTGAAAAATACACCGAGGTGGATGAATCTTACAAGACTGTACTCAAGTTTTCATGTCCAAATGATGAGAAATGGGATAAGTTCCTCGAACTTCTTGAGTAAACTTAAAGCAGGTTTCCAGGTGGCATGGCAAAAAAGATAGGGACAAAATCAACAGAATTAGTAGAATCAAATTTCAAGGCAACAATTACAAACAACATCCTCGAATAGTGTGTTGTTTCCACAATCAATTTCATAATTCCTACCTTGAGTTGTATTAGTTGGGAATATCCAAATGATTTTGGATAAATTTTTTATTTTTTGTAAAAGACTGTATTAAATTAGAATTTTTGAATTACAATCTATATATGCGTTGTAATTTGAAGTAAGAAGGGTTAATCCTTTGAGAGAGCCAAGAAACATCATTTTACTTTTCTAGAAATAATGAAGATAATCAATGGTGGAACGAACAAAGTCCGTTCTTCAAGTTAAATACTCTATAAGCAGAGCGAGGGTCTGCTTATATACCCTAGGCAGGTACCTCTTCATGGAAGGTCATGTCCCATTTAGACATGCCTCTTAAGTGCTAATTACTAATAACTAATCACTATTACAATTATCATCATTATTTATATTTATATTGTTTATATATATTTTAAAAAACTTTGTCTTCAAAGCTTGCTGATGAAAAGGTTTGATCTCTTTTTTTTTTTTTTCAAATGTCTTCTCGTCTCGGAATTGTCATCTTCGTTGATAGAAGTTGATATGATCCTCTTACTGATAAACAAAAATGTCGCATTGAGAAGGGATCAGACCATCCTAAATTAATCTTCTGTGGAATCTTGTGGTGATTGGAAATTTGTGAAGAATTGTTATCACATGAGTGGATTGTACTGACATTACTATTCTTTGGAACATCAGTTTGTTGTCTATGTCTAAATAGGTGTTGTTTATGTTCTAAATATGTAGCTTGATTGAGTTGTCTACTCTCGTGATTCGGATGTCGATAAGGAATTCTAGTGATTTGATTTTCCCTTATCTTGTTTGTGTTGTTTTCTTGATTTATTTGAAGTACTTGATTTCCTTTAGCTATGGAAGTTGAATGGTTAATTTCTAGATCTTCACTTGAATCTTTTGTTGTTGGAACTGCAACTTTTGAGTACATCTTTACTTCAACTAGTTTGTCCTCTTCTTGAGTTGTGATATTGATTGGATTGGTATTTGTTGTTTTTTCGTCAACTTGAATTTCTACATTTGATGCTTCCTTCTCGATAAGTTGTTGTACCTTGTTTTCTAATGACTTCTTGTTTTTCTTAAGCTTCTTAATTTGCGTCAGTTATTTTTCACTATGGTCTTTAAGCCGAGAAACTTCTTCATTTTTGTCAGTGGTGATTTTGTCAATTTCTCTTTGCATATTTTGTAGTACTTTTTTACCTTGAAAAATTATTTTTGAAATATCTTGTATGTCTTCTGGTGTTACTGAATTTGGCTTTAGTGTAACATCCTGGAGTGTTATTTTCTTCTTCCTGTAGGAAAATGTTGAAAGTTTCCTTTTCGTATTTAAGATAAAGGATCTCAAAGTTTCCATACAGGGTGAACCCACCTTGATTGTTCCATAGTGTTTGAATTGAGAATTGCGATATAAATATATAATCCCCAATAGACCTTTTAATTCTAAATAGCACCGAAGCATAATTACTTGAAGTTTCCGGAAATCTTCCTTCTTTCAATTCCTTATTAGATGTCATTTTGCTTGTCAAGATGAACTTCATCAATAAAACTTTGATTATAAACTTTATATATTCTTTGTATGAGATACACTTGCTTGGAAATATAACAAGTTTTTTTTTTTTTTTTTAATATTACCACCTTTACTTACCTTTTATAATAACCCTTTTTATACTTCAAAATTTATGTTATTGAAATATTCTTTAAACCTTTTGATCTTTTTATCAATATTTGTGTTCATATGAGTTTTTCCTGTGTAATCATTTCTGTTTTTCATCATATGTTCAAGGTAACATCGGAGTTAGGGTAAGGCTAAGTTGAAGATTGACTTCCTTGAAAGCCCACTGCAAAGTTATAATCATTACTGAGAATAGCTAATTGCACAGATTGTTTAAATTAGTACCTTTGCATCATTAAATTGTTGCATTCTGTCATCTCTTGAGTATACATGTGTTGGCTGTAGAAATTTTTCTACATGTTTCTACTATATCCGATAAATTAAGTATTCAGGTTGAATGTTTAATTATCAAATATCTTCTCCTTTCATCTGTCACAATCAATTAAAGAATTATATGCTGTTAGTATTGAAGATCAGCACTTTGAAAAATCTCTGAAGCTTTTGGAGTGTACAAGTGTGAATGGTTTGAATCATTGGTCATCCATTTAAAGTAAATCCCTCACTTAGGTGCTTTGGCACAGTTCCCGAGTCTAGAACTGTCTTCAAAGATACAACAGTAGGGATCAGATAGCATAGTTAAACCAAGGGAGACTTCACTAGCAGATCTTAGGGATCAAATGGACTAGGTAAACTAAGTTAGGAGCTAATTACCACTAATCTAGGAGATCAAACAATCAACATTTATGGTGGATTTTGGAAGTAATGTCCAGATTTGAGTTCAAAGGGTCTTATGGCTCTTCTAGAGGTTTAGGCTAACCAATAAAGGCTTATAGAAGGTCCCTAAACACCCACAATGAAAATTTCACAGTTTGCTGAAGTAAAGTAGCATGTAAAATCAAAAGCTGCAGCAATAGCCTAATCTATAACAGCAGCAGAGCTAGTCCCTGAAACTATGATAATAAAGTGAAAAATGAAGGTTAAAAATAAAAGTAAACAAGATAATTAACTACGACCATTCTTTTGTGTTTGAAAGATGTATAACAACAATTTAAAGCCTAAACGTCAGACCTAATTTATGGTTGGAAAATACATTTAAAATGTCACTTTTGCTTTTCTGATATATTCCAAAGAATATCTAATGCTAGGATAATAACATCTAAGTCAATAAATGCTAAAAATGTATAATTTTCTGTAATTAAATCTTCACCGTAAATTTTTTTATTTTTTATTTTTTAAAATGTATAAATGATTGACAGAAGAGATAAGCCTAGTCCTAATCAATCCATCTAAGGCCAATGAAGTTTAGGAATAACAATTTGGAAGAACTGAGATGGATGTAGGGTCAAAGAACTAAGCGAGACTAACTTGTGCCCCTTAGAGCTCTAACCATATTGTCCTGTTTTTGAAAACAAATAAGGGAGAGGGGTTAACTCGGGTCACCTTAAAGAACTTGATGAAAACCTTGTTTAAGGAAAATAAAGAGATAGAAATACCTGCAAAGCTCCAATATCCATCAACAATAAACAACATAGAAGAAGGTAATTCACTTTGAATAGCATCTATCATCAAAGTTTGCCAACAATCATCCATGAAAAGAGAATCATTCACATCACAGAGTCTCCTAGAAGTCACAGCGAATAAGAGAAAAAGACGAGTATCCAAGAGAAGTAATCTCTCTCCAATGAGCACTGAACCAAAAGGCAAGCACTCCCCTATTTATGCTAGGGAAACCAAGCACTTTACCTCAATTAAGCTTAAAATCCCTTAAAACATAATAAATGTTGATTCAAGGTGGATAGGTCTAAAGCTGACCCCCAAAATAGCCATGAAATGAAAATACAATGGTAAAACATTAAAAACACACTCCAAATCTTCACATGCGAGTGAAGAAGGTAGTATTATCTCCACTATCTGGAGCAAATCCTGCAGATGACATCTCTTCTTAAAAGGAGCCTCCTCATCGAAAAAGGTCGTATCTCATCATCAAGAGGTGCACCATCATCATCAAGTCCAACATCACGCATAGAGTGTGATGTCATCAAGAGCTCCATGCTTATCATCAAGTCAAGCTCATGTGTGCAACATCTCAGCTCTTGGGTAGAACATCCATGGTCCAATGTATGGTGGAGTATGTCAAGATGTGTGCCAAGTTATTATAATGTCCAACACTCATCATGAAAGCTCTAATGTCCATCAAAAGATGTGTAGTGTCATCAAATATGACTCAATGAATCAAGTGAGATCAATCCATCACGAGTACAATAGTCAAAGTAACATTAGGTATCTTCTTCAAATTTCACACTAGCTTATGGCCTTATGAAAGTTTCCATATTTAGGTATGAGAGGTTTATAACCAACCTTACTAGGTGCTTCCAAATGACAATGATAGGTGAATGTTATAAGTGATATGGTTAAGCGTAGACTTCATAAGTGGTGTGATAGTCTTATACATGGGTTATGCATGACCTTTGTCCATGAGCACCTTTGTAGAGGGAGTGCTTGTAGTACTTGAGTCACTCTTTCCCTGACATTGCTTTTTCGACCCCTTAATTAGCCTTTTACTTTATTTTGATTAGCTTGTTTTGTAAGCTTCATTGTTTTTTCTTTGAATATCCCTTTGAGTATGGGAATATCATTGCTCATAGGGTTGTGATGTTCTTTTTAGTCACTTTACTTTGATAGACCATTATATGGATGGGACGGGGGTGATGGCTCTCACAGTAGGTGGTAGAGCTCAAGTAAAGTTGGCTTTTGAGTAGAATTAATCCCTCGCCTATATTTTGCATTTTAACATTTGGGACATGCTTTTTCTTTTTCTTTTTTGTCGCTGCATCAACCTCTAGGCATTTCCAAGCCCCCTTCTCATAGGATAAGATAAGCAAGGAACTAACATTGTGTTAATTTTTGGTATGTTCTATGCTTAAGAGGAATTTACTTCAATTTGTTTCTTAGCCCAATATCAATATTCAGTTTAGCAATCACATCAGCATGATAGTAAAATGCAGTTAAAACATAAACATAAACAGTAGAAGACAAGCCAAGACAAGAGGACACAAAATGTGGCACCAGCCAGGGACAAATGCCAATTAGGGGAAACCCTTGATCAATTCTTCTTATTTTCTTCAATAGTTCAGTAGAGAGAGAGTACAGATTTACAAATCTGATAATTGATGACAACAACAGTAAAGCCCTAACCATACAAGTCAACACTGGTCAAACAGGGTAGAATTCTTCCTATAAGCAGCTCGGTCAAACCCAATCAACTTCGGCCTCCAATGACAAACCCAAACAATCCAAAACAGCCTTGAAAAGTTCATTTAAAGTTTGGTCAACTAAAGTCAATTTGCAGCGAACAACTAGGGCAGTCAATGTTGGTCAAACTAGAGGTTAGATCACCTTGGTTTCTGTGCTCAAATATGCGGCCTACCAAGGAGAAGATGCCACACCCAAAGCACAGTCAAAGGGAGGTCAACGCTGGTCAACGCAACCCAAAACAACAACCTCTAAACTTCGGTCAACCTGGTCAACGCAACTAAACAAAAAACGTCCTCCTTCACACGTGTGAGAGAACGCTGCCCAGATCAAATACTCAATCAAGTGAGGAGAGAGAGAGATGATGAGATGAGATGATGAAATAATGCCTTGAGGTCTCCTCCTTTTATATGCAAGGTTGAGGATGGACTGGGGGTAAAAATACCTGTTTTGATTGCTGGCCGACCTTGACAATTTGTCAATAATACAAATAAATTCATATCTTCATTTTTACATATCAGAATCAGATGATCCTTAGATCAATCCTATACCTCTCGGAGAGAGGAATCTAAGAAAAATATCAGCTGTCATAAATAAGGTGACCCATATGGAGTTTGGCCCTAGTTGCCAATTATAACACTCCCTCTCAACTAGGGAGAACTCCATCTTCTAATCTATCTACCAGTCGGTACTATCTCTGCCATCAATGCACTGTGCTGCTGAACTATGAAGAAGAAGTGATCGAGAATGTATCATACCATTTTCTACTGACCCGAAGTCAGTCCTAGATAAAAGAGAGTGTTTCATACCACTCTTACTGACCCGAAGTCAGTTCCAATCAAAAGAGAGTGTCTCATACCACTCTTACTGACCCGAATTCAATTCCAATTGATCCCAGATCAATATAGGTCATCCTAGCATAGGGAGTACAGTGGTTCACGATGCGTCCATCGGTAGTACTATGGTCCCTATCTTCATTTCCCTACTCATTGGCCAGATGAGAGGTACTTACCATGAGTCCTGGGCTGCATGGGTAGGATGTCTCAACAGGAGAAGGATGAACCACTTATCTTGCCTACATGTCGCCATGGGGTATCACAGGGGAGGGCTGAACCACTCACCCTGTACACAACAAACCACTAGGGAATGCTGAACCACTCACCCTATAGTTGCTCATCACACCAAGGAGTACCCCAGTCCCTCCGGAGCTCCTAGAGCTCTATGTCCATATCATACATGACCTTCATAAGAGTGTCTCTCCACGACTCCTAGTCGTTCTCGGAAAGTCAAGAATTTGACCTTTCTTAGGGGCTTTGTCAGAATGTCGGCGACCCGCTCATCAGTGCCAATGTGATGGAGCCTTATTGCTCCTTGTTGTACCATATCCCGGATAAAGTGGTCCCTGATATCTATGTGCTTTGAGCGATCATGAAATACAAGGTTCTCTGATAATCCTATCCCACTCTGGTTGTCGCAGAGGAACACAGTGGTATCCAGCACATGTCCAAATAGCTCATTGAAGAGCTTCTTCAACTAGATAGCTTCACAGGAGGCCATACTCAGCTATATATTCGGCCTCAACGGTGCTCAAGGCAACCGAATTTTGCTTCCTGATCATCCAGGATATCGAAGCAGAACCCAAAGAGAAACAACACCCAAAAGTGCTCTTGCGATCCACCACACTGCGGACGCAATCAACATTCGAATAACCATGCAACCTCACATCTCCGACAGTGTATGTCCGACACTAATCCAATGTAAATGATGAGGCTCAACAATATATTGGCTCAACGTATTAACTGCAAAACATATATCCGGACGGGAGTTCACCAAGAACATCAATGCTCCTATGAGTTGACGATACTCAGAAGTATTTCCAATTCAGGTCCGACATCACTACCACATAAATTCTTGAAGTTAAGTTCCATCGAGGTAGTCACAGGCTTGTAGTCCACCATCCCAAATCTTTCCAATATCTTCACAACATATTTTCCTTGAGATAGGAAAATTTCTTCTGGCTTTTGCCAGACCTCCAACCTTAGGAATTAGTGCATCAGTCCTAGGTCCGTTATATCGAATTCGGGAGCCAACTCCCTCTTACATTTGTGAATGAGAGGGTCTCCACTTGTCAGAAAGAGGTCGTCCACATAAAGTACCAGTATGAGAGGTTTATCATCTTCAACCTTAAAGTAAAGGTTTGGATCGACTTCACTTCTAGTGAATCTCAACTTCATCAGATAGCTATCAATCCTCTCATACCAAGCCTGAGGTGCTTGCTTCAAGCCACAAAGAGCCTTCAACCTGCATACATGAGATTCTTGGTCATGAACCTCAAACCTCTCGGGTTGTTCCACATTGACTTCCTCTTTGATCGAACCATGCAAGAAAGCGGTTTTGACATCCATCTGATGTAGGTTCCATCCTTGCGAGGCAGCAAGGGCTATGATTGAGCGGATGGAGGTGTACCGGGCAACAGGTGCAAATATCTCATCGTAATCTACACCTCCCTTTTGAGAGAAGCCTCGAGCAACAAAGCGAGCCTTGAACTTCTCTGCACTTCCATCAGCTCCATGCTTGATTTTGTAGAGCCACTTAGAGGTGACAACCGATTTGTCCTGGGTCTAGCGACCACATCCTAGACATCATTCTTCATAATAGACTCGTACTCTTCATTCATAGCATTCTTCCATACTTGTTGCTTCACAACTTCTTCAAATGATGAGGGTTCATTTTGAATGATAATGCTCATGGTGGTCAAGTATCCTTGATACTTGTTCGGCTTCTTGCTCTCATGGAAAGTTCCCCTCGGTGCAAAATGTCTCTCGGCATCTTCGAGAGCCTCCCTAAGCCATGAGGGTCTCTTGGAGGAGGAGGGCTCTTGGGGAGGAGGATCAATGGGATCCAAAGGTTCATCAACATTCGACATCGTCTCGTCCTCTTTTTCACCCTGTCTTCTGGTGTCAACTTCTTTGTCCCTCCTTGGGATAGGAAGGTTGTTGATCTTGTTGAGAGCCATATCTTCGTCAAAGATGACATCATGATTTCCCTTTGACCAGCGACATAAATTCTATAGCCCTTAGAATTTTCGCTATAGCCCATAAAGATTCCTTTCTTCCCAGATGCACACAATTTGCTTCTTTTCTCTTTCGGCACATGAAAATATATGGTTCTTCCAAAAATTCTAAAATGGGAAACATCGGGTTTCCTACCAGTGAACATTTCTTTAGGAGTCTTTGAGTCCAATGCTTGATGAGGGCATCAGTTTTGAACATACATGATGGTATTCACAGCTTCGGACCATAGAAACTTCAGAAGCCTTTGATCATGAAGCATGGCACGAACAACTTTCACAATAGTACAATTCTTCCTTTCAGCCACACCATTTTGCTTGAGAGTGTATGGTGTTGTGGTCTCCCTCTTAATGCCAACTTCTTTGCAATAATCATGGAATTCATTTGATTCGTACTCAGTGCCATTATAAATCCTCAATATCTTGATTCCCTTTTTGGATTGATTTTTTTTTATCATGGCTTTGAATTGACGGAACCAGGTGAACACTTCATCCTTCTTTTTCAAGAAGTAGATCCAAGTCTTGCGAGAATAGTCATCCGTTAAGGTGAGATAATATAAGTATTCTTCCAAAGAGTTTACGGGCATCATACCAGATATGTTGGAGTGGATCAATCAGATATGTCGGAGTGGATCAATTGCAATATATCGGTGGCCTTGCTATTACTAGAGGGGAATGGTCCTCTTGTAAGTTTTCCTTCAGCACATCCCGGACATATACCTTCTTGTTCAAAGGGCATACCTGTCACCATCTGTCTCACATCAGAAAGAGCCTTATAATGAAGATGGGCAAATTTCCGATGCCATAGTTCAGATTGTAGAGATGCGTCGCAAGACATGGCTCCCAATGGACTTCCTCCAACTTGATACAAAGTGTCAACCTGGAACCCAAGAGTAAAAACATTTTTAAAATTCCTTTTCCAAACACGTACCTTTCCATCGATGAGTGCCACCTTGTATCCTTTGTCTTCCATTGCCGAAATGGACACTGGGTTCTTCTTGAGTTCAGGTACATTAGAACTTCTTGTAAATGAATCGTGTTACCCTGATTCTAAAGGGTAACATTCCCTACTCCCTTCATAGAATAGGTGACATCGCCTCCAAGAATAATCTCCAAGTTTGTCTTCTTCTTTATCAGATTAGAGAGAGCTTCCTTGTATCCAGTGAAGTGCCTTGAGGCACCACTATCAATTAGCCAATTCCCCAAAGTGTCCGAAGGAGAGGTAGTGGAGAGGGCCGATATAAGATAGTATTCCTTTTGCTTATTGTTAACAACATTTGATTCTTCATACTTGGAGTTCCTTGCTTTCTTGGATGGTTGACCATTTCCTTGATTTTTAGCATTCCTTTTTCCTTTGCCATTGAACTTGCCATTCCTTTGATTGTTGTTGAAGTTGCCCCTAGAATGATTGTGGTCATCATCATGTGATGTGTCCCTGCTATTTGGACACTCCCTTGCATAGTGGCCAAACTTATTGCAAACAAAGCACTTGCCCTTCCTTCCACCCTTTAATCCAGGTTTCCATTGAAATGACCTTTAGACCATGCATTATTTCTCCTTTTGGAATGAGCGGAGAAATATTAGAAGGCATTCTTGCTCCACCATTCTTGTTTCTTTTTGAATGCATCTCGACATTAATTCTTCAAACCATGGAATTCGATCATTATTGAGAATAGTGGTTTTAAATATATACCACTCGAGTGGGAGTCCTCCAAGGGTAGTGATAGTAAGTTCCTTGTCAGGAATGACCTCTCTAATCGACAAAAGATCATTCTTGATCTCAGTGGTCCTTAAGAAGTAGGATTGAATATCCTCGTTCTTGCCCTTCTTAATATTCTTTAATTTATTTTGGAGAATTAAAATTTGGTTTGTAGTAGCCGGTGCATTTGAAGGAGGCTCAGGGATTTTACCCCTCACATAATCCAACACTTCTTGTTTTTCCAATGTTAGATCAAGAGACATCTTCCATCCATGATAGTCAGACTTTTCACGAAGCTTGTCTTCAGCCGGGAAATGGGATGAGGAACCCATTGAGCCTTTTGTCCTTGTCCAACTATCTTTGGTGATTGCTCTTTCACTCTTGCTTGGGCTTTGTCTTCACCTCAACTCTGATACCATGTTAATTTTTGGTATGTTCTATGCTTAAGAGCAATTTATTTCAATTTGTTTATTAGCCCAATATCAATGTTCAGTTCAGCAATCACATCAGCATGATAGTAAAATGCAGAGAGAACATAAACATAAACAGTAGAAGACAAGCCAAGACAAGAGGACACAAGATGTGGCACCAGCCAGGGACAAACCCCAATGTGGGGAAACCCTTGATCAATTCTTCCTATATTCTTCAATAGCTCAGCAGAGAGAGATAGTACATTTTTACAAATCTGATAATTTATGACAACAGCAGTAAGCCCTAACCATACAAGTCAATGCTGGTCAAACAGGGCAGAGTTCTTCCTTTAAGCAGATCGGTCAAACCTAGTCAACTTCAGCCTCCAACAGCAAATCCAAACAGTCCAAAACAGTCCCGAAAAGTTCAGTCAACATCTGGTCAACTGAAGTCAAACTGCAGCGAGCAACTAGGGCAGTCAATGCTGGCCAAACCAGAGGTCAGATCACCTCGGTTTCTGTGCCCAAATATGTGGCCTGCCAAGGAGAAGATGCCACACCCAAAGTGTAGTCAAAGGGAGGTCAATGCTGGTCAATGCAGCCCAAAACAGCAGCCTCTGAACTTCAGTCAACCTGGTCAACGCAGCTAAACAGAAAACATCCTCCTTCCTTCGCATGTGTGAGAGAAGGCTGCCCAGATCAGCGTACCCAATCAAGTGAGGAGAGAGAGAGATGATGAGATGAGATGATGAAATAATGCCTTGAGGTCTCTTCCTTTTATATGCAACATTGAGGATGAACTGGGGGTAAAAATCCCTGTTTTGATCACTGGCTGACCTTGACAATTTGTCAATAATACAAATAAATTCATATCTTCATTTTTACATGTCGGAATCGGATGATCTTTATATCAATCCTACACCTCTTGGAGAGAGGAACCCGAAAAAAATATCAGCGGTCATAAATAAGGTGACCCATATGGAGTTTGGCCCTAGTTGCCAATTTTAACTCACTGGCAATTGACAACAACCAAATCAAAAGGTAGGACAGCGGGAAGAGGGACAAATGGGAAGTGTTAAGTATGGAAGGATATGTTCACACTATCGAAATCTAGGGCTAAAAAAATAGCCCCAGAGTGCTTACACTTGACAGGTATGAATTGATAACCACCAAGGTGAAATAAGGCAACAGGCATAACATCCAAGCATCATGATTCATTGTTTGACTTCTACCTATGATCCATAGTCAAATGCTTAATACATTAAATGTAAACACTTTGTATGAATCAATTATTCAAGTACCTCCTGTGTGTTGAATCACCACCATCAGATGAGCATGCTGATCAGGTGAGTGAGCTGAGCATGATATATAAGAGGGGGCATTTAAGGGGCTGCTGTATGTGGAGAATGCTGTCATCATCTCTACAATGATCTCTGCTGTGGAGAAATGAAGAATATGTGTAGCTACTAACTGGAAATTTGCATCATAGGGGAAAAAATTCTCCTAGGGTTACCCATGCATATGGATGGGTAATAGTGCCCATTTCTGACACTTTTTGGTAAACAATTGTTCAGTGGCGGTTCCTTCTTTTCCATGCATGCCTGACAATTGTTTCTCTCTTATCTCTGGTTACCACATTCTCTGTTTCTGCTGTTCAGTGGATCTCATGTTTGCTGGTTTTCTGATGTTTGTGAGTTCATCACTTCACATTCTCTGTTTCATCTACTCTTCCTGCATATGATCGTTAGCCACAAAACAATATTCTTGTAATCAAATTTATCTTTTGCCAATCGTTCTTACTCAAGGTCTTGTTCCTGTCAACATATTTCGAGATGTGAGATATATCTTTCAAATAGGCTGCTTCTTGTGCTGTTATCTGATGATTGATTGGTTCCTTGTTTGATCTTCATGATTGTAGTCTGTATTTTATTTGCATCATATGGCCTAGATTTATATTTGCAGATGTTCATGTTTGTCTACCTGATCTCCAAATGTTTCAGGTTCTTATGTGTATCATAGCATTGTTCTACCTGTTTTGCTTCGAGGGTTATGGCCGGCACTTCATTTTTGATTGATTCTGTTCCACCAGGCTCACAGGTCGGGCTCTTTGACTGCTGTCGATACTTTTTGGCAATTGAAAGTGGCCGAAGTTTGCTCACTCTAGCAGAGAAAAAGCAGTGTATTGGTGAACTTCTTGCAGATTTTTGAAGGACTTCCTCTTTAGGGCCCTTAAAAAGTTTTGATGATTTTGGTAAAAGGATTCCAGTCAGTCATTCAGGTTTGGATCCCTATCGTGAGCAGAATATACCATTTCATTAAAAAGATTTCAGGAATTGTTCATGAATTTTACTAGATATTTTTAGCAGTAAAATATGCTGATTGCAGTGCCTATGCATTTTCTATGATTTAGCATATTTCTGCAGGAAAGTTGAAATTAAGTGACTGCAGCTTCACCAAACATTAGCTAGTTGTTTAAATGACTGAAAAAGGGTCAAAGCTATCAAGGACACCTTACAGATTCCCTTAGAAACATGTTTCTGTAGGGTCTTCGCTGCCAAAATTATAAATCTGATTGCAGCCTATTTTGAGTTTTCTGATGGGTAATGATCATCTACATTACATCTGAGGTTGCCTTTTCTGTTGTGTAGACCTTTCATACGCCTGGATTAAGGTAACTACTTGTATGGCCCTTGAAATCCATCTTGGTATTATTGGTCTTGAAAAGCAAGGTATTAAAATATGGAGGATTACGTATGCAAGCTTCAACAGATTGAGAAAGCTTGATACAAATAGTATTCAGTATAAATCAATGATAAGAGGGGTAATAAGTCTAGCTGCTCTCTTTCAGTTTTGAGATTAAAAGTGGACAGGCCCCTATGTCTGTAATGCATGTGATTGAAGTTTTAATGGGTTTAAAAAATCACATTAACTGGTTGATGAGACAATTGAGTGATCCAATTGCGAGGAACGTCTATTGCATTCAATTTGGCTTATGAGTCTTTGTAAATCTAAATACAGGTGACAAGTTACTGTGTTGCCATAATTTTTCATTTAAAGTCTAATACCACTATCCAATTCTAGTTTTACCCATTTCAAACAAAAGGCCGCCTCCATTTCTCCATGTTATTTAGCCGTTTTGAAGTGATTGAGGGAAGCTTCTGCTGAAGATCCATTGGTATTGTACAGTTTGTAAATATGACAAACATCAGATAGGCAGGAGTGTATGAACCCAGCTTCTCTGTAGTTGGATCTTAACTATGAAAAGTGTTCAAAATTCCCAGCAACATTCATTAGTGAAATATGTAGGTAATATTTTGCTGGTAGTATTTGGTGATGTGTACCCTATGATTGCTACCTAATGGGGACAGGGTATTGACTCACAAGTGTTTTTTTGTTCTCCCCTACTCAAAGGAGTTGCCTTAGCAGTATCTCGGGGATGGGAAACATCTATGGAGCTTTTTAACCTAAAACATTCAAAGAAATTCTTTTTATTCCCATTTTTTCTTTTGTTTGGTGGGACAAACTATTGTTTTTAAATTCTCCTGTTTGCTTTCAAAGCCATTAAATTTTATTTGTTATTCAAGAGAAGGCAAGGCATGCTTGAAGATGTCGAAGAACTGTTGCAACATGTGGAAGAAGAAGATTTTGTACATGCTATTTGATATATAATCCTAACATGGTCATTTTTATTTTAATTTAATTTTGTCATGTATGATGGCTGATCGTTTATGCATCTAAGGCCATATTGATTCAAATTCTTATCATTTGGAACATTTATATCATCTCAGGTTGTGATGTATACAATATGGACGTATCTTTGTACAATGTATGGATTCACTTATTTGAGTTTTAAATTTGACATAGCATTATGATTATTTATAATCATGATTCATTGATAATAACTTGACTTAATTTTTTAATATTTTCTATACTTATCCTACATTGGGGGTTTTCATATGTCTTGTACCCTAGGGTCCCTTGTTTATCCCTTGGAGTTTTAGTTTATTCTTTTAATTCCAATGGAATTTGGTTGGGTCATCTATGCTCTCCCTAAACTGCGACCCCTTGTCTTGACCATAGTGAATTTTATAATTATGCCAATATAATTTCATTATGGCATACTTGTGGTATTAGAGTATAAAGGAGTATACTAGAGAGACGACCATAGTGAATTTTATAATTATGCCAATATAATTTCATTATGGCATACTTGTGGTATTAGAGTATAAAGGAGTATACTAGAGAGACAATATCAGCTATAGACTAGATCAATCGAGATAGCTTCTAAGTGATGCCAAATTCTTACCAATTCATACGAAATGAAGGTAGATGTACACCTCTAAAATTCAGGAGAAGGAAGATGATACCTAGCATAACTTTGGAAAAGTAGAAAATTAGCAAGCATAAGTTCAAGTTGATATAGACTAATTTGCCTTAACCATTCAACGAGTTCTAGCTGTCATAAAGGCACCTTTAACGAGTAATTCTTTTGGAGAAACCTTTTCCTTAAGGCAAAAGTTAGCAGGTAGATGTACAACTCTAAAATTGAGGAGAAGAAAGATGATGCCTAGCATAACTTTGGAAAAGTAAAAAAATTAGCAAGCATAGGTTTGAGATGAAATAGGCTAATTTGTGTAAACCATTCAATGACTTCATGCTGTCATAGAAGCGCCTTTGACAAACAGAGTTTTTTGGAGAAACCTTGTCCTTCAAGGCACAAGTTAACTAATTCCTCTTTTTGAAGGCAAAATAGTTGCAAATACTTTGAAAATTGGCTAGATCAATTAGAAGGGCATCAATTTCATGACTCTTTCAACAAAGAAAAGATTACATTTGCACCCTTGGAAATGACTCCCCATGTAGTACATGCAATATTATAGATGACTTTGAAATATGTGAGGATTTAGGAGGATCCAATTAGGGGAATTTTGTAGGTGCCCTTGAGGAAGAGAATTTCCCTTTGGGAAGCTATGTTGACTAGTAAACAATATTTATTCATATTGCACTAGGGTTGGGACTATTATGTGCAAGAATGCTTTCCATTCCATGTTTGCAAATATGAGTATCAAGGACTTCAAGCTACACAAAATGAGTGTCAAGGACTTCAAGCTACACAATTGTCAATTAATGTAGTGATTGTACACAAGTACACCCAACTTAGATTGATCCATTGGACAACTTGTAGATCTTTTGGAGAAACCTTGTCCTTTAAGGCACAAGTTAACTTCAATATTCCTCTTTTTGGAGGAAAAATAATTGCAAATGCTTTGAAAAATGGCTAGATCAATTAGAAGGACATTCCTCTTTCAGTGACTCTTCAACAAGGAAATGATTGCATTCGCACCCTTGGGAATGAGTCCCCATGTCAAACACGAGTGGGAAGCCCACTACATGCAATATTATAGATGACTTGAATATTTGAGGATTTAGGAGGATCCACTTAGGGGGGTTTTGTAGATGCCCTTGAGGAAGAGTATTACCCTTTGGGCAGCTACAATGACTAGTATATCGTATTTATTTGCATTGCACTAGGGTTTGGACTAGTATATGCAAGAATGCTTTCCATTCCATGTTTGCAAAAATGAGTATCGAGGTCTTCAAGCTACTCAACTGTTAAATAATGTTCCATGTTTGCAAAAATGAGTATCAAGGACTTCAAGCTACAAAATTGTCAAATAATGTAGCGATTGTACACGAGTACATCCAACTTACGTTGATTCATTGGACAATTGCCACTTAGAACAACATACCACATGCAATAAAGATTGAGGATTTTTATTTTTGGCATAAGGTTAAGAGAGTGTTAAACCCTATACAAAGCCCCATGTTAAACCCTAGATAAAACCCTAGGTATTGAGTTATTACATGTCTATTTTTATATTAGGGTTTTCATCTAGACCATTAATTGTATTTGTAACCTTTGTCCCATATATATATATACATACACATGAAGGAGACCTAGCTTTAGAATCATCTCATTTTGTACATTTGTTCTATTGTAAAGGGAGGTTGCCCCCTCGAAAAGGCTTATCTTTCATTCTTCTATTTTCTGGAGTTTCTTCTCTTTCTATTTTGAGGCTATTTGGGTAGTCTCAATCACACTGGTCTATTTCCATATGCTTCATGACATAATCTTTGATCAAAAGGCCTTGTATATTCAATTTTGTAAGTTTATAGGAAATTGCGATTTTACAAAATTATGCTTTTTTGATATTTGGACCATCAAGGGCCCACATATCAGAGTTTACTACTTAATCTTGGTGAAAAAGTGAGTTCGATGGGGTTGTTTTCTCTCAGATCTGGAATGGCACCTTTTCCTTTGCTTTTGTGCTTCTTTAGTGTTTTGTAAAAATGGCCGAATATGTCATTTGGCCAAAACTTGTGCTTTTTATTTTTTTGGGAAGACTATGATTTAGGCATGTGTGTATTTAGTAAGTTTATATATTTGACAGGCGTAGGTGTTTGTCGTGGCTCCTAACTAGCAACTGAGGGGTGGTTTGAGGCTTGAGCTTCCTTTGGATAGAAAAGTGGGAGCTGAGTAGCATATTTGTCATTGGCTTCCGTCTTAAATCGACACATGGTCTGAATTTGTATCATATATTCAAATAAATTTTCAAGGATTATGACTTCAAAGTTACAAGTTGTGAAATGATCAAATAATTAAATTTAATTATTTACTCATGAAAAAGAGGTCAAATAGTTTTAATAAGAGAATGGGTGCTTTTAATAAATGGCTCAATGAGTAAAGCTAGACTGGGTGCTTTTAATAAATGGCTCAATGAGTAAAGCTAGATGAAAGACATAAATTTTCCAATCAATAAGGAGATGTGAAACACATATTTTGTTGATGTTTCCACTCAAGAAATGAAGCAAAAAAACATATTTTGTTGATGTTTCTACTCAAGAAGTGGCTCGAAGAAAGTAGATTTTGTGTTTTTGCCAAAATAATTGAAAGTGGAAAGGAAGAAAGATTGGCTATACTTACTAAGCTTTTGGCTTTTCCATATTTTCCTTGCTTTGACCCATTGGATCAACTAGTTTGGGGAGCAAATGTTTCTTCCATGTATGCATATTGGAGCATTGGTTTAAGGGTTGGACAATTTTTCTTAGATGCTTTGGTAGCAATGGAGATCTCAATTTTCTATGTTTAGTCTCTCAAACCACTATCTCCATTGAAAGCAAAGGAACTCACAATAACTTGTCACTTAATACTCATTATGGTGCAACCAACTTCTTGTGTAATTTATGATTTGATTCAATTATGTTTGATTCTAATCCTTTGAAATTATTGGAGGCCATTGAATGAGTTTTAATGTAGTGTGGCGGTATATTGAAGTACACTTAATTTTTTTTTTAATTTCACTTGAGGTGTACATTCGTTTCTTGCATCACTTTCAATCTTGTTGCTACTATTATTTTCAAAATCTAATATCAGCCATAACAAATTTCATTTAAAGAATTACTTCACGTTTGGTTGTTAATTGACAAGTCAAGAGTTAAGCTTTGTTGTATGTTAATCAAATTGAATTTCGATGCGACAATATGTAGTGGATAATAACACGTTTCGTCTAGGGATACCCCCCATACACTGGAAAACACTAGTTTGAATGAAGTGACTTTCAACCATGACAAGGTTGTAAAAGTGTCATGTGGGTTTGTTAATATAGATTTGCATGATAACATTGCCTCACATTTGGTTTCATAGCATACCAACCTATGGTTTTTCTTCTACAAATGACTCATCTTGCCTTTTTCGTTCCTTTTTTTGGTCAAGTTTTGCTTCACTATACTTTTTGAAATATGGCCTATTGAATTTAGGGCTTTTTGCTAGTCCTAACAATAGTCTCAAAAGAATCATCTTGCATTTTTGCTATAATATTTTGTTGGTGAAGTTTTAGATTGTGAAATTTTGAAGAGTTGGAGGAGACATAGTGAAGTACTTCTTGTAGAAATTTGGATGTTTATTGCCTTGCAAAGAATGATGTGGGGAATTTAGCCCTTGATGGAAGGAGACACTATAGAACCATGTGAGGATGGCCAACATCTTTGTCAACAATTAAAGCTAAAGGACACATGTTAGTGGTATGTAACTACCTATTTTGCATGGGCACTCTTGCCTCAAAAGTAGGCAAGAGCCAAACCACGATGCAACAATGAGGTGGATTACCACTCTCACCTCAACAATCCTTCTCCTGCTCGGTAATGGAATTTCACGACATGGTAGGCTTTCTAGTTTTCATCTAAAGGATATTCTAAGTTAATTGGCTCAAGGTGATATGTATGGAAGGTTAAGTAAGGTACTTAAATGAACAAAGGCACCATTAGAGGAACTTTTAACCTAAAAGTGACCTCTTAAGGAAAAATCAAGAAATTAATAAAAAATGCAACGTAGACAATTTTTTAGTATTACTTTACTTTTATCTATGTTCCACAATATTTATTAGCACGAGATTTAATACAACTTTTTAATATATTATTTGTAATTTTTTACTTTTACCGAAATCTCTCCATATATGGCTTTTATTAAAATAATTGTCCATATATATTTTATATTTAAATTTAATAGTTTATATTTATATTTTATATTTAATTATCTATATATTTTTTATATTTAACTAATTTTTTGGGTGTTTTTTAAACAACATTATCTATTGAAGCCCCAATTTTGCATAAATTTATATTTTTTGCCAGAATCCAGTAATTTGTCTCATAAAAAATATGTTTTTTTTAAACTATTTAACTATTTAATATTTATACTTTATATTTAATTGTATATTTGAATTGTTTTTTATATTTTTGGGGCATGGTTATTAATGTCAATCAACCCACATTTTTAGTTTATATTTTTTCACTAATATTAAGATTTACATTGTATTAATAATTTTTTGATTTTCTAATTCATATGGGTAAGGTAGGTAAATAACATTAATAAAATATTTCACGAGGTACCCAAATTAATAATAAAAATTTTCATTGATACCCAAATTAATAATAAAATATTTCACAAATACCCAAACTAAACAATTTAAAATTATTTACGACATGTATCTCTTTTTTAATTTAAAGGATTTTGATTGGTTTACATATTATGACATGGAAATTACATGAAAATTTTATGGGTACTTTTAGGCTGAAATTTTTTCTAATGAATTCTCCACGTAAAGGAACAATGTACCTAGGGCTTAAAGGTGTAGTTCAACAAAGGAGTATCTAGGCATGCAAGCATGAAAAAAAGGTTTGCTTGATGATGAAATCAACAAAAAGGAGATGCAAAACTTTCGAGATAAGCCCTAAGTTGAAGGCTTAATTAAGATCAGGGCTTTGTAGGGCACAAATTGTCTAGATTTGATGTCATCAACTCTATTGGGGTAAATTTTACCATGAAAAGAGCTAGATTTTGAGTTCATAGGATCAATGAATGTGAGATCAATCCAAAATAACGTCAATGTCTTCCTTGAAAAGGCCCTAGTTGAATTTAGCTCTATGCCCTAGTCCTAGTGCTTTGCCTTAAAGGGCTTATGAAGATAAAAGGGGAAGGAAAAGATAAAAGTTTGATGAATTTTGACCACCACAAGGATCCTCAATGCCTTCCCTACTTGGGTGATAGAGTCTTTAGGACTAAATTTAAGAGATATCAAAACGATGCATGGAGTAAGGAGGATAACTTTAATTTTCACTTGCAAAGCCCTAACTATCTTTTCATGAGGGGAGAAATTAATTAGAAGAAAACTCTTTAGGAGGTCTTATATGTTATTCAACGTATATAGATTTAACATGCAAGCATTAATCAAGATTTTCCAATAAAACTATGCATTTAGACATGGTACAATAGGAAAAACCCTGGGAGCATTCATTACATGTAAAACTGTTGAAAATTTGCAAATATACTTACGGTTTTTTCAATAAATTGCCTTCTTTAAATCCCAAAAGGACATCTCCAATACATACACTAGTCCCCAATAACAGTAGCTCCAAAAAGATCACATCCACAAGTAGCGAGTAGAAAATAAGCTAAATTGAGCTATGTCTAAGGAGGCTAAAATTCTCAAGTGACGATGAACAAATAGAATTGAATGATCCTCCTTTTATAGGAGGTTTATCACATCCATTAATCTAACTAAAAGCCTTATAAAAAGTTTGATTTTGAGTAGACATAAAGTAAATGGATTACAAGCCAACCCGATAGCTTAACAAAATAGAATATGTCCCTACATCCCATATGTGAGCTAAAATCCTTCTCTAATCATGAAGTCATGCCCTTTTAGGGCTAATAAGGCTTCAAAAGTGCAAAAGGGGGGCTACATGCATTTCCAACCATCGTGATCAACCATAAGTTGAGGAAGAATCCTTAAGTCAAGTTAAAACATCTCCATGTGTCCAAAAGCCATCTTATGGGGCCCCGTGTCATCTTCATGGGTGCCATCAAGACAAGGTAGTGCAAAATCTCTCTAGTGTTGGGGCTCCATGGGGTACTACAAACCCTCTCTAATCATCTTGCGGGATCATCATCATTTAAACAGTGTCAAGGCCATCCTGGGGGCATGTTGGGTTTGTTGGGTACATCATCAAGAATCTCCAATGCTAAGCAAAGTGAGCTCAATGTTTTGGCATTTGAGGGTGCTCTATGGTGTTAATCAATTTTCAGGATCATCAAAGTATCTAAAAGCCATCTTCTGGGGCCTTGTCTCATCTTCATAGGTGCCATCATGATAAGGTGGTGCAAAATCTTTTCGGTGTTGGGGCTCCATGAGGTAGTACAAGCCCTCTCTAATCATCTTGGGGGATGATGATTATCATCCAAACTTTTGATGAAGGCATGCCCTTTAAACAATGTCAAGGCCATCTTGGGGGCATGTTGGGTTTGTTGGGTATATCATCAAGAATCTCGAATGCTAAGCAAAGTGAGCTCAATGTTTTGGCATCTGAGGGTGCTCTATGGTGTTAATTAATTGTTAGGATCATCAAAGTGTCCAATGCTTTGTTGTTGAAGGGAAATTCTACATCTTTAAGGTCATCATGCTCTTTGGAAGTGTAGTGAGGCTTGGGCATCTTGTGGAGTAAGCATGGAATGAGTGTGATACGAAATGATCACATGTTAAATTGAAGTAGAATTGGTTAATGCCATTAGTGAACCGAATGTTAACTTAAAGTGCTTTAACCATGAGAACTGATTGAAAAGAATGACTTTACAACATAATTGAAACATAACTAAGATGTAAACAGAAGTGAAAAGAAGCAAAAAAACAACGATACCAGACAACAAGATTGATTACGGAGTTCGTCCTTGATGGACTATGTCTCCAGGTCTGCTTTCAAGATGGGCGACCTCTTTATTATGATTGAATTCAAGGAGGTTGATTACACAGTAAATTGACCAAATTGATTGTGCACGCAGGCACTTCTGGTCACTGTCACAAGAAATCTCTCTGAAATAACCTTCCAATGCCTGTCACGGTTCTCAATTTTGACTACGGATGCTTCTGTTACACTGAAAACAAAACAAACTATAGCCTCAAGAATCTGCATAAAAAACTCAAAACCACTTTCCCTACACTTCAACGAGCCAAACTTTCTTTATAGCCCTCTAGATGCACTCTAACTCTTTTCTGTTGAGTGTAGGAGTGAATAGGCTGAAATTAGGGTTTAAGGGTCTTAGTGATGTCATGGTTGGATACCTAAGGATAAGGTGGCCATGGTCTTCGAATTATTAACTGTATAAAAAAAATAAAAAACCCAAAATACCAAAGTTTGTTCTCTGAACTGTTGGCGGTCAACAAACTGCGCGCTGATCAAGCTTAGCTCATGTGACTAGGTGGCATGCCTTGGCGATCGTCTAGCAGACTTCCACTTGCATGGTTTCCTTTGGTGGATCCGGTCTACAGTTGGTGCATTCACACGTGCTGTTGTAGTTATGATTCTCATCTGCCACGTTAACTGTAACTCTTACCTGCTCACATGGTTATGGTTTATCCTTCGCGCGGTTATCCTTGACCTCTGACAACTGCTACCCGTAGCCACTAGCCGTTCACATGTTGATGTTTACTCTGCTGCGGTTAGACTAACCCTCTGGGGTTTAGAGCCTGTGGAGTATTAACATAATACTTTTGCTTTGTATTAAAACCCGAAAAGGTTTTAAATTTGGGAAAAAACATTTTTTTTAATGCATGGTTTAGGTTTTTAGGTATAGGTTAAGGTTTTTAGGACTTAGGCTTATTTTTCCACCATATTTTTGTAGGTAGGTTTATACATTAGATTTAGGACTTATGTTTAGGGTTTAGTCTTTAGACTTTTACACCCTTTTACAACAAGTTGTCACAAGGTGACATACAAACCCACATGATGATAACCATGGACCAAAATTGACAAGCAAACCCTGGCGGAACTGACGACGAACACATGTCGACAACCAGGTACTAAACACCATAAAAACCCACATCAACCATTGACATCACCAGAACTGAAAATCAACACCGGACAACCTGAACCATAAACATCACTGTCGAAGCTGAAGATATCGGACACTGGATGCTGAAGACGAACACTGGCGAAGTTGATAAAGTTCAAGACCTCATCGACTATGATCATTTGAAGACCACTTTGACTTTGAACCACTGAAGACTCCGCTCATGCTGGACTAACAAGATCCTCCTGGATCAGAGTGTGCCCTTAGGCTTTTGTTGCTATGTGAAGGACCACTTGGAAAACCATGTCAAACTCAAGTGAAAGCAATCACTCCATAGAGACAATGACCATAGATGCATCATAGTGGACCATACTTAACTATCAAGGGCATAATAAGACTTCAAACTAGGATCACTTTGAATTTTAGTTACGTTCTATGCTTAGAGCAATTTACTTCAATTTTTCATGTTAGCCCAATACGAATATTCAGATTAGCAATCACATCAGCATGATAGTAAAGTGCAGATAGAACATAAACATAAACAATAGAAGACAAGCCAAGACAAGAGGACACAAGATGTGGCACCAACCAGGGACAAACCCCAATTAGAGGAAACCCTTGATCAATTCTTCTTATATTCTTCAATAGTTCAGCAGAGAGAGAGATAATACAAATACACAAATCTGATATTTTATGATAGCAGTAGAAGGTACATCATTATGACAGTCTTCAATCATGAAGAGTACTGCACCATGTCCTGGTGTAAGATTACTCCAATTGCTAGTTGCTCCAACAATTATGGTTAGGGCACTATATGCAGCGCTAAACTCCCATGAGTGTGAGAAGTTGTTGATCTAATGAGGGCACTTGAGGCAGACCTAAACTTCCTTCATAATCTCCAAACAATCCAATAGAGCAACTCTAAGAAACCCCTTTTCTCTGATGCTATGGCCTATGGCCTAGCACATAGCAACTTTGAAGCAAACATCCTTAAAACAACGACATAAACATCACTAACGCAACAACACAAAGGAGTAGACTTAATGCATTCCTTCAATGCATAACAATGACTTATCAACTTAGTAGACAATCCTTAAGGCATGCTCTAACTAGCTTCCTTTACCTACAACAAACACGATTGTTTATTCATGCATCTCAACGCTGTGATAAGTCACTTTCTTGCTGTGTTCCCTGTGCTTGAGAGACTCCTTTGACAGCAGATGAAGGGCTCTTCTTGACCTACGGTTAGGGAACTTAAGGACTGCAAATTGAGCTCCTCCTTAGGCCTCCTTTACTGCGGCTAGACTTCTCCTTTTAGACAGCGGCAAGACTTCCTTTATCAGCAACGTTTTAGGGTCACCTTGGCTGTAGAATGAGGGCTTCAAAAACTGCAACTAGGGCATTATCTTGAACTGTGTTTGAGGCCTTTTCTGCCATCCTATAGGAGCCTCTTGACAACGTATAAGGGTCACCCTTAACTGCGGATTTAGGGCACCTTCGAACATCGATATAAGGGCCTCTTTGAACAACAAATAGGGCTCTTTAGAACTGCGGATTTAGGCCTTCACATGTTGCTAGTTAAGGCCTCTCCAACTGCGGCTTAGATCACCCTTTAGGACTACGGCTAGGAAAACATTAGTTTTTCCTTGACAACGTATGTGAGCCTTTTCTTGACTGCATCTAGGGATTCTCCCTCTTGATCTCTCTAGCCACCAAAACCCAAACGTGTGGAGAGAGATCTCAGGAGAAGTGTGTGAAAATGATTTTAAGGCCACCTCTATTTATAGTGCAACGTTGAAGTTGAGATGGGGTAATTTGGTTGCTCGCCGACCTTGACGAAATGTCACATAACACAAATAAATTTATATCTCCATGAATACATGTCAGAATCACATTATCTTCAGATCAATCCTACACCTCTCGACGAGAGAAACCCAATAAAAATATCAGCTGCCATAAATAAGAAGACCCACATGGAGTTTGGCCCTAGTTTCCAATTTTAACACTCCTCAACTAGGGAGAAATCCTTTTGCTAATCCGTCTTCCAGTCTGTACTACCTTTGCCATCAATCCAATGCCTTGCATTACTATGCTGAACTATGAAGAAGAAGAAGTGATCGAGAATGTATCATGCCATTCTCTACTAACCCGAAGCCAGTCCCATATAAAGAGAGTGTCTCATACCATTCTCTACTAACCCGAAGCCAGTCCCATATAAAGAGAATGTCTCATACCACTCTTATTAATTTGAATTCAGTTCCAAATAAAGAGTGTCTCATACCATTCTTAGTGACCCGAAGTCAGTTCTAATTGATCCTAGATCAATATCATCCTAGAATAGGGAGTACGGTAGTACACGATGCGTCCATCAGTAGTACTATGGTCCTTATCGTCATTTACCTGCTCATTGGCCAGATGAGAGGCACTTCCCATGAGTCCCAGACTGCATGGTTAGGATGTCTCAGAAGGAGAAGGATGAACCACTCCTCCTGCCTACATGTCACCAGGGGTATCCCAGGGGAAGGCTAAACCACTTACCCTATTGAAAATGCAACAAGATGATAGAGCTTAGTGAAAGGAAGTCGCCTTCACTAAGTGGGCACGCAAGCTATTTTTGGTGCAAAGTATATTTTTAGACTATGTCTATTTTTAGACATATGGATCATGGTCTATGAGTTGCAGGATGCTATTTGTGGATGATTGGTCATGTTGGTAAAAATAGATGGACTTTTATTTTTAGACATATGGGCGGAGTCTATTTTTAGACTGCCAGTCTAAATATAGAATAGTCGAATATTATTAGCTCTTAATAATATTTGGACTATAAACATTATCTTATCCTCTTGCAGCACTTTAGTTCAAGCTACGGATGAGGCACATGCAACTGTCAGAAGGAAATATGATTTTCTTATGGGTCAGTTGAGCTATTGCATGATGAACTTCAGTTAGAACTCAAGTGGTTGAGTTTGGTGGAGTTGATTGAGGAGTTGATAGAGTTGTGTTCAGTTTGACTTAGTTGAACTAGTTGTATTTAGTCTAACTGCAGAATACACTAGTGATGAGTGATGTGAATTAATTATTAATTAATTCATTAATTATTAACTCATAAATTAACTAAAGAATACATCAGTTAACTCAGTGCATGGACAGTTCAGTAGAGATAGGTGTTAGAGGTGGAGACTACTATCAGTTGTGACTATAGCTGTGCATGAGATTTGCACAATCATTGATGGAGATTGCCAATGAGGATTGCGCAGTATAAGCCAAGGAAAAACAAGCTTGGGAAGTGATCATTCTCACATTGGATTACACAGTAGAGGCAGGCAGACAGTGGAGGAGATTTGAACCTGTGACTTGATTCAGATCTGAGCTAGTTTGTGTGTAACAGGTGGAGATAGTACTGAGTACTTGTGAGGAGTATTGTACTATGTATTGTTACATGTTCTCTATCATTATAATATACAGATAGTGTGGGGTTTTCAGCTGTAAGCTTTCCCCATTACATATTGTGTTAATGTGTGCATGCGATTGATGTTTCATTGTTTTTAATTCCGCAAAATTGATGATCAACGTAGAGGAGGTTATGTATTATGCATGCATTCCGTAATAGTGTATAATCAGGATAATCTCTGTGAATAAGTGTTATATTATTCAAAATTTCTACATACCCTGTACACAACAAATCACTAGGGGAAGGTTGAACCTCCCACCCTATGATTGTGCCTTAGCAAGAGAAGGCTGAACCACTCATCCTGTCTACATAGAAAACCACTAGGGGAAAGCTGAACCACTCACCCTATGGTTTTTCATCGCTCCAAGAAGTACCCCCAAGCGCCCTAGAGCTCCTAGAGCTCAATGTCGATATCATGCATGACCCTCAGGAGAGGGTCTCTCCACGACTCCTAGTCTTTCTCGGAAAGTCAAGAATTTGACCTTTCCCAAGGGCATCGTCTGAATATCGGTGACATACACATCAGTCCCAATGTGATGGAGCCTTATTGCTCCTCGTTATACCATATCCTAGATAAAGTGGTACCGGATGTCTATATGCTTGGAGCGACCATAGAACACATTATTACTCAAAAATCGAATCCCTCTCTGGTTGTCACAGAAGATCATGGTGGTATCCAACACGTGTCCAAATAGCTCACTGAAGAGCTTCCTCAACTAGATAACTTCACAGGAGGCCATACTCGCAGCTATGTATTCGGCCTCAGTGGTGCTCAAAGCAACCGACTTCTGCTTCCTACTCATCCTGGATATCAAAGCAAAAACCAAAGAGAAACAAAACTCAGAAGTGATTTTGTGATCCTCTACACTGTTTGCCCAATCAACATCAGAATAACAATGCAGCCTCACAACTCCAGCAGTGAATCTCAGTCCATGAGTGATTGTGCCTCGAAGATATCTCAGAAGATTTTCGACACCATCCAATGATAGTGATGAGGCTCAGCCATATGTTGGTTCAACATGCTAACTGCAAAACAAATATCTGGACGGGAGTTCACTAAGAACATCAATGCTACTACGAGTAGATGAAACTCAGAGGCATTTCCCAAATTAGGCCCGACAACACTACCGCATAACTTCTTAAAGTTAAGCTCCATCGAGGTAGTCACAGGCTTGCAGTCCACCATTCCAAATTCGAAATCCAACTCCCTCTTACTTTTGCAAATGAGAGGGTCTGTACCTGTTAGAAAGAGGTCATCCTCATAAGGTACCAGTATGAGAGGTCTATCATCCAGAACCTTAAAGCAATGGTTTGGATCGGCTTCACTCCTAGTGAATCTCAGTTTCATCAGATAGCTATCAATCCTCTCATACCAAGCCCAGGATGCTTGCTTCAAACTATAGAGAGCTTTCTTCAACCCACATATATGAGATTCCTGATCATGAATCTAAAACCCCTCGGGTTGTTCCACATATGTGGTCTTGCTATTACATGAGGGGAATGGTCCACTTGTAAGTTTTTCTTCGGTACATATCAGACATGTACCTTCACGCTCTTCTTTGAATTCAGGCATCTCTGTCACCATCTGTCTCACATCGAGTAGGGCCTTATATTGAATATGGGAAAACCTACGATGCCATATAAGAGACGTGTCACTCGACATGGTCCCCAATGGACTTCCTGCAACTTGATACAAATTTACAATCCTGAGCCAGAGAGTAAAAGCATCTTTAAAATTCTTTTTCCAAACACGTACATTTCCATCAATGATTGCCACTTTGTAACCTTTCTCTTCCATTGCCAAAATGGACACCATGTTCTTCTTGATATCAAGTACATATATAACTTCTTGTAAATGAATAGAGTTACCTGAAGAAATTTCAACCCCCACTCCGTTTATCAGTTTTCCTTATACTCCATGCATTTAGTTTTAAATCCAAGCATGATAAAAATATTAAAATCTGAAAATGACAATAATATTCTGAAAACAAAAATTTAAAGATTTCACAACCGCTGAAATTGTAGAAATAAAACACAACAAAATTATGACAGCCACACACAGAAAATAACACAGTGATTTTTGGTCAATGTGACCCTGGAAAAACTACCTACAACTCTTTGGGAAAACCAATTTGAGAGCTCTTCTTTATTTCTGAAAATTCTTTAACAGAGAAACTGAAATACACAGTAAAAATTCCAGCAACCACAAATTACAACTTATCTCAATTTCTATGCTTGAACTCCACCTCGAAAATCGTGCCAATCAGCTAAGAGGCAAAACAATTTTTTTAGCAATAAAACAACATTAACTGTTGTACGTCCAGCTTGGAAAAACATGCCTAGAACTTGTTGCCCCTCTTCCTCGATTTTTGTGCCCTTCTCTTGCTGTACGATTTTTTCTTGGGATGCGTGCCAATAAATGTTGCTACCCAGATTTGCTGAAATGTCTTCTTGCTTCTTTTCTTCACTTCCTCATTGCTCAGAAATTTTCTCCTTGCTCTCTCTTCTCTTTTTCTCAAATGCTCATGAAAGAATGAATTGATATTTTCCTCTTCTTTTCTCCTTTTATTTTCTAAATGACCTTTTGGGTTACTCTAAGATCTAATGGCCGAGATTCATTTAGATCTGGGGATGAGAATAAATATGCATTTAATTCTCACTTTTTTTTTCAACTCACCCACTTAAATAAAGACCCACTTAGCCTTTTATTTCCATATGTTGGAAATACTGAGAAGCGGGGGGGGGGGGGGGGAGGGGGAGGTGGTGGTGAATCAATATTCCTTTTCAATTGTTATTTTTACCAGTTAAATCATTTATATTTAGAACACAAAATGAACAATATGAATAAATTCTTTTATTAATATAATCTTTACAATAAATCAGGGGCAATATATATAAGGCTCCAACCTGTTGCCAAGCACCAACTTAGTCTTTTGTGAGGCTCCAACCTCTAGGGCACCAACCCTATCTTCTCAAGCACCAACCTTGTATTTAGGAGCACCAACTCCAAGGACACCAATCCTTCCAATTTCGAGGCACCAACCCCAAGGGCTTTGACCTTATCTTGTGAAGACACCAACCTTGGATTTAGGAGCACCAACTCCAAGGACACCAAACCTTCCAATTCCGAGGCACCAACCCCAAGGGCTCTGACCCTATCTTGTTAAGAAATGTTTTGATTGTATTACGTTGCTCTCAAAATCTTCTTCACTGTTTTCTATCAATCTACAACTTCACTGCTACATCAATGACAACCTGTCTTCATATGAAGGAGTCTTCACAATTCTTCACATTGCCCAAATAGAATCTGCAAAATTGCCTCATGATGATTTCAAATAGCCATAATGATCTACAATAGGCTTCACATAACTTCAATGTGTCTACAATGAATTTTCACTAAGCTTTGCACAAAAACAACTCTCTGTTTCAAGCCTCTGTTCTCACTGTCACGGTAAATGCTTTAGGAGTGATTGCTTCAGGAGTAACTGCTTCAGGAGTGACTTCTTTAGAGGAGTGACTGCTTCAGGAGTAACTGCTTTAGGAGTGACTTCTTTAGAGGAGTGATTGTCGCGGTTTCATATTGTGTGTTTAATTTAAAAGCAACCCTGCTCATACTCAGATAATCTTCTTAGATTCGCAGAGTGTCCTTTTGAACTGTTATCTGAATCACTGTCAAACACAGGTCCGAGCTTTTCAATAAATAACCCAGTCAGTAGAATGTTCGACCTTCGGCTTCCTTCTTCTTCCATTGGACCTTTCAGCTTCCTTCTTCTTTCGCTGGACCTTTCAGCTTCCTTCTTCGCTCGCTCGACCTTCGGCGCCCACTTCCGTTCACTCGATCTTTGGCTTCCTTTTTCTTCCATTGGACCTTTTGGCTTCCTTCTTCGCTCTCTCGACCTTCGGCTTCCACTTTAGTTCGCTCGACCTTTGGCTTCCTTTTTCGCTCACTCGACCTTTGGCTTTCTTTCTACTGTTCCTTCGACTTCCTCTGTCTCTTCAAGTTCACGAGTTGTAAACTTCTTTATGCTCTATTTTTATGCCCGAGATAGATACTCAGAACTAAAGTGTTTTAACTCGTTTTTGTACGAGTTTCACCAATGACCAAAGGACACGTCTATTGGAGGGAGGCCGACTTGTATATTAAAAATATATATTGGAGAGTCTTTTATCCATAGACTTGATTATTCACGGAAACCATATAAGAGCTGCTATACCCACATGGAGGTCCCACATGCCACGTCATCACCTTTAATCCCGCAATCACAATTTCATGAGAATCAGAGTCATTCATTTAATCTCGCAATCGCAACTTAATAAAAATCGGAGGTTTTACAAGTGTGCACATGCTTTGTCTTCTAATGGAGCGGATGCAATATTCAATGAACTGTTTTTAATGAATCCATCGGGTCCACAATATTATCGCAATCGACGATTGGGTTCACAAGTCTTATCGCAATCGGCGGTCCGACAGTGACAACTCTTATGATTTGTGTAACCTCCCCAATATCTGGACGCGATACTACATACATGTATCTTCTAATGGAGCTATTGGGTTTGCGTATTATATTGCAATCTATGGTTTGCGGGACTTCGACTGGCACATGGATTAAAACGGCCTTAACCCCCACAGTTGACTGTGATCTAAGAGTTGAATATGAGATCGACGGCTAGGATTGTGATCCAGATTTAAACAGGAACACAACAAATTACAAAGATAACCGTAAACACAGAGGTGCAGTGGAAATAATACTTCACTTCATTAATGTACAATACTGAAATATGCTTACAAACATAAATAGAAATAAACCAGCTAGGGCGATGGTAGCTTATCTCTAAGAAGAGATGTGGCGGCTACATGCATCTGAACTGCCTTACAATGAGTCCAAGGGCCTTTTTATTATTGAACAATAATAGCAAACCCTAAACAACCCAAACCCTAACCCGAGGAGATGTAACACCAAGAGTTTATGGGCCCCATTGGGGTGAGTTGGATATCCAACTTCTTCGGGTCGTGACTTGGTCATATTATCTCCTTTTGATGCGCATGATAACCTGTTGGAAAGATCTCTCCGAGGACTACGACAAAAAGGAAGATTTTAGTAATCGCATCGCTAGCGGTAGATTTCCAAAAAAAAGTCGTTTAGGGCCTGAAAATGGCTCCGGAAGTTTAGGACTCAAAAAACTGCGAAAAGTAGTAAGCTATGCTATAATTAAAGAAACTGAAAATCTGAAAGAAGCAATGGTGGGGGTCCAAGTGGAATTGGAGGGTGGCCACCAATATTCACCTGGATTATTCCTCCCCCCTTAGGAAGCAATGGTCCCCATTGCATTGAGTTCCTCCATGAGATGAGGAAATTTCTGTTGAACTTGGTCCCTGGTGAGCCACTTGCCCCGGTGAAGGAGTTGGCCTGCTTTGACAACTCGATACAGTTGGATATTCTGTTGGTGAGTGTGCTTGATCTGTGTGTCCATGATCCGATCAGTTGCAGCTTGCTCCATGCAATCTGGATTCAACTTTGTGGGTGTGAGTTGTTCTGCAATGTTGGATGTGTCTAGTAATGGTGGAAAGTATGGCCGAAGGCAGTGCACATTGGACACTGGGTGCAGACCAAGGAATGGGGGAATGTTGAGCTCAAATGCATTGTCTCCCACAACCTTGGCAATGGTGTAAGGACCATATCAGAGTGGTATGAGTTTCCGATAGGCTCCGGTTAGGTTCCTTTTGTAAATGCAACCAGACTTTGTCGCCCACCTGAAACTTGTGTGGCACCTGATGCTGATCATGTCATTGCTTGTACTTGGCATTGGATTTCTCCAGAATTTCATGGACCTGCTGGCGAATATGTTGGATGTGCTCAATGAAGCTGTTTGCCTTATCTGTTTCAGACTGGACATGAGCCGAATTTGCGTGAGTAGCTGCAAATGGCATGGCCACATCAATGGGACATAGTGTCAGGCCAGGTAGTAACTCTACAAATTCAATTCATATTATTCCTTCAGGCTGGTCTTTATTATATACATGAGGGAGATTGTTCACTTCATCTCCCGATGACTGTTCATATCTCTTATTATTTATTTACATCAATTATATTTATTCACCCAATCCTGATGATTAGGTGTCAACATTCACCCCTTAATCTGAAGGGATGTTGGTGAGTCCAAGCATCATTCTAAATCGTTCAAGCTTTTCTCTTCCAAGCGCTTTGGTGAAGATGTCTGCAATTTGCTCATTAGTGGAACAATGACGGAGATGGATTGTTTTGGCCTCAACATGATGTCGAATCAAATGATATTTAGTATTGATGTGCTTCGTTCGATCATGGCACTTTGGGTTCTTGGCCAACTTTATTGAAGAGGTATTGTCAATCATGAGTGGAGTTGATTGTACTTGTTTTACCTACAAATCTTCAAGAATTTTCCTGAGCCACACAATTTCTTTTGTTGCCTCAGCTACTGCCATGTATTCTGCTTTTGTTGTGGAATCTACTGAAACTAATTGTTTGCGTGATCTCCAAGAGGCAGCTCCTAATCCAAGACTCATAGCATATCCCGAAGTAGATACCCCAGTTTCCTTGTCTCCATCGAAGTTTGAATCAGAGTATCCAGTCAAACTAAAGTCGTCCACCTGTGTATACTTGATTCCAAAGTCTTGAGTTCCCTTCAAGTGCCTTAGAACTCTTTTTGCAGCAGACCAATGTCCTTCACAAGGCTTTTGCATAAACCTAGAGGGGATTCCAACAGCAAACGAAATCTCTGGTCTGGTAGTAGTTAGGTAGTTGAGACTTCCTACAAGCTGTCTATACTTTGTTGCATCCTCAAATTCTTTTCCTTCAATAGATGTGAGCTTTAAGTTTTGTTCCATTGGAGTAGTAATAGGATTGCATTCTGTCATGCCAAACTTGTTCAACAGATATCCAATGTATTTCTTTTGAGAAAGAAATATGGACTTTGGATGTTGAGTTACTTCAATACCAAGATAGTAGTGAACATAGCCCAAATCAGTCATTTCAAAACTTTTCCCCAATTCCTTCTTTATGGATGCAATGTAGCTTTCATTGTTCCCTGTCATCAAAAGATCATCTACATATACCACAAGATATACAACTGTTTTGCCAACTTTCTTGACAAATAAAGTTGCATCATCAAAATCATAATGTTTGAAATTGAGTTTCAGAAGATGCTCAGTTAGTTTTTCATACCAGGCTCGTAGTGCTTGTTTGAGGCCATACAAGGATTTCAAAAGTTTGCATACTTTATGTTCATGTCCTTTCACAACAAATCCTTCAGGCTGGGAGATAAAAACATTCTCTTTTAGATCTCCATTCAAGAAGGCAGTTTTTACATCCATTTGATGGACTTTCCAACCATTCTGAGCTGCTAAGGCAAAGAGTGTCCGGATGGTAGCCCATTTTGCTGTGGAGGCAAAATTCTCCTCATAATCGACTCCTTCCTTCTATGCAAAACCTTTTTCCACAAGCCTGGCTTTGTGCTTGTCAAGTGAGCCATCAGCTTTATACTTGTTCTTGTAGACCCACTTGCAACCAATTGGTTTGGGTCCTAATGGAGGATCAACCAACTTCCAAGTGCCATTCTTTATGAGGGCATCATACTCCTTTTGCATTGCTTCTTTCCATTCATCATGAGAAGCAGCTTCTTTGAAGGAAGTTGGTTCAAAATTTGTAGACAAGTTCAATTCACAATCATAAGAAACATCCATATCAATAGGTGAATTAGAGTCATCTACATCACCTCCATTTTGCCGGTTTGAATTTCTAGTTCCTGTCTTTCCAACCTCATCAGGATGAACACTTTCAAGTGTCTTTGTCAGCCTCTTTGGGGGACCTTTCTCAGATGGTCCAGGCTGCTTCGTTGATTGAGTTGGCTCCGTTGATTGAGTTGGGACTGAATCAAGATTGAGTCTCCCAATTCTATCAATCACATCACTTAAAGCATCATCCGTTGTTGGAGTTTCATACGGGGGAGAGAGTTCTTCAGAAGAAGATTCCACATGTTGATCTAGTATAGGAATCCCCCCTTCAAGATGTGGAATTTGATTATCAAATTCTTGAAATGATTTTGCATTTGCGAATCTATCTAAGCGATCAAGTTGCTGCTCAACAACATTGTCAGTTTTGGATGATTCAAGAAAAATTACATCTCTAGATACAACAAACTTTTTATTGACTTCATCATAGAGACGATATGCTTTGGAGGTGTTTGAATACCTCAGGAAGATACACTTACGACTTCTTGCACCAAGTTTATTTCTATGTACCTTTGGTATCAATGCATAATAGGTGGAACCAAAGACCTTGAGATGCTTTACCGAAGGAATGTGCCCATACCACATTTCATAGGGAGTCTTGTTTCTGATAGCATTGGCTGGACATCTATTCTTTATATATGTAGCACATAGAATAGCATCAGCGCAAAACATTATTTTTACATTTTTGAAGAAGAGAATGGAGCGTACCATATTTAAGATTGTCCTATTCATTCTTTCAGCTACACCATTCTGTTGGGGATTATAAGGTACAGTTTTTTGATGTTTGATCCCATGTTGGCGAAGATAGTTTTCAAATTCATTTGATGTGTATTCTTTTCCATTATCAGTGCGAATAGACCCAATATGAGATTGTGCATCATTTTCAATCCATTTATGAAGGTTCTTGAATATTTGAAAAGCATAAGATTTGTTCTTCAATAAATAAACCCAACACATTCTAGTGTAGTCATCAATAAATGTCATCATATATTTATTTCCATTTGCAGAAGGAACAAGCATTGGACCACATAAATCTGAATGAATGAGTTCAAGTTTTCTATGTGCTCTTAAATGTGAATCATGAAAAGACTGTTTGCTATGCTTTCCTAGAATGCAAGCATCACATTGCTTAAATTTCCTAGGAATTGTAGGCAAACCAACAACACCATTTTTCTTTAACAAGCGGAGGCTGTCATAGTTCAAATGTCCAATTCTAGCATGCCATAATAAACTTGATGGAAGTGTACCTTCTTCATAATGAGAATTGTATGAGAAATTTTGTGCACGAGCAGAGGTACCTTACAACTTGAGAAGCCTTTCTTCTTCTATTCCCCTCATGACAAGTGAGTGGTTAGATGCTTTTCTCACCTCAAGCTTGCCATCAATCATATGAATGTAGTGACCTTGCTGGCGGATGTGGACCAAGGACAACAAGTTTCTCTTCAGCTATGGGAGATATAGAACATGATGCAGAATAAAGTCTGGAAGACCAAGCAATTTAAGCTTGATTGTGCCAAGCCTTGATGGCTTGATTTTTGATTGGCCTACAAAGTATACTGCTCCATCAACATTGTCAGTAAATTCTTCAATTTTTTTTTCTACGAGTCATGTGGCAAGTTGCTCCTAAATCAAGCAACCAATCATTTTTCTAAGAAGCAAGTCAAGCATTAAATAAATCTTCATTTACTCCAATATTACATTGTGCCACCACATAATGAGCAGATTCAGGTGCTTTACCATTGTTTGTGTCATTAGTTTTACCTTTGGGTTGATTTCTTTGTTGCTCAATTTTGTCCCAAGGTATTTTTCATGTAGAGACATCATGTGATCCATTTCTTTTGCAATGTATGCAGTGCAAATATGCCTTTGCTCCTTGAGAGTGTTTGCTCCCATGCCTCTGAAATATCTTCCTCTTCCTCTTCGACCACCTCTTCCTTTGAAACAATCTTGAGCAGGATGCTTTTCTTTATGTGAAAGGCACACAACCTCTTCAGAAGATTCAGGGGTTGTATTCTTTCCAAAAGCTTTCTCTCTTTCAACAAATTTTTTCACAAGAGAGTCAAAGGTAATATCTTTAAGATTTCCATTTGCTTGCAATGACTCAAGATAATTGGAGTAAGTAGGATAAAGTGCCTTGAGAAAAGTGATAAGAGGAATATCCAAATCAATCTAAGTGGCTTGGATATCATGCATTATAGACTTTACTTCGGATGCAAGAGCAAGAGGATCATTATTTTGCAATTCAAGAGTGAAGAGTTTAATCATGAGTTGAACAACTTCAAATGCATAATGTGAGTAATAGAGTTCTTTCAGATTTTGTAAGGCTTCGAAAGTAGTTGAAAATTGTGTAATATGGTGACTCACCTCTTCACTTACAGATGCTGCAATTAATGAATAGGCTTTGCTATTCTTATTTTCCCAAATGGCGAGCTCTTTGTTTGAGGTAGGCTGTTATGGCTATTTGTCTCCGTCTCCAATACACACTCCTTTCCACAACTCATTGAAAATGAGGGTGTGTTTTATCATCCGGAACCACTTAGGATAGTTCTCCTTGCTAGTGATAACTATTCCCACAATAGATATGATTGAATGCATTTTAAAAACTGTGTATTGTAAAAAAATACTTCTGCTACAAAATTTTACTCCTAATGGGAAAAAATATGATTCTAATACGACCCGACAAAAAATTCAAATGTCGATACGCATTCAACTGGATAGCGTTAAAGTATAGAATATATATGGGAGGTAGCGTAAATATATGATGAGTAACTGTGTATATATATGGCAGCCTAAATATACTAGCCTAAATATATTATGGAGTAGCTTAAATATATGTCAGCGTAAATACACAAAGCGTAAATACACAAAAACTGTACAACGCTTTCAATAGAGGTATATATCAGAGGTATATGTCAGCAGCGATACCATACAACGTGAGACCATAGCGTTCACAACACTTAGACCTCTGAGACCATAGCGTTCACAACACTAGACCTTTGAGACCATAGCGTTCCTCCATACAGAACCGGATACCATACAGCGTGAGACCATACCGTTCACAACGCTTCATGCCACAGTGCTTTGATACCAACACATATGGTGGTCCTTCGCAGTCACACGTATGGTGGCCCTATCAGAGAAACACCCTCATGTTTCACGCACCATTCATGCAGCAGCGTTCCACTCACGCAGGTATGGTGCACAACACTCCCTCACTCTTCAACAACACAATCTCGCAGTAGAGTTCCTTCATGCAGCAACGTTCCACAGTACACTCACGCAACAACGTTCCTTCATGTAGGTATGGTGCGCAACACGCCCTCACACTTCAACAGTTACTGGCAAGGGAAGGCGAAGCAATTACTAGCAAGGGTATAAAGGATATTTCATTCCCAGTAACTAGCAATCTTTGAAAGAGCGAGCCATGGCGGAGAATCATAACACACAAGATGAGATGTCATCGCCACATGCAGATACAGACTATGGCACGAGTTTGAAAATCAAAGGCGGTAGACTGTACAGAGATGAGCGCAGGATTTCAGCCAAGGACGTTCAATCATGCGGAGAACACTTTTCGAAAACTGCCCTCTGCAATGGAACGTTGTTGCCAGGTCAGAGGTGTCAGTTCTAAAATATGGGCAGAACAGGAAAATAGGCAGAAAATGGAGTTACAAGGGCAGGAATACTAAAAATAGGACTGGCTCTGACACCATGTCAGGGCAAGTAGTAACTCCACAAATTCAATTCATATGATTCCTTCAGGTTGGTCTTTATTATATACATGAGGGAGACTGTTCACTTCATCTCCCAATGGCTGTTCATATCTCTTATTATTTATTTACATCAATTATATTTATTCACCCAATCCTGATGATTAGGTGTCAACACATAGTGGCTAGAATCTCAAGCCCACCTGAAAAGGGCTGTAGCCAGTCGAGCTGTGGAGAGTCCGGTTGTAGCTGTGGTGAACATAGGGGAGGCTCTCGTCCCATGTGCGTGGATTCTTTGAGTTGTACATGCGTAGAATGTGTACGATCATCTTGTTGACAACCTCTGTCTGGCCATCAGTTTGAGGATGGAAGGCTGTGGACTTAGTGAGTTTGGTGTCCAGCATCGACCAGAGACTTGACCAAAATGTACCGAGGAACCTGTTGTCCCGATCTGAGATGATAGACTGTGGGATCCCAAAGTGTACCCACACTCGTTCAATGAAGAGTTTAACAGTGGCTTTTGCTGTGATATTCTTCTTGCAGGCCACCATAATGGCCATCTTCGAGAACCTGTCGACGACCACAAAAACACAGTCGTTTCCATGCTTAATGGAAGGCCTGAAATGTAATCCATGAAGATGGATTCCCAAGGTCGACTAGGGGTAGGCAGTGGGGTATAGAGGTCTTGTTTCTTGATGGTCGGTTTGGCAATGGCGCAGGCAGTGCATGATCTGATGTACTTCCCAACATCCTGTCGAAGATTTGGCCAATAAAAATACCTCTGGAGTACTGCCACCATTTTTTCGACCCCAAAATGCCCAACAACCCGACTGTAGTTTGCTTCCCAAATCATCTTGGCACGCTCACTTGAAGGAACACAAAGGTGACCTAGGTGGCATCACATGGCATCCTAGAGGTGAAAATCTGGAACATGCTGACCCTCCAAGAGTGTCTGGTATGTGTGGCCGAATTCTGGGTCGCTTTTGTAGAGAAGTGGCCAATTAGAAGTCTCGTGCCCACAAGAGTTGAGCACGGTGGTTAACGCCATGATCGGTGGTCGACTGAGGCAATCTGCAACATTATTGGTGCTGCCCTTCTTATACTTGATATTCAAATGGAACTATTGCAGGTATGTGGACCACTTCTGATGGCGATCATTTTGCAATTTCCCTTGGGTTTGTATGAACTGCAGGGGTTGGTGGTTTGTGTGGATGACCGTTTCCTTCCCCAAAATGTAATGCTTCCATTGTCAGTAGGGTTGCACAGTGGAATACATCTCTTTGTTATAAGTGGGATACTTCCAGACTGTGTCTGAAGGTGTCTCACTGTGATATGCCACTAGATTCCTGTGTTGAGTAAGGACTGCCCCAATAGCATAGTCAAAGGCATCTGTCTCGACCTCAAATGGTTGTTGCAAGTCTGGTAATGCGAGCCCTAGTGCCAAGCAATGGCGATCTTTCAACTTTGTGAATGCCCTCTGTTAAGATTTAGACCAAAAGAATTTTGCTTTCGCTCCTCCCTTGGTGACTTGACTCAAGGGCCAAGTGATATGAGAAAATCCCAACACGAACCTGCGATAGAAGTTGGAAAGACCTAGAAAGTTGCGGAGCTCTGTCAGAGTGGTTGGAGATGGCTAATATCGAATGAATTGGATCTTGGCTGGATCCACATGCACCCCCTGTTCATCAATAATGTATCCCAGATACTGAACCTGGGTCGTGCCAAAAGTGCATTTCCCCAAATTGGCACATAACTTGTGTTGCCGCAGTGTTTGGAGAACTGTCGGATGTGGTGGAGGTGCTCTTCCCAACTCTGGCTGAAGATTAGGATGTCATCTAAGTATACCACTACAAATGAGTTGGTGAATGGCTGCAAGATGTCATCCATTAGCCTCATGAAGGTTGCGGGAGCATTCGTCAATCCGAAAGGCATAACTAACCCTTCGAAAAGGCCCTCGGATTTGAAGGCAGTCTTCCACACATCGGAGGGTTCGATTGGTACTTGGTGATATCTTGACTTCAAATCGATCTTGCTGAAATATTTTGACTCGTTCAGTTGGTCCAAGAGGTCATCAATCCGTGGGATCGGGTACCTATTACGGACAGTGATCTTGTTTAGCGCCTGATAGTCAATACAGAGTCTCCAAGTCCCATCCTTCTTTTGTACCAACATGATCGGGCTACCACAGGGCGATGAACTCGGACGAATGTGACTTTTCTGCAACAGCTCCTGAATCTACCTCTTGATTTCATCGTTCTCCAAAACGGAGTGCCGATAGATTGGTCCATTGGGCAGCGACGCACTTGGGGTCAGATCGATGGAGTGCTTGACCTGACAGTGTAGAGGAACCCCTTCAGGGGAGGTGAAGATGTCCTCGTACTCCTCCACGACCTTGTCCATCTGTAGTTGTCGTGTGGAGGGTCCCTGTCTTGAGGTTGTGGCTACTGTCTTCTTCCTTCCTTGAGGGCGTATCATCAGGAAAACAAATTTCCCGGTTTTGGAAATGAGCTTACTGCATTGTTTTGCAGCAACCAAAGAGACGGCGGTAGGTGGTGCTACCTCCAGTATCCTGTACAACTTATTTCCCAAAGTAACAATAACAACACAGGGCCTTGATTCATACACAACATGTCGCTTCCACAAATATGGTTGTCCTAATAATACATCACAAACTTCAAGGGGAGCAATGTCACACAATACCTCATCCGTGAAGGGCTTGATGTTGTATGGAAGGCGATACTGCTGGCTCACGCGAAGATCCCGTCCTTGGTGAAGCCACTCGATGGTGTATGGTTGTGGATGTGTTGTGGTCAGTAAGCCTAACCGCTTCACAACCTCTGCCGAAATGAGGTTCTTTTGGATCCCGTTGTCAACACTGAACTGTAGAGGGGGAGCCCTTTACCCACATCTGGGAGTGGAAGAGACGCTCCTCCTCTAGATCTTCGGGTTCCTCCTTTTGGGTCTTCGTGGTGGCAAAAATGACGTTGGGCTCCGCATCGATAATTTGCTTCCCTTTGTCATTCCCCTTGTCAGGTTCTGACTCAGAGTCAGAACATGGATTTGATTCTGAAGCCTTTAGCTCGGCCACCAGTAACTACTTGGCCTGACACTCACTTGTTTCGTGAGTGGAGATCTTATGGAACTCACACAACTTTTCCATGTCCTTTTTCAGCTTCGTGGCGTTGTTCTTCATGGTGTTGTTCGATGCGTCACCCCTAGGTAGCCGCTAAAGGATCTGGTCAAAGCTGTCCATAATCGCGTTCCTTTGTCGCTCGAGGGCTTCTTCGAGCAAGATTTTGATAGGATCTCCTGCCCCCTCGTCTTTCTTTTCATCTGCCATGGGAGGGCATCGAGATTTGCGATGTTGGTCTTGCAAAGGTTCGACTAGTTCAAGCCCTAAATCCTTATATCCCGACCTCATTGGGGACATGCAAAGAAAAACAGAGAAATAAAACAGACCCCTTTGATACCACTAATCCGGATTTAAACATGAATGCAACAAATTACCGAGATAACCCTAAACATAGAGATGCAGCGGAAATAATACTTCACTTCATTAATGTACAATATTGAAATATGCTTACAAACAGAAATGGAAATAAACCAGCTAGGGCGATGGTAGCTTATCTCTGAGAAGAGATGTGGCAGCTACATGCCTTTGAACTGCCTTACAATGAGGCTCAAGGGCCTTTTTATTATTGAACAATAAGAGCAAACCCTAAACAACCAAAACCGTAAGCCGAGGACATGTAACACCAAGAGTTTATGGGCCCCGTTGGGGTGAGTTGGACAACCAACTTCCTAGGGTTGTGACTTGGTCATATTATCTCCGTTTGACGTGCATGATAACCCGTTGGAAAGATCTCTCTGAAGACTGTGACGGAAAAATGATTTTGGACGGAAAATAGTTTGCGGTAGATTTCCAAAAAAACTTCGTTTAGGGCCTCAAAATGACTCTGGAAGTTTAAGACCCGAGAAACTGCTAAAAATAGTAAACTGTGCTACAATTAAGGAAACTGAAAAACTGAAAGAAGAAATGGTGGGATCCAAGTGGAATTGGCGGGTGGCCACCAATATCCACCTGGATCAGATTGAGTGTGGGACTTGAGCCACGATCAAGGAAATCCGTACTTTCCTACTCCCGCAGTTGCTAATCACCGTCGATTTAACAGATTTGTCGATCTGACGATCCAGATCTATTCCTCCACCATTCTTATTCCGCAAGCGCTTGGGTTTGATCTCCACCGTTCATTTCTTGACTCCATTATATTGCAATCGAGGGTTTGAGCAGTGTTTACATAACTTAATATAATGGAAGCATCGATAAAGTTCCTCCGATATATATTCTCTGATGCGGTGTTATTACATGGTTTTATTCTTGGGTTCTTGCTCCTGTGACTTCTCTTCACTCTTCCACTTTTCCGATAGCTGTTGCTCCTATGGATTATCTTCCTGTGACCTCCGATAACTCTTCTGAAGAACTCTTCCGATAGCTCTTCTTTGACTGCTCTTGTTCTTGACTTTCAATGGCTTTCCTTCTTGGGTCTACTGCTTCTATTATGTCTCTGTGTGTATATATATATATATATATATATATATATATATATTCAATCCACTTGGCTCCTCCATCTCATCATATCACAATATATCAAGCTTTCATCACTATGAGCATCGTGATCAATGGGCATCAATAGGCAACATCATGTATTAAAGAATTTTCCATGACAAACACTGCTATATTGACATGAATGACAACTTAGATTAACAATCTCCCCCTTTGTCATTGATGGCAATATTCTTCTTCTCTCCCCTTTTGACATCAATGGGAAAGGAGCACACAAGGACTCCCCTTGTCGAACTGCTCCCCCCTTCAAACTACTTTTGTTCTTTATGAATAGTATATTTTTATGGGTATGTTACTCCCCCTGTCGTGGTGCTCTTCTTTTTACTCAAGATAGAAGGATTGCTGTGTCATCATCAACTAGCACATTATCCCCTCTTCATGTCTCAGAACTTCTTCATAATGCTTTCAACAATGCTTAAATATGCTCCACTTCAATGCTTCAAAACATACTCCAAATAGTCATACACTAAATGTCCAAGTCCAATTTTTATGCTTCTACATCATATTCTGTTGTCTCCACAGTCAGCATTAAGAGGCCTTCATAGTCCGAATCAAGAGAAAATGCCACTGAAATTGTCATTCTAGCTATCTTTCTTCAAATTAGGATTCCTTTGTATCTCTGTGCTTCTCCTTAAGTTGCTGAGCTATATTCAACAACACAACATTCTCCCCTTTTTTTTTAATATCTAATCCTTGACTGTCTTTTAAATTCTTTCTACTGGTTGACAACTTTTTGCAATGCTTCAATTATGCTAGATTCTTCCAACCGCTCTTTCTTCAAGCTCCATTCCCATATGTGTCTGTTTGTTTGAAGGTTGCCTCTATTACTGTCCTTGATTTACCTGTTCTCACATCATATCCCTGAGTCGAGACATTCAACTTCTGTAATACTAGCAAGATAGTTATTTTCCCTATTTCTCTAGCATTGGATGGCCTTATCTGCTGCTCCAATTTATCCTTAGTGATCAAGTGGAAAACATCTTCAACAACAATCCAAAGAATGGTTACAAGATCATATTCTTTAATGTAGTGCTCCTAAGAAATGATCTCTATCAAAGAATGATTGTTAATATAGTTCATCAAAAATTTCATAAGGACCCTTTCACGAATAGCTTTTGCAATAATGATCAAGAATCACAGGCTCCCCCTAACTATATGCATCACCTCTTTTGGCAAAGTCTTCCCATCAAATGCTTAGATTGTCGAAGATCAGGTCAATAACATGTGTTGTTGGCTAGAGAGTTCAAGGGACTTTCGGATTGTATTTGCTTCCTTCTTCATACTTGTTTAACTTTCTTATCTGGCATAGTTCTAGCTTGATAAGGTGCCCAAATCAAGTTACAATTATGTGCCATATGACCAATGTTATGACACTTGAAGCATTCTATGTTGTTCATGAATAAGAATTCACAACTTCTTCTTGTAAAATTGCTTCTCGGAGACTGACGGGGATCATTATAAGCCCTACAATATTTTGCCATGTGTCCAAAGTTTGTACAAGAATAACAATAACCAAGAGATAAACTTTGGTACCTGGGAGATGGAGATTTCCTTGATGTACTTCTGAAGTCTTTCTGCCTTGAGATCCTTTGATTATAATAATTTCTTCTTGTGTCCTTTACATCATCAGCATTTATTCTTGGAATAGGATTTCCTTCATTGTTTCCTTGACCCTTATCCTTGCCTTTACTGGAGCTGGGAGCATCAACATTTCTTTCTGGCTTCCTCACATCCTTTTTTTTTGAAGCATTATCATTCTTGCTCGAGGATTCTCTTTCATAGACAAGACCTGATTTATCAAATGGAGATCTTTGATGGCTAAGCATGTCATCCAAGGCTTGATAGCTCTTCAAGATTTTGTCCATCCCTTCAACCTTTTTCTTGAGGGAGACAGTTTCTTCTTCCAATCTTTCACAGTCTTTATTCTTCTTAGCAAGTTGTTTCTCGATCTCTTCATTGATACAAGCTGCTTCATTTGCTTCTATTTTAAGAGAGATGATATTTGATTTCATTCTGAATATTTCTTCATTTTCCTTAGCTAGTCTGCTCTCCATTTCTTCCATGATCCTTGTAGATATACATGTTTAAGCCTTGAGAAGGTTGAGGTCAGATTTTAGTTTGATGATCTCTTCATCCTTTGCTTTTAGTTGGTATATCATGGTGTTTCTCTCCTTTTCTGCTTCATCAACCTGTCCTCCAATGATTACCAATGCTTCCATTGTCTTCTCAGCTCCTTGTGCTAACTTTCTTGCTTCTTGTAGTTGAGATTTGAGAGAGGAGACCTCTACCTTGTACTGACCAATCTCTTCTTCAAGTTTGTTCAAGCTCTTGTGCCATTGTTCAAGTTGACTTAACAAGGTATCTTCCTGTTTCTTTGCCTTATCCAATTGTTTTTTCATGGATATGACTTCTTCATGTTGCTTTCTTTTGCTTTGATGAAATTACTTCTTAAGCTTGGCAAGCTCTTCATCCCTTTCTTGTACTTGAAGCTTGACAAGGTCAATTTTCTTCCTTGTTTGGTCTTGGTCACCAACTAGTGCTTTCTTCTTAAGTTCCTCGTTTTCCTTTTTCAAATTGATAATCTCTTCCATGGCAGCCATAAGTTTAGTGAGGAGATCTCTTCAAAGTCCTTTTCATTCTCTTCATTTTCTAGGTCTTCTTTAGCCTTGATGTCATCAATCTTATCTTCAAATTCCTTGATGGACCTTGGATTTTCTTCTTGTTTTCCATCATTTTCTTGGCTAGAGATCATTGTCAACGCTCCTTTTGAGTGAAGAACATGAAGTTTATCCCATATGCCTTTTGCCGACGAGCATTTTTCAAAATTGGCCTTCATAGAATCATGGAGCCCATTCAAGATTGCTTTCATTGCTCTTGTATTATGTTCCTTGGATTCTCCATCCATCATGCTATCAACGATCACTGATATCCAAACTTCAATGCCTTGAGTCTTTAAGAAATTCCTCATTCTTTCCTCCCATATATCAAAGTTTCCATTGAACAATGGAGCCTTTACAAATTGATTGACTTTGATTTCGGTGGTTGAGGGAGACACATCTTTAGGAGGATTGGAGACTTTCTTCCTTGGCTTCGCCATTTGTGTTCTAATGATCAACCTTCAAGCTGTTAGGCTTTGAGTGAAGGTACTGGCTCTGATACCAATTGATGGAAATACTGAGGGGGGGTGAATCAATATTCCTTTTCAATTGTTATTTTTACTAGTTAAATCATTTATATTTAGAACAAAAAATGAACAATAGGAATATATACTTTTATTAATATAATCTTTACAATAAATCAGGTACAATATATATAAGGCTCCAACCTGTTTCCAAGCACCAACTTGGTCTTTTGTGAGGCTCCAACCTCTAGGGCACCAACCTTATCTTCTCAAGGCACCAACCTTATCTTCTCAAGGCACCAACCTTGTGTTTAGGAGCACCAACTCCAAGGACACCAGTCCTTCCAATTCTGAGGCACCAACCCCAAGGGCTCTGACCCTATCTTGTTAAGGCACCAACCTTGGATTTAGGAGCACCAACTCCAAGGACACCAATCCTTCCAATTCTGAGGCACCAACCCCAAGGACTCCAACCCTATCTTTTCAAGAAATGTTTTGATTGTATTACACTACCCTCAAAATCTTCTTCATTATGTTCTGTCAATATATAGCTTCACTGCTACATCAATGACAACCTGTCTTCATATGAAGGAGTCTTCACAATTCTTCATATTGCCTAAACGGAGTCTGCAAAGTTACCTCATGATGATTTCAAATAGCCATCATGATCTACAATAGCCTTGACACAACTTCAATGTGTCTACAATGAATTGCACTAAGCTCTGCACAAAAATAACTCTCTATTTCAAGCCTCTGTTCTCAGTGTCACAGTAAATGCTTTAGGAGTGACTGCTTCAGGAGTAATTGCTTCACAAGTGACTTCTTTAGAGGAGTCACTGTCGCGGTTTCATATTGTGCGTTCAATTAAAAAACAACCATGTTCATACTCAGATAATCTTCTTAGATCCACAGAGCATCCTTTTGAACTGTTATCTAAATCACTATCTAACACAAGTCTGAGCTTTTCAATAAATAACCCAGTCAACTAAATGTTCGACCTTCGGCTTCCTTCTTCTTATGCTGGACCTTTCGGCTTCCTTCTTCTTCCGCTGGACCTTTCGGCTTCCTTCTTCGCTCGCTCGACCTTCGGCTTCCACTTTCGTTCGCTGGACCTTTGGCTTCCTTTTTCTTCCGCTAGACCTTTCGGCTTCCTTCTTCGCTCACTCGACCTTCGGCTTCCACTTTCGTTCGCTTGACCTTTGGCTTCCTTTTTCGCTTGCTCGACCTTCGACTTTCTTTACTATTCCTTCGACTTCCTTTGTCTCTTCAAGTTCACGAGTTGTAAAATTCTTTATGCTCTATTTTTATGCCCGAGATAGATACTCAGAACTGAAGCGTTTTAACTCGTTTTTTTACGAGTTTCACCAATGACGAAAGGACACGTCTATTGGAGGGAGGTCGACTTGTATATTAAAAATATATATCGGAGAGTCCTTTATCCATAGAATTGATTATTCACGGAAACCATATAAGAGTTGCTATACCCACATGGAGGTCCCACATGCCACGTCATCACCTTTAATCCCGCAATCACAATTTCATGAGAATCAGAGTCATTCCTTTAATCCCGCAATCGCAACTTCATAAAAATTGGAGGTTTTATGAGTGTGCACATGCTCTGTCTTCTGATGGAGCAGATGCGATTTTCAATGAACTATTTTTAATGAATCCATCAGGTCCACAATATTATCGCAATCTACGGTTGGGTTCACAAGTCTTATCGCAATCGGCTATCCGACAGTGACAACTCTTATGGTTTGCATAACTTCCCAATATCTGGATGCGATACTACATAAAGGTATGTTCTAATGGAGCTATCGGGTCTGCGTATTATATCGCAATCTATGGTTTGCTGGACTTCGACTGGCACACTGATTAAAACAACCTTAACCCCTGCAGTTGACTGTGATCTAAGAGTTGAATATGAGATCGATGGCTAGGGTTGAGTGCGGGACTTTAGCTACGATCAAGGAAATCCGTACTTTCCTACCCCCGCAGTTGCTAATCACCGTCAATCTGACGATCCAGATCTATTTCTCCGCCATTCTTCTTCCACAAGCACTTGGGTTTGATCTCCGCCGTTCATTTCTTGACTCCATTTTATTGCAATCGGGGGTTTGAGCAGTGTTTACGCAACTTAATATAATGGAACCGCTGATAAAGTTCCTTCGATATAAATTCTCTGATGCGGTGTTATTAGATGGTTTTATTCTTGGGTTCTTGCTCCTGTGACTTCTCTTCACTCTTCCGGTTTTCCGATCGATGTTGCTCTTGTGGCTTATCTTCCTGTGACCTCCGATAACTCTTTCGTTAGCTCTTCTTTGACTGCTTTTGTTCTTGACTTTCAATGGCTTTCTTGGGTCTACTGCTTCTATTATGTGTGTGTGTGTGTGTATATATATATATATATATATATATATATATATATTCAATCCACTTGGCTCCTCCATCTCATCGTATCATGATATATCAAAATTTAATCACTATGAGCATTGTGATCAATGGGCATCAATAGGCAACATCATATATTAAAGAATTTGCCATCACAAACACTGCTATATTGACATCAATGACAACCTAGATTAACAACATAGTCACTTTTTCACTTTGTAATTCTTCATTCACTTTAATAAAGTAACCTTTAAATTAGAATGTAACTTTACCACTTATAAAGTCACTTTTAAATTAAATTGATTTGACCACTTAAAAAGTCACTTTAGGAGAAAAGTAAAAAATAAATTTGGACACTTTTCCCTAGGCCAAAGATCAAATCTTTAGGGAACCACTTGTCCTCTAGTACCCAAATTTTCACACTCCCTCTTATCGAGGAAAGTGTTCCTCACCACTCCCATCTTGTCTCTGAAGTAGACATGCTTGCCATGTGGTAAGGATTTGGTGAAAATGTCCGCTACCTGCTCATTTGAGGAAATGTACTCAAGTTTGACAGCTCCCTTTTGGACATAGTCTCTAATTAAGTGATACTTGATCTCAATATGCTTTGATCTGTCATGAAAAAATGGATTCTCCGTGAGTTTTATGCAACTTTGATTAGCACAGTAAATTACTGAAGGTCTCAATGCCTGACCAAATAGACCAAACAACATCTTGCGAAGCCATATGGTCTCACAAGTAGCCAAACTAGCAACCATATACTCTGCCTCAGCTGAACTCAATGCATCTGACTGTTGTTTCTGGTTGATCCATGACACAACTGCTGAACCCAATCGAAAACAACACCCAGAAGTACTCTTCCTATTTGAAGCACAACTTGCCCAATCTAAATCCGTGTACCTTGCCAGTCTCACTCCATCAGCTTGTCTATAAATTATACCAAAATCCACTGTCCCCTGAAAGTAACGAAGAATCTGTTTTGCGGCCACCTAGTGCACTCTCCTGGGCTCACACATGCACTGACTCATAGTGCTAACTGCAAAACATATATCTGGTTGAGTGTTGACCAAATGCATCAAACAACCAATCAATTGTCTGTATAGAGTAGGATCCACCAACTCAAAATCATAAACATGAATCTTCTTCCAGTAAATGATCATAGGTGTAGACATGGGTTTGCAGGCAGCCATATACTCTACCTCGGATGAACTCAATGCATCTGACTGTTGTTTCTGGCTGATCCACGACACCACTGCCGAACCCAACCCAAAACAACACTCGGAAGTACTCTTCCTATCTGAAGCATAACTTGCCCAATCTTAATCCGTGTACCTTGCCAGTCTCACTCCATCACCCTATCTATAATCCATACCAAAATCCACTATCCCTTGCAAGTAACAAAGAATGTGTTTTGCAGCCACCCAGTGCACTCTCTTGGGCTTTCACATGAACTGACTCATAGTGTTAACTGCAATTGTTGACCAAATGCATCAAAGAACCAATCAATTGTCTGTATAGAGTAGGATCCACCAACTCAGAATCATAAGCATGAAGCTTCTTCCAGTAAGTGATCATAGGTGTAGACATGGGTTTGCAGTCCTCCATGTGAAATCTACTAAGAATATCCACAATGTACTTCCCTTGTCCCATAAAGAAATTCCCCTCCTCCTACCACACCTCCAATCCTAGAAAATAATGCATCAAGCCTCACTCTTTGTGAAACCCAACTGCTGCAAGTATGTATCAATCCTAGAGTACCAAGCTCTAAGATCTTGCTTCAGGCCATAGAGTGCCCTTCCCAATTTGAATGAAGCCATTGAGAAATGCGGTATTCACATCCATCTGGTGGATATTCCATCCCATCTTTACTGCAATCGATATAATGGAGCGAATAGATGTATACTGAGCTACAGGAGAGAAGGTCTCCTCATAGTCAACTCCCTCTACCTGTGAGAACCCTCTCGCCACAAATCGATCTTTGAACTTCTCGATGCTACCATTTGCAACATGCTTTATCTTGTAGAGCCATTTGGAAGTAACCACTGATTTACCTTTAGGCCTCGATACTACCTCCCAAACATCGTTCTTCATAATAGAAGAATACTCCTCCATCATGGCCTCTCTCCAGACCTGTTGGCTAGCTGCCTCCCCATAACTAGAAGGTTCGGAGTCAATAATGCTTGTTACCAATGCCATGTAACTACAGAACCGTTCAGGTGGTTTACTCTCTCTAACCTGTCTCTTTGGCTCAGCAATTGATGTGGCCTCTCGCAAGGTATCTTGAAGCCACTTGGGCTTCCTCTTCCCTGAGCATATTTCTCCCACCGGAGTGAAAGAATCCTCATCATCATCAGAAGCCTGAACTCCTGAAGGCTTGCCAACTGACCTCATGCCTTAATCTGTGCCTGTAGATGATGAAGTACCATGCGAACTATCCATTAGTGGACTACCCTATGAACTGCTCTATAGAATACCCCGCATGCTGCTTGAAGAACCACCCAACTGACTCTGAGATCCACTGCTCACTGATGGAACTGACACTGTAATTGATGTACCTCCTGATCACTGACCACTGGATCCTTGTGATTGACTTAACCGCTCTTGAGGGTCTGGTGAATCTAGATACTCTAACTCCCATGACCTCCTGAAAGCTCTCTCCTCCTCGAACTTCACATCCCACTTGACAACCACTTTCCTCTGTGTAGGAATATAAATCCGATAAGCTTTCGAGATCTCGTTATAACCCATAAAGATGCCCTTGTTTTCTGTGGGCTCTAGCTTGGTCTTGTTCTCCTTGGGGACATAGGAAAATGTAAGGCACCCAAAGATACGAAAGTGCCCAACATTTGGCTTCTTCCTAGAAAAATCCTCCTCCGGAGTCACATTCCCCAAGGCACGATGTGGACTCCTGTTCTGCATGTACACAACAGTGTTGCAGGCCTCTGCCCACAAAAATAAAGGTAACCCTTGATCATCAAGCATGGCTTTGGTAGCCCCTGTAATGGATCTGTTCTTCCTCTCTGCAACCCCATTCTGCTGAGGGTAGTAAGGAACTGTGAACTCCCTCCTAATGCCTGCCTCAACACAAAAATGAAAAAACTCACTAAAGGTATACTCCCCTCCATTTTCCGACCTGAGGACCTTGATCTTCCTACGTGTCTGGCTCTCCACAAGAGCTTTGAACTCTTGAAACCGCTTGAAGGCCTCACTCTTGGTCTTCAAGAAATAAATCTAGGTCTTCCTGGAGTGGTCATCAATGAATAAAACATAATACTCATAGCCACTCAATGATACATGAGACATCCAACCACTCACATCGGTATGCATCAAGTCAAGGATCCTGGTTGCTCTGTTGTCACTGTTGGGAAAAGGGGATCTAGCAAACTTTCCCATAGCATCCTTTGCATACATCAAGGTCATTAGAATTGAAATCTGACACACTAGTAGTGATCTCCCGCAATGTACTTAAGGTCCCATGATACATGTGCCCCATCCTGCGGTGCGAAATCTCATACAACTCTGAATTGCTAGATCTGTTGTCGGTCTTGTCTCGGGTGCTGCTACTTAATGCCATCAGGGGTTGGAATGAGAACTTGTACACGTTGGCATGGCACACACCAATCTCTCTAGCTGAAGAAGCTGGAGTTCCCCTAGGATATATAAGCACCCGCCCTCTCTTGAACAACACATCATACCCTCTATCCTCAAGTGCTGAGACAAATATTAGGTTCTTCTTCATTCTAGGCACATATAGAACATCTGACACTTTCAAGGGAGGTTTGGATCCCCTATCAAATGTCAATGTCCCCACACCAACTGCTCTAACAATGCTTTCATCACCAAGTACTACCTCCATATCAGTATCACCCTCTGAAAACTCTGAGTGTTGAGATTGCAACAAGATGATGGATCTTAGTGAAAAGAGTCGCCTTCACTAAGTGGGCCCGCAGGCAAATTATGACGCAAGTTCTATTTTTGATCACAGTGTGGATGATCACAGTGTGGGTGATCACAGTGTGAGTGATCACAATGTGGGTGACCAAAGTGTGGGTGACCACAGTGTGGGTGATCAAAGTCTATTTTTAGACTGGCTGTCAAAAATAGAAAAGTCAAATATTATTGTCTCACAATAATATTTGGACTATAAACTTGATCTTATTCTCTTGGAGCACTTCAGTTTGAGCTACAGATGTGGCCCGTGAAACTGTCAGAAGGAAGTATGCTTTTCTTATGAGTCAGTTGAGTTGTTGCATGCATGACTTCAGTTAGAACTCAATCAGTTGAGTTTGGTGGAGTTGATTGTGGAGTTGATGGAGTTGTGTTCAGTTTGACTTGGTTAAACTAGTTGTAGTTAGTCTAACTGAAAATAGACTAATGATGAGTTGTTAAACTAATTATTAACTCATAATAAAACTATAGAATACATCAGTTAACTCAGTTGCATGTCAGTGCATGTTCAGTTCATCAGGGACAGGTGTTAGAGAATCAGATTGCTATCAGTTGTGACTATAGTTGTGCATCAGATCTTGCACAATCAAGGGATTGAGTATGTCAATGAGTTTGCTCATGTATTTGCCTAGTTTGTAGCTTCTGCTCATGTCTTACACATTGTGAGTGATTCTTTGGAGGTGAAATACGAGTTTGGTAGACCATTCTCATTCATTCTTGAGCAGGTATTGAGCAGTGGAGGCAGGCAAGCAGTGAAATAGATTTGGAGATCAGATCTTAGCTGTATTGTGTGTAACAGGTGGAGTTGGTACTGGATTGCTTGTGATAAGCATTGTACTTTGTAATGTTACATGGTCTCAATCATTAATATACAGATAGTGTGGGGTTTTTAGAGAGATGCTTTCCCGGGTTACATACTGTGTTAATGTGTGAATGCTCTTGATGTTTTATTGTTATTGATGCTGCTATATTGATGATCAACGTAGAGGAGCTTATGTATTGTGTATGTATTCCGCAATAGTACATGATCAAGATAATCTCTATTGAATATGTGTTAAATTATTCAAAATTTCTACATGGTATCAGAGCTGTTGATCATCAGATCTACTATTCAGGAAGTGTTTACATTCTATTTCTTCAGGCAGAGTCTGTAATCGGGCCAGGTAGCCTCTGGATTCATCCTTCCTTTGGAAGGTGAGATATCCGGTGAATTCCCATACAGTCAATCTCTGTACGAGAAATATTGTGTTCTCACGAATCTTAGATCCGAGGCGGTTGAGTTGGTTGCTGGTGGAATTCGAATTTGCAGCAGTGTTTTCTTGGTGACAACGAAGCAATGTCTTTCAACGGATTGCGATTGGAGTATGCTCTTGAGGGTAGCTCAAACTATATTGCATGGAAGGACAGGATGGAGGTAGTATTGGATGATAACGGGCTGAAGGAGTTCATAGATACAGATATCCCAAAGCCTACTGATGCTGCTGAGGCGGAAGTTTGGCAAAAGAAGACCGCAAAATGTCGAAGGATTCTGTTGGAGGGCGTGAAGGATCACATTGTGTCCAGCCTCCATGGAAAGGCTACTCCATATTTGATGCAGAAATCATTAACAGAATTATTCCAAAGCAAGAGCGATCAGAGGAAGCTGGCGCTCAAAGATAAACTCAGAAACATCAAATGCGAGAAGGGTGACAATATTCCCAAGTATCTCACGAAGTTCACTCAGTGTCGAGATGAGCTGGGAAGTGTGGGGGTTACTGTCGATGATGAGGACTTGGTGAGCTTGGCTCTCCTTGGTCTTCGGAAGAGTTGGAATTCCTATCAGGACTCTGTCAATGGTCGGGAGAAATTGCCAGGATGGGAAAGACTATGGTCAGATCTTGTGCAGGAGGAGATCAGGCGGAGTACCAGGGACTAATCTTCGTCAAAGGGAGCTGATGAAGAGAATTGTGCTTTGGCTACCAAAGCAAAGAAAGGGAAGAGCAAGAAAGCTTCTCAGTCTGGTGCGAAAGGCAAGAAGCAGGATATGTCCAAGGTGAAGTGTTTTCACTGTCACCAGCACAGACACTATGCCACTAATTGCCCGCAGAAGAAGAAGAACAAGTAGGCTGCTGGATCTTCAGCAGGAGAGGCTCTAGCCTCACAGTTTGAGCTTGATTTTTCATTGATCACATGCTTGGTTTCAAGTGTGATGGGATCAGTGTGGTTCTTGGACAGTGGTGCGTCTTTTCACATGACGGGAGATAGAGATTTGTTCTCTGATCTGGAGGACAAAGATCTTGGAGTGCACATCGAGATGGACGATGATGGTAGATACAGTGCGATTGGTATCGGTACCATTTCCTTTGAGAGGGATTCTGGTAAACCCTTCGTATTGAAGGAAGGCATGCATGTTCCAGGATTGACGAAGAATCTCATCTCAGTGGCGATGTTAGAAGACAAGGGGTATGATGTTGTTTTCAGCGAGGGAAAGGCTTTCCTGCGTAGCAAGACAACTGGTGAGACCCGGAAGATAGGGGTTCGAGTGAGGAACCTTTATCAGTTGCATGTAGATGGATGCGCAACAATGGCGGGCAAGGCAGAAGGATTGGTGAGCCGGGATGATGGCGAGTTGTGGCACAGGAGATTGGGTCACCTTCACCATGGAGCCTTGAAGATACTGCAGCAGATCACTACAGGGCTTCCTAAAGGCACACTTGCACAGTCAGATCAATGCAAGGGGTGTACTTTGGGGAAGTTTGTGAAAGCCACCTTTCACGAGAAGGATAGTCGCGCCACGACGATCCTTGAGAGAATTCACACAGACGTGTGTGGACCTTTCTCAGTTGCTTCGACAGTAAAACACAGGTATTATGTGATTTTTGTTGATGATTCCTCTCGTAAGTGTTGGATCTTCTTCATGCAGAAGAAGAGCGAGACATATTCAAAGTTCTGTGAATTCAAAGCACTGGTCGAGAAGGAGTCAGGGAAGAAGGTGAAGGCTTTTAGGAGTGATAATGGTGGTGAATACATCTCGGACGAGTTCAAGGATTTCTGCAAGGCAGAAGGGATTCGTAGAGAGCTCATAGCTCCCCATAACCCACAGCAGAACGGGGTAGCTGAGCGGAAGAACAAAACGATTGTGGGTGCTGCACGGGAAATGTTGCATGATCAGGGCCTACCCCTTCACTTGTGGGCGAAAGCATGCAATACAGCAGTTTATGTGCAGAACCGTTGTCCTCATAGGATACTTGGCATGAGTACACCTGAGGAGACTTATTCTGGTAAGAAGCGTGATCTTTCCCATTTGAGGATTTTTGGTGCTAAAGTTTACATGCATGTGACGAAGGATGCCAGGAAGAAGTTGGAGCCGACCGCAGAGGTTGGGATATTTGTGGGGTACACTGATACGCCCCACAACTATCGTGTGTATTTGCCAGACAGTGGTAAAACTGTTGTGCGATGGGATATAAAATTTCAGGAGGAGAAAGCCATGAAGTGTTCGCTTGAGAGGGAGCTACACTTGCATGTAGATGAGGAGCTATTAGTTCCTAAGGATGAGATTCAGGAAGTGGATCAGCCACAGGATGAGGTTCATGGAGTGGAAGAGACCACTCATGCAGCGCCAACCATCAGAGGGCGAAAGCGCTTGACAGAAGCTGAGCGACTGGCTCAAGATGCAGAGAAAGTTGTAGGACCACCTACAGCCCAACGCAGGCAGAGAAAGTCACCTGATCGGTACACTCGATACATGGCTCTGATGAGCAAGTGTGTTGTGACTAAGCCATCCTCTTTCGAGGAAGCTGTGGAGGATCCCGCATGCGTAGACGCCATGGTGGAAGAGTATGATTCTATTGTCAGAAACAGTGCATGGGAGATTGTTCCTAGACCGGAAGGGAAATCAGTGGTGGGTTCGAGATGGATCTACAAGGTCAAGCAGGCAGTTGACGGGAGTGTGGAGAAGTACAAGGCAAGATTTGTTGCCCGAGGCTTTTCACAGATAGAGGGGATCAATTATGAGAAGACCTTTGAACCCGTCGCAAGATATTCTTCCATACAGACGATTCTTGTTCTCTCAGCGCAGATGGGATGGCACATTCATCAGATGGATGTGAAGACTGCGTTCCTCAATGGAGTCATCGAGGAGGAGGTGTACATTGAGCAGCCCGAAGGGTTTGAGGTCTTCAGCAGCGAGTCGCATGTGTGCAGGCTCAAGAGAGCGCTGTATGGGTTGAAGCAAGCACCACGTGCTTGGTACACACGGATAGACAACTATTTCACAGGACTTGGATTCTCCAAGAGCGAGGCAGATCCTAACCTATACCAGATTGTGGTGGAGGGTAAGTTGCTTATCATTGTACTGTATGTTGATGATTTGATGCTAACGGGTGATGAGCTGTTTATACTGTCATGCAAGAAGGATCTTGCTACAGAGTTTGAGATGAAGGACTTGGGCCTCCTTCACTATTTCCTAGGATTGGAAATATGGCAGCGCAGTGGTGGACTGTTTGTTTCTCAGGGCAAGTATGCTCGGGAGGTACTGGAGAAGTTCAACATGCATGGCTGCAAGCCTGTTGATACTCCTCTTCCTGGAGGTTGGAGGAAGGAGGATTCCACTTCAGGAGAAGAAGTGGATGCCACTGTTTATCGACAGTTGGTGGGGTCGCTGATGTATTTGGTCAATACATGACCTGATATATGCTATGCAGTTAACCAACTTTCACAAGCTATGGTTAAGCCTACCAATCTCTTCTAGAAGGCGGGCAAGCATGTATTGCGCTACTTGAGAGGCACATTGGGATATGGTTTGTGGTACAGACAGGAGGATGAGGTGAAGCTATGTTGCTTCACGGGTGCAGATTGGGCAGGGAGCCCAACGGATAGAAAGAGCACATCAAGAGGGGTCTTCAGTATTGGATCGACAGTAGTTTCTTGGTACAACAGGAAGCAGAGATCCGTGGCACTCAGTTCAGCGGAGGCCGAGTATATGGAAGCAAGTTTGGCTGCATGCGAGGCTATATGGATGAGGAAGATCCTAGTTGGTTTGTTTGGTTCTCATTTGGATCCTACTGTGATTTACTGTGATAACCAGAGTTGCATTAAACTCTCAGCTAATCCTGTATTTCATGATAGATCTAAGCATATTGACATCAGGTACCATCATATCAGAGATTGCGTGCAACGGAGGATCATGTTGCTTTCATACATTCCAACGGAGGATCAGGATGCTGATATTCTGACGAAGGCTCTCACCAAGAACAAATTCGAATACCACCGAGGCAGGATAGGGGTTGCTAATAATCCATATCTTGTCGAGAGGGAGTGTTGAGATTGTAACAAGATGATGGAGCTTAGTGAAAAGAGTCACCTTCACTAAGTGGGCCCGCAGGCAAATTATGGCGCAAGTTCTATTTTTGATCACAGTGTGGATGATCATAGTGTGGGTGATCACAGTGTGAGTGATCACAATGTGGGTGACCAAAGTGTGGATGACCACAGTGTGGGTGATCAAAGTCTATTTTTAGACTGGCTGTCAAAAATAGAAAAGTCAAATATTATTGTCTCATAATAATATTTGGACTATAAACTTGATCTTATTCTCTTGGAGCACTTCAGTTTGAGCTACAGATGTGGCCCATGCAACTGTCAGAAGGAAGTACGCTTTTCTTATGAGTCAGTTGAGTTGTTGCATGCATGACTTCAGTTAGAACTCAATCAGTTGAGTTTGGTGGAGTTGATTGTGGAGTTGATGGAGTTGTGTTCAGTTTGACTTGGTTAAACTAGTTGTAGTTAGTCTAATTGCAAATAGACTAATGATGAGTTGTTAAACTAATTATTAAATCATAATACAACTATAGAATACATCAGTTAACTCAGTTGCATGTCAGTGCATGTTCAGTTCATCAGGGACAGGTGTTAGAGAATCAGATTGCTATCAGTTGTGACTATAGTTGTGCATCAGATCTTGCACAATCAAGGGATTGAGTATGCCAATGAGTTTGCTCATGTATTTGCCCAGTTTGTAGCTTCTGCTCACATCTTACACATTGTGAGTGATTCTTTGGAGGTGAAATACGAGTTTGGTAGACCATTCTCATTCATTCTTGAGCAGGTATTGAGTAGTGGAGGCAGGCAAGCAGTGGAATAGATTTGGAGATCAGATCTTAGCTGTCTTTTGTGTAACAGGTGGAGCTGGTACTGGATTGCTTGTGATAAGCATTGTACTTTGTAATGTTACATGGTATCAATCATTAATATACAGATAGTGTGGGGTTTTTAGCGAGATGCTTTCCCCGGGTTACATACTGTGTTAATGTGTGAATGCTCTTGATGTTTTATTGTTATTGATGCTGCTATATTGATGATCAACGTAGAGGAGCTTACGTATTGTGTATGTATTCTGCAATAGTACATGATCAGGATAATCTCTGTTGAATATGTGTTAAATTATTCAAAATTTCTAAACTGAGAAGTACTCTCTGACTCTTGTCATGTGGCGGGAAGTGCCACTATCAACATACCAAATGCTAGAAGATGCTCTGCTAGTAGTGGGGAATGCACACTCCCTCTGAACCTGTATGGCAAGTGATTTTGCACTAGTGGCCTCACAAGCTATGAACCCAAACTCCTGATCAAATCTCTCTATTCTGTAGAAGCTGCCATGGGTTTGTCTTTCCCTTTCTTGTTCTTCTTCTCCGGACACACAACAACATAGTGTCCCGACTTTTGACAATTCCAACATTTGACTTTGGAATAGTCCTTCTCCTTGTTCTGTTGCTTGCCTTTACCTTTGCTTTTGCCTCCAGTGTTGGAAGATTGCTTCTTTGCTCTGCCCTTCTTTCCTCTTGCTAACAATGCCACATTGTCATCCTCCTCCACTTGTTTGGCTGCCCCAAGATGGTTCTTTCTGATCTCATTCTGAATGCAATCATTCCACAACCTCCCACAATTGGGAAGGTTTTCCTGTGCAACAATGCCATCCAAAAAATTCTCCCAAGTCACGGGAAGACCATTCAAAGCAATCCTCACCAAATCAGTGGGTGCAATGATCTCACCTACGATTGCCAATTCATCTCTCACTGAAGTGATCTTTGTGAGGTATGCTGTAGCACTGTCAGTCTTAGCCATTTTAATGGCCTTTAGTTTCTCCTTTACGACCATTTTTCTGTTTTCATTTGAGCTCTGGTAAAGATTGGTCAAGGCTGTCCACATATTTTGTGCATAAGTATTTCCTCTCACATGAGGAATGACATGGTCTTTGATTCCTTCCATAATCAATCTTTTTGCCTTAACGTTCTTTTTCTTAAACTTTTTCAACTGTACAGGGTTAACATGTACTACTTCTGGGTTCTGTGTGGTATTTACCATAATGCCCCAGACTTCTGCTTCCTCAAAGATGCTCTGGATTCTCTCCTTCCATGCACTGTAGTTGTTTTGACCATCCAACTTATCTTCAATTCTCAAACCCAAAGACATGTTTCACTGTCCTACGATACTAAAATTTTCAACTCTGTGGTAAAGGTTTCTGTTTTCCGTATAAAAATCAGCTTGCTGTAATTTTCACGTTGCTGTCCCAAACTGCACTTTTCAGCCAACCAAGCTCCGATACCATGAAGAAATTTCAACCCCTACTCTAGTTATTAGTTTTCCTTATCACTCCATGCATTTAGTTTTAAATCCAAGCATGATAAAAATTCTAAAATCTAGAAATGACAATAATTTTTTGAAAACACAAATTTAGAGATTTCACAACTGCTGAAATTGAAAAAATAAAACACAACAAAATTATGATAACCACACACGGAAAATAACACAGTGATTTTTGGTCAATGTGACCCTGGAAAAACCCCCTACAATGCTTGGGGAAAACCAATTTGAGAGTTAATCTTTATTTCTGAAAATGCTTGTACAGAGAAACTAAAATACATACAAATTACAACTTATCTCGATTTCCGTGCTTGAACTCCACCTTGAAATTTTTTTTACAACAATAAAACAACATTAAATGTTGTACGACCAACCTCGAAAAACATGCCTAGAACTTGTTGTCCCTCTTCCTCGATTTCTGTGCCTTTCTCCTACTGTATGGTTTTTCCTTGGGATGCGTGCCAATGAATGTTGCTGCCTTGATTTGTTGAAATGTCTTCTTGTTGCTCTCCTTCACTTCCTCACTGCTAAGAAATTTTCTACTTTCTCTCTCTTCTCTTTCTCTCAAATGCTCATGAAAGAATGAATTGATCTTTTCCTCTTCTCTTATCCTTCTATTATCTAAATGACCTTTTGGGTTACTGTAAGATCTAATGGCTGAGATTCATTTAGATCTAGGGATGAGAATAAATATGAATTTAATTCTCACTTTCTATTTTTTAACTCATCCACTTAAATAAAGACCCACTTAGCCTTTTATTTCCATAGTCACTTTTTCACTTTCCAATTCTTCATTCACTTTAATAAAGTCACCTTTAAATTAGAATGTAACTTTACCACTTATATAGTCACTTTTAAATTAAATTGGCTTGACCACTTATAAAGTCACTCTAGGAGAAAAGTAAAAAATAATTTTGGACACTTTTCCCTAGGCCAAATATCAAAGCCTTAGGGAACCATTTGTCCTCTTGTACCACTTTTAAGTTTTTCTTCGGTACATATCAGACATGTACCTTCATGCTAATCTTTGAATTCAGGCATCTCTGTCACCATCTGTCTCACATCGGGTAGGGCCTTATATTGAAGATGGGAAAACCTATGGTGCCATATAAGAGACGTGTCACACGACATGGTCCCCAATGGACTTCCTACAACTTGATACAAATTTCCAATCCTAAACGAGAGAGTAAAAGCATCTTTAAAATTCTTTTTCAAACACGTACCTTTCTATCAATGATTGCCACCTTGTAACCTTTCTCTTCCATTGCCGAAATGGACACCATGTTCTTCTTGATATCAGGTACATATAAAACTTCTTGTAAATGAATTGAGTTACCCTGATCCAATTGAAGAGTAACATTCCCTACACCCTTTACAGGATAGGTGGCATCGTCTCCAAGAATAATCTCCAAGTTTGTCTCCTTTTCTATCAAATTAGAGAGAGCTTCCTTGTATCCAGTGAAGTGCCTTAAAGTACCACTATCAATAAGCCAATTTCCCAAAGTGTCAGTAGGAGAGGTAGTGGAGAGGGCCGATATAAGATAATACTCCTTTTGTTTATGAGAAACGACATTTGATTATTCATACCTGGAGTTCCTTGGTTTTCTTGGAGGGTCAACCATTTCCTTGATGTCCTGCATTCGTTTTCCTTTGCCATTGTACCTATCATTCCTTCGATCATTGTTGTTGAAGTTGCCTCTAGAATGATTGTTATCATCATCATGTGACGTGTCTCTTCTATTTGGACATTTCCTCGCATAATGGCCAAACTTATTGCAAGCAAAGCATCTTCCCTTCCTTCCACCCTTAGATCCGAGATTTCCATTGAAATGACCTTTAGACCCTGCATTATTTCTCGTTTTGGCATGAGCGGAGAAAGCAGTGGGGTTTCCTTTATTAGAAGGCATTTCTAGTTCCACCATCCTGGTTTCTTCTTGAATGCATCTCAACATCAATTCTTCAAATCTTGGAATTCTATCATTATTGAGAATAGTGGTTCTAAATATATACCACTCGAGTGGGAGTACTCCAAGGGTAGTGATAGTTAGCTCCTTGTCAAGAATGACCTATCCAATCAATAGAAGATCATTCTTGATCTGAGTGATCCTTAAGAAGTAGGATTGAATATCCTTGTCCTTGACCTTCTTAATATCCTTCAACTTATTTTTGAGGAACAAAACTTGATTTGCATCACTAACCTTAAACATCCTTACCAATCTGTCGTAGATCTCCTTGGAGGGGTTCAAATCGAAGATGTAGGCCACCAGACGCTTATCAATAGAATCTCTGATAATCTTCTTTGCTTTGAATTAACCCTTAGTGTACTTTTTATTTGTAGCAGCTGGTGCATTTGATGGAGGTTCTGAGATTTTACCCTTCACATAGTCCAACACTTCTTATTCTTCGAATGTCAAATCAAGAGACATCTTCCATCCGTGATAGTTAGACTTCTCACAGAGCTTGTCTTCGGCCGGGATGTGGGATGAGGAACCCATTGAACCTTTTATCCTTTCCAAATGTCTTTGGTGATTGCTCTTTCACTCTTGCTTGGGCTTTATCTTTCACCTCAACTCTGAATCCATGTTAATTTTAGGTATGTTCTATGCTTAGAGCAATTTACTACAATTTTTCATATTAGCCCAATAACAATATTCAGATTAGCAATCACATCAGCATGATAGTAAAGTGCAGATAGAACATAAACATAAACAGTAGAAGATAAGCCAAGGCAAGAGGACATAATATGTGGCACCAGCCAGGGCCAAAACCCAATTAGGGAAACCCTTGATCAATTCTTCTTATATTCTTCAATAATTCAACCGAGATAGAGATAGTAAAAATACACAAATGTGAAATTTTATGACAGTAGTAGAAAGTACATCATTATGAAAGTATTCAATCATGAAGAGTACTACAACATGTCTTGGTGCAACATTACTCCATTTGCTATCTCCTCCAACAATTTTGGTTAGGGCACTATATGCATCACTAAACTCCCATGAATGTGAGAAGTCGCTGATTTGATGAGGGTACCTGAGGTAGACCTAAACTTCCTTCATAATCTCCAAACAATCCAATAGAGTAGCTCTAAGAAACCCCTTTTCTATGATGCTATGGCCTATGGCCTAGCACATAGAAGCTCTAAAGCAAACATCCTTAAAAAAACAACACAAACATCATTAACACAACAACACAAAGGAGTAGACTTCAAAGCATTCCCTCAATGCATAACAGTGACTTATCAACTTAGCAGTAAATCCATAAGGCATGCTCATACTAGCTTCCTTTACCTACAACAAACACACTTGTTTATTCATGCATCTCAATGTTGTGATGAGTAACTTTCTTGCTGCATTCCTTGTGCTTGAGAGAATCCTTTGGTCAAAGATGAAGTGCTCTTCTTGATCTGCGGTTAGGGCACTTAAGGACTGCGAATTGAGCTCCTCCTTAGGCCTCCTTTACTGTGGCTAGAATTCTCCTTTTAGACAGGCCCAAGACTTCCTTTATCAGCTGCGTTTTAGGGTCACCTTGGCTGTAGAACGAATGCTTCACAAATTGCAGCGAGGGCATTATCTTGAACTGCGTTTAAGGCCTTTTTTGCCAGCGTATAGGAGCCTCTTGACAACGTATAAGGGTCACCATTAACTACGGATTTAGGGAACCTTAGGAAATCGATATAAGGGCCTCTTTGAACAAAAAATAGGGCTCTTTAGAACTACGGATTTAGGCCTTCACATGTTGCTAGTTGAGGCCTCTCCAACTGCGACTTAGATCACCCTTTAGGACTGCGGCTAGGAAAACATTAGTTCTTCCTTGATAGCATATGGGAGCCTTCTCTTGATTGCGTTTAGGGCTTCTCCCTCTTGATATCTATAGCTGCCAACGACCAAACGAGTGAAGATAGATCTTAGGAGAAGTGTGTGTGAAAATGACTTGAAAGCCACCTTTATTTATAGTGCAACGTTGAGGTTGAGATGGGGTAATTTGGTTATCGACCGACCTTGATGAATTTTCACATAACACAAATAAATTCATATCTCCATGAATACATGTCATATTCAGATCATCTTTAGATCAATCCTACACGTCTTGATGAGAGGAATCCAATAAAAATATCCAGTGCCATAAATAAGAAGACCCACATGGAGTTTGGCCCTAGTTGCCAATTTTAACACTCTGATCCAGAATGGATCTTGTAAGTTAAGTCAGAATATTACCATATGTTGACGACAAAGATGGTCCTAGGTGGCAAAGTTGTTATGGACTTGTGCAGAGTTTGATTGTCTCAATTGACTACAAAACTAGTGCGAGGACAAAGGGTTTGAGGCATTTATTCCGGTGATGTCTCCGGATTTCCGTTTGGCCTCCTGGTGATGGAGAAATCATCTGTCGAAGTTGAAGTGTCGAAGAAGGCCTTGTTGACTATGTGGCTTGTCACAGTTCCATAAGGCACACAATTAATTCCCATGTTCTTGCAAAAGAATGATAGTAAGAAACAGATGTCGATTAATGTTTTGAAACATCTATATTTGGCAAGTTACAAGGGTGAGATTATGCTCAATGATGTCAAAATATTACATTAACGTGTATTCTATCCTAATGTTATGGTGGCCATAGTAATATGTTGAATTCTTAATAGTTCATGGTTGCATTACACTATGGCACATTTTCTAAATCTAAAGTGGGCACATTATTAAAATGCCGAAGTGTGTGGAGCTAAGGCAAGGCGAGTGAAAAATTATGTTCATAAACCATATCATAAAGTTTGAAATCTGAATTATTTCATATCTTAGTGAAAAGGTGTAAATGGTTATGAGCGCATATTAAACCTGAGTCAAATGGTGGATTTTTAATGTTGGAAAACATTATAAACGGGCGCATTAACTATATATGTCGCATTTTAAAACTATATGGTATATGCCTTTATAGAATGTTCTATTGTTACGTCAATTGCCACGTCATGGCAGAGTCCATTTTCAAAGGTGCAAATTTATATGACATATTGTTATTAATGTATTCCGATGCATTACAAAAATGCAAGTCACGGTGACAAACATAGCTAGTTCAACATCGATGAGTAGGTAGAAATGGTTGTGCAAATTTGTTGATCGTCGAAATGGTGGGCCAACCTGTGCACAAAGCACCCGCATGCAAATCCGTTGCAGATCTTGTCAGTGCCAGGGATTACGAACAACTCATGCCACGACAGGGTAGTTACCATGCAATAGAGGTATAGACAAGTCAACAGTTTATCCAGGAACAAATTCAGCACATGGAGCTGTTTAGTCAATTTAGTGTCCTAAATTGCTACATAAATTGTCAATCCAGGTGTCGTAAAATGATGAAGTGTATTGCACTATATGTGTTAGATGACCATTACCTCACTATTTTCAAGCTTATGTTCATTTTGGGGTTTTGTTCTTTTGATTCCTAATGTTCTGCAATGTGATTGAAATCTTAATCTACTACTGCTAAGAACCTAGAAAAATGAAGTGAGAGCTAAAAGTGCTTTTCGGCCAAATTTGGAAGTAAGGTTTTTTAAACAAGAAAGTGAAAAACAAAGCTTCTCTTATTGCTATTGTAATTGTTTCCAAAACATGAGCTAAAAGGACCCTTAAAACTGTTGTCTACTTAATTACAAAACCAAAACTTAGATAAGAAAATAGAATTGCAGATATCTATAATAAACCGAAAATGAAATACTGGAAACAAAACTACTTCTGCTATCTAATCTACTTGCAAAACTAAAGTTTAGTGAACTACTGAATATGGAACTACAATTAAACTAAGGTAAAGAAACAAAAATGAAATTGAAACTATTCTATTTGTGAAAACAAAACTAAATGAAGTATTGTTGTCACTCTGCTACATAATTCAGGGAGAATTAACTCCTTATGATAACAATATTTGAGAGATTTCATTCTTCATCATTCTAAAAGAAGCAAACATGAGAATGCAAGGGAAAAATCAGTCATAAATAAAACATTTCACCACTTAGTCTTAGGTTCAACCATCAACAAAGGGCTTTTGGAAATATCCATTTAAATCACGAGTTACTAAACTGATAAGAAAATGGCATTGGACTACTTAACCCAAGAACTAATGAACAACAATTGTAATGAAAGACTCATTCATAAATACAACATTTCACCATTTAGTTTGAGGATTAACCATCAACGAAAGGCTTTGGAAACATTCATTTATATCATGAGTGACTACACTAATAAGAAAAATACATTAAACATCTTGACTCAAAAACTAATGAACAACAAGAAGTCTCATTCATAAAAAAAACATTTCACCATTTAGTTTGAGGATTAACCATCAACGAAAGGCTTTGGAAACATTCATTTATATCATGAGGGACTACACTGATGAGAAAAAGAAATTAAACAATCTTAAATTTAAAAAATAAGAACTAAGGAACAATAGATGAAATAAATCTAATTATGCTACTGACATCAATTTAAAAACTACAATTAAGAGGCTATAAAATAATGGAAACTAAAGAACTACTCTATGTTGGAATACAACTATCCTGAGTTAGTGGAAACAAATGACACAAGTTGCAATAAACAATGTTAGGAAACAATTATGAACATGATGAAAAACACGGTAAATGTACAATTAAACGAATAAAGACAACAAATGAAAATGTACAGAAATGAAATATACCCTTGACCACGCAGGGGCCCTCTGCAAGGTCTAGGATTAGCAACGCAGAATCAACACTTCACACGCTTCAGGTATCCATTAAAAAAATAGAGTTTCTATATTAAAAACAGAGCACTGAGTTTCTCAAGCTACAAGCGGAAATTGCACTATTACATCAGCAAAAACATGAACTTGTTCTGCATTCTAAACGCTGATATTTATAGGAAAAATACACAACTGTTTGAAGAGAGAAGTCATCTACAACAAACACGTAGACAGGTAGTGTATCCGAAAATTTTGTCTTCGGTTGCCTTGAAACATAAATCTCCGAATAGTGGTTGTTGGATACTGGTTGTGTAGGTGGAAAATGACATCCTTGGCTTCAGGAGACTGCCTCGGATTCATTCACTAAGAAACGTGCAAAAACAGAGTTCTACTTGCCATAGGTTTCTTCCGTTGACTCCCCTTTGACCGTGGTCCTCCTCATTGATTTTGATCAAATGGATAGGACACCATCCATGCTCTGATGTTTTCCCAGCTACCCATATGGTCCGTTTCATCTCTTGATACTTGTAACCTACAAAAGTGTGGAGATGGCTGCGGAACAACCGGTTAGCTACAAAATCTGGTTGCGTTCAGTAGCTGAAAAACAAAAACCTATCCAAATAAAAAACATAACAATATAACTTGAAAATCATTGAAATATACTCCTTGAGGCAATGTGCAATGGCTTTTGATGATTTAGGATGCATTTTCATGGAAAAGCAAAGGAAGAAGGATGAAGAAGTTGCTTAAGAAAGAGGCAGTTTTGGAACTCAACATACCCCCACTGCGAGACTATTGCATGTCCTCATGCTATCAAAATTGTAACACCCTCCTTCTACTGCATTTGCTTTGAAACTTCAGCTAGAAAATCCAACCTTTTCTTGCTTCTCTTTGCTGCAATTGCCATTCTAGGCTTTCTCATGAGGAATCTATATTTAAGGTTAATGAGAGCCCTGCTTAGCTTCCTGTTTTTCCTCTTTAATTTTCTGTTCTTCTTATGCCACAGACCCAAATGAAGCATGGTGTTACCATGAATAATATTATCCAGCTTGTTTTGTTCTTTTAAAGTTTCATTTTCCTTATGAATATGCCTATTTAAGACCTCCAGCTCATAGATTTCCTGCTTAAGTGAGCTAATGAGAGTCTCTTGTGATGTAGCTGGCTGCTCAGGGTTGGATGAAGTCCCTTGATCTACTGATGTATTCTTCTGCTCCAATGACTCAATATAATCATAAATCTGCTGTTGAACTGGGTCAATCCCTGGAGAGACTCTCCTTGGGCTGCTTTCAAAGTTTTGTTGAGGAGAATGTTGTGGACTTTGCTCAAATGAGATGTTGTCTTGGGATTGAGTTGGAGTTTCCTCTCCCAAATCTATGAACTGGGCCTCTTTTGACTTTGTTTTCTTCATTCTTGCCTTAAGCCTAGAGCTTCTCCTCAAACTTTGTGAGCCTATGTTTTCTTCCTGTCTTCTTTTCCCCTTTTCCTTCTCTTTCTTGGACTATTCCTTGATGTTGACTAATTTCTCAGAAAGTAATTGCTCATCCTCTGATGAAGGTTCAGGAGTATGTTGATATATTTCCTCAACTTTTCTTTTCATTTTTCCTCTCTGTTTTGTTTACTTTATGATCTCTGTTAGAGTTTCAAGGAGAGAGTCTTATTCACTATTTTATTTTGCTGAAGTTGTAGGAGTGTTTTGAATTGTAAGACTTGTTCTTCTACTCCTACTCTTTTTCGCTAAACTTCCTTCAGGTAACTAGGGTGGATCTTGGAAAAAGTTTATGATCAGAAAGTTTTCCCATGTGTCTCCTACATTCTTCAAGTAATATTCAACTAGAATTTTTATGAGACCATGGTGATAAAGGTGAGGTTCTATATCTTCTATTTTCTTCTGAACAGTAGTGGACATCCTCCTTAAGCTATTCAACAGAAAGAATGGGAGATTGATGGTTCCGTTTTCAAGAAAATTCATCAACAACCTTATGTGATACATATACATGGAACCATATCTTCCCTCACATGTGATAAATTTCTACAAAATCAATAGCATGCTACTCCATTTATCCTTAAGTGCGGAGATGGGAATTCCTCTCTTGAAAATTGAAGTATTCATACCTGGGTTTTGGAGAATGACTTTCCAAGTTTCATCATGGAATTCTTTATTCTTGAACCACCTCTCTCCAAATTTTGGTAGTTCGGTTGCAGCTGCAATAAAAGACTCGGTCACTGAAAAATTTATGTCATCAATCTCCACATCCATCCCATCGAACGATCTAGAGAATGACTTGGTGATTTCTTTGTGATGACCATCAAATTTCTCAATAAAAATCAACCAGCCAACTTTCTTCAACATCCCTTTCAACTGAGGGTATCCCTCCATATATTTTACTCCTATAGGTTCTGTTCTTACAATGGGACCCATTACTCCTTTTCTCTGCTTTTCTTCACTGTCTGTGTGTAGAAAACTCTGTAAACGGTAGTGGTATATGGAAGCAAAAATAGTTACAGAGACGGGAATGAAATATCAGAGTATGTGGAAAGAAAATGATGGATATGGAAATGAAGCATGGAGGGTATATGACGCAGGGAAACCGTAGGCATGAAATAGTGCAGAGGATGTATGGAATAGAGGTGCTGCACACGTAGACTGTATGAAAATAGAGTATTGCTTATACACAGAGAGAACCAAAAACTGAATGAATAATCCGAGTGCTCGTATACATAAGAAGGCTACGGGAGTTAAAAAACGAGAAACTCGGTATAATAAAGGAGAAGTACAGTGAAGTACGAGTTAAAGTCGAAGATCAAATCATGAGACTGTTAGGAATTAAGTCAGAAGGCATGGTGGAGTAATTACGACAATCAAATCACATGATGACAAGTCAAGGAGTAGTGTGATTATACAAATTATACAACTTATGTTTTATATTGCTATTTGAAATAGGTTTTTATTCTCACCTCTAGAACCATACCTTTCCATTTGCTAACCTTTTGTTGTTTGCTTTTTTCAGGTGCTTAGATGCTGATGTGTCTTCAAAAGTTGTTTTCTCCTCCAATACCTGCATATGAAATTTATTATGAACTGGCCTTTTTATTTTTTTGAGCTAATGATCAAACTGTTACTGCAGAGTCAGATTGGCTGCAGAACAGGATTAGCTGCGGAACTGGAACAACTACGGAACTGGAACAACCGTGGAACTGGAGAACAATTGCGGAATGTAAAACAGTGAAAAATATGACTTTATGAATGAATGAAAATTGCAATTACTGTGTGGATGAAATATGGCAGAATGGAAATGAAAAATGGCCATGGAAGAAATGTTGAAGAAGAAAAATTTATTGATGAAACATGGTGGTGAAGTGGAGTGAAACTTGTAGAAATAAAATAGAATGAAATGAAGTAAACCAAAGTGTTTTGCACTATAGGGTGTCAGAGTCTTCTGATTCTCACACTATATTTTCTGTATAAGGATGCCAATCAGTGATTGGTTTTTACCCTTATACATTATTTAATTTAATTTAATTTTTCAATTTTTTTTAATTGATGAAAAGAACAAAGACTAAGTTGGTGGAGAAGAAGGATTCTTCTTCACCATCTTCATTTCAAAATTATTTTGAAAGATCTTGATAAACTCCTCTTTTGAGATTGGCTTTTGATAAATCTTCAACCTATGACCATTCACAAGGAGAGGAGTTTGATGCTCATCTATTTTTTTGATTCTTATTGCTCCATTACTGAAAACTTTTTCAATCTCATATGGCCCAAGCCAATGAGTTTGAAATTTTCCTTGAAAATCCTTAAACTTTGAAAAATAGCAATGCCCAATCTCCCTCTTGAAACCTTTTGTCCTTGATGTACTTGTCTTGTCACTTACCTCTCTGTTGCTGAACTAGACCAGTACTTTGAACAACTTCTTCTCTGATTTCATCAAATTCATTTAACTGCTCCAATCTATGCTTTTGAGCTTCTGAAAAATCGATCCCCAACTTGACCGTCGTCTTGAAAGTTTTGACTCAGAACTCAATGGGGAATAGGACTTGCTTTCCATAAACAAGTTCATAAGGTGTATGTACTATTGTGTTCCTCCATGTAGTTCTATAAGCCCACAAGGCTTTAGGAAGCCTTTCTGCCCAATCTCTTCTATGTAGATGCACAGTATTGTTGATGATTCCTTCAATCACTTTATTTGTAGACTCGACTTGACCATTTTCTTGTGGATGATAGGGAGTGGATTTCCTATGCTTGATCTTTTACTCTTCCATAAGCCTCTCCATCATTTTAGATGTGAATTGCGTTCCTTGATTTGTCACAATTTCTCTTGGATCACCAAAGCGAGTAAAAATATCCTCAAAAATAAAACTAACTACAGATTTTTCGTTAGCAAAAAGTAATGCTCTGGCTTCTACCCATTTGGTGACATAATCAGTGCATACCAACATATACTTTTTTCTGGTTGGATGGAGGATTAATAGGTCCAATAAAGTCTAAAGCCCATTTTCCAAAGGGTTCGATAAGTACCTGAGGTTGTAATGGCATCTCATTTGAGGGAGTAGGTTTCCCTACCCTTTGAAAGTTATCGCACCTTCTGACATATTATTTAGCATCTCTGAAGATGGATGGCCAATAATATCCTAAAGAAAGGATTTTATAGGCTGTCCTCTTGTCAGTAAAGTGTCCACCACATGGTTCATCGTGAATGCTTTGAGAATATCAAGCATTTAATCTTCTCTGACACACCTTCTGATCATAAGATCTGGCCCTGTTTTATACAATTCGTTAGAGATCCATGAATATCTTGCACTATTTTGAATAATCTTTCTTTTCTCTCTAGGAAATAAATGTGAAGGTAACTTCCCTCTAACCAAATAGTTAGCAACATCTGCAAACCAAGGAGTTTGAGTAGTTATTGCAAATAGATATTCATCAAGGAAATTATCCTCAACCGGAGAGTCTTCTTTGATATTCTGAATCTTGGACAAGAAGTCAGCAACTGTGTTTTGTTTTCCAGGTCTATCTAGCATAGTAATGTTGAATTCTTGCAAAAGTAAAAGCCATCTTGTAACTCTGCCATTAATAATAAGTTTATTCATCAAATATCTAATTGCAGAGTGATCTGTATGAACAAAAGTTTCATAGCCTGTTATATAATGTCTAAACTTATTAATTGCATAAACAAAAACTAAAACTCTTTATAAGTCAAGGTATAATTCAACTCAGTGGGAGTCAAATTTTTACTTGTATAGTAAATGGCGTAAGGAATCAAATCTTTTTGTCCTAGTACAACTCCTAGAGCTGTATCTGAAGCATTTGTAGACATATGGAAAGGAAGTTTCCAATTTGGTTATCTTAAGATAGGTGCTTCAGATATTTTTGCTTTCAAGGTTTCAAATGCTAGTTGGCAATCAGGATTCCACTTGAATTCACAATCTTTTGTAAGCAATTTGAAGAGTGGATATGCTACTTTGGTAAATTTTTCTATAAACCTTCTGTAATATCCTGTAAATCCTAGAAAAATCCTAACATCTTTTTGGCAATTTGGAATTGGTAACTTAGAGATGACTTCAACTTTTGATTTGTGTACTTTAATCCCATCTCCTGAAATGTGAAAGGTTTGTTTCTTTACATCTTTTAAGGACTTTTCCCAAATTTTCCAAGGCTTCTTCAAATGTGTTACCATAGACTATAAAGTCATCCATATATACCTCTATACAATCATGTATTAGATCAGAAAAATTCCTAGTACTCTTTGGAATGTTGCAGGTGCATTACATAACCCAAAAGGAAGCACTTGGTAGGCAAAACTTCCCCATGGACAAGTAAATGTGGTCTTATCCTGATCCTCAGGTGCTACTTGAATTTGATTATAACCACTAAAACCATCCAAAAATGAAAAGTACTTTTTACCTGCTAATGTATCTAATCCCTGATCTATAAAGGGCAAAGGAAAGTGATCTTTCAAGGTTGCTTTATTCAATTCTTTGTAATCAATGCACACCCTCCATTTACCATTCTTTTTCGGCACAATTACCAAAGGAGAAACCCATTGGCTATCTTATATTGGGTAAATGAGGTTTACATTGAGTAGTTTTTGGAGCTCTTCTTTCACAATCTCCCTAAGATTTGGATTCATTCTTCTCTAAGGTTGTCTGATTGGTCTACTGTTTTCCTCAACATAGATATGATGGATACAAGTCTTAGGGTCAATACCTTTCATGTCACTATACTCCCATGCAAATGCAGCAGAATGCTTTTTTAAGATCTTAGTTAGCTCCTCTTGTTGTAATTTCTCCAAGTTTTTGTTTATGTTCTAATGTTTCAGGAAAAATTTCAATTGTAGAGCTACCAAACTCTTCCATAGAATAGAGAGACATCTGCCTAGATGACAAGTATTCAACATTAGATTTTTCTTGAAATTGTGCATGATCATATTCTAAAGATGTTTCAAAATTTTCTAATGTGTTCAAAATTTGACTATCCTCACTAATTTCTGATATAGTAAAGATAGGCTGAATAACATCTTCATCATCGATCCATTCCTTGTCATCTATTTATGTGATTGCTTTTGCTAGAGGATACAAAGTAAATTTCTTTGTTGAATTACCATCAGAAATGTACATGTCACCAGATCTACAACTAATAAAAGCATAAACTGTGGCTAGCCAAGGTGTTCCTAAGATAAGTGGGTGTCCTCCTAGATTATTCTTGGGAGTTAAAATCATGAAATCAACAGGATATTCCCAAGAATCTAAGGAGACTGAAATGTCTTCTAGCACACCATCTAGTTTGATTATTGATCTATCTACAAATTGCAGTAAGGTAGGTGTGTAAAGAAGATTAGGAAGTTTAAGTTGTTCCATAGTTTGTCTACTCATAATGTTTATTGCTGCCCCTAAGTCAATCAATGTGTTCGGAATTTCAATCCCATTTATGTGTGTCTTGACAATTGGACTTCCTGGATCCACATATTTCTGCATGGCGATATTTCCCATCATGATATTTGCTATTTTTCCTACCAGGGGAATTCTTTTTGTGTCTCTTGGTTTTCGTCCTGGTCTTTTGATGCTCAACTCCTTTATTGTTTTTGCTAGAATAGGAATTTCTCTAATGGTTTGTAACAAAGGAATCTTGATACAAACATTATTTAATTCATCTAGGAAGTCATAATTGGGCAACAAGATCTGTTTTTCCACTCCTCTATCAATTTATAATCTCTCATGAAAAGGAGGTGTAGAAGTAGATGCAGGTTGCTCAATTATAGGAGTTGTGTTTATTGACTCTTTTTGTTTTTCTTTTTGAATGTTTTGGTTTTGAAGGGATGTTCCCTCAAAATTTTTATTGACTTTTAGAGAAGCCTCCTACATCTTGTTTTTGAATATCTATAGAAGGTTATTCCTTTTCTAATATCCTACTAGATCTAAGTTGAACATCATTAAGATCTAGATGAACAATCATGTAAGTAGGAAATTGTTGTCCTTCTACCATGTAAGCATTCCGAGGGATTTTATTATTGGGGTTTGACAATGGCTGGGCTGGTAATTGATTTGGTTTTTGTTGAAATGGAAGTAAGAGTTGAGGATTTTGACTTTGTTGTGGAGGTTGTTGTGGAAATGGCAATGAAAGGTGAGGGCTTTGATTTGGAAGTTGTGATTGTTGATTTTGCTGTTGATTTTGTGGGGGAGGATAGCTCTGATAAGATGGAGGATATTGATAATATTGAGCAAATCTCCCATAAGGATTTTGTACCCCTTGTGCCCATGGTTGAGATTGATACTGATTTTGAGGTTGAGGCCAAGGTTGCTGCCAAGAATTCCAAGTTGGTGGGGGGCTGAAAATTCATTTGATTGTCAAATCCTTGATTTTGTGGCCCTTGCCAATGTCTTCTTGCAACAAAACAAAGAGGTTCTACAGAATTTTGGACTACTTCCTCTTGAAAGACAACCTTAAGACCTGGGATTGAAGGAAAACCCTTGGTCTCATGGCTTTCCGAACAAATCATACAAGTTTATGCAATTTTTGCATCTAAAGGGCATTCCATTAGAGCATGTTTCTTTCTAAAATTTGGAAAAAAGATGGCTAAAGCATCAACTTCTGTTTTCTGCTTATTTTGGATTTTTGAGGGTGTCTCGCTGCTCACTAAGGCTCCCTAATATATCAGTTTTGAACTCATCAAGCATATTGCCAATTTCTGCCCTACTTACAAATCTAGTTGCAGATTTGTTTGCTCTAATAAGAGAAGGATCTCTTGGTCCTTTCCCAGTTTTAGATTTCCCTCTTGAGAGATGGACACATATTTCTGCTATGTCACTCAATGGAAGTTGAGAGATGTATCCCTTTCCCATCATGTTAAGGATATCTATCCATTCATCTCTAATGGCCTTCAACAAAAGAGCTTTCAAGGTTTCTTCATCTAAATTGTTAATTTTTGCTCTTTTAAAATTGTAGTTAAACCTCTCAAGCAAATCCTCTAAGTTTTCATCTTCCTTTTGCATCATTTTGAACACTTCATCCTTATGATTGGTAGGCATACAGTAATCCAAGTATCTATCCAAAAATGCTTGTTTCATATCATTCCAAGTTCTAATGGATTGAGTGACTAACCCCATAAACCATTTCAGAGCAACCCCTTTTAGTGTTGAAGGGAACAATTTGAGTTTTTGAGAGTCTTCTAGATAGTCATAGGTTCTGCGTAAGACTTCAAACTCAAACAAAAATGTTTTAGTATTCTCACTTCTCAACCCATAAAAGTTTGGGAGGACAGATGATGAAATATTTTTCATTGTTATATGGGTTTCCTCCTCTACTATAGGGAATCCAAATGAGTTATCTCCTTCCCTATTTCCTCTACCTCCTCCATTGTTTCCTCTACCTCTCCCTCTACCCCCTCCTCCAAATAGTGAAAATTCTCCATCTTGTTCTTCTTCTGCCATGATAGTTTCCTCAGAATCTTCTGGTTCTTCTATTAATGGCTGATGAGAGAGAGTTTCTACTTCTTCTTCTTCTCTAGGTATTCCTACTTCTTCAACTACAATATGCTCCCCGGTAGAGGTGAAGAAGGTTTTCTCTCCTAGGTCTGGTTTAGTAGATGAAGTGGGAGAATCTTCTAATTGAGTTGCTGCCCCTTTAATTCCAGGAATCCTAAGGTTGGGAGTATGATTCTGGGATGGAGGTGTGTCCTTTCTAACCCTTGGTGCAGTATGTGGAGTTGTGAAAATCGAACTTTTGCCCTTAGCAATAAATCTACCCCCAGAATCTCTTTCTCTATGCATGTCATTGTTTTGTTTTGTTGTTTTTGATGAATTTTATTTTATTTTTATTTTTATTTTTATTTTTATTTTTGTTTATTATTATTATTATTATTATTATTATTATTTATTATTTTTATTATTATTTATTTATTTATTTTTATTATTATTTATTTATTTATTTATTTTTTTTTTTTTTTTTTTTTATGAATGTAAGAAGTAAGGCTACCTAGTTACACTTCCCCGACAATGGCACCAAAATGTTTAGTCAATTTAGTTTCTTAAATTGCTACATAAATTATCAATCCGGGTGTCGTAAACTGATGAAGTGTATTGCACTATATGTGCTAGATGATCCTTCCTTACCTCACTATTTTCAAGTTTATGTTCGTTTTGGGGTTTTGTTCTTTTGATTCCTAAAGTTCTGCAATGTAATTGAAATCTTAATCTCCTGCTGCTAAGAACCTAGAAAAATGAAGTGAGAGTTAAAAGTGCTTTTAGGCCAAATTTGGAAGTAAGGTTTTTTAAACAAGAAAGTGAAAAATAGAGCTTCTATTTCTTGCTATTGTAATTGTTTCCAAAACATGAGCTGAAAGGACCCTTAAAATTGCTGTCTACTTAATTACAAAACCAAAACTTAAATGAGAAAATGGAATTGCAGCTATCTATAATAAACTGAAAATGAAATACTGGAAACAAAACTACTTCTGCTATCTAATCTACTTGCAAAACTAAAGCTTAGTGAACCACTGAATATGGAACTGCAATTAAACTAAGGTAAAGAAACAAAAATGAAATTGCAACTATTCTATTTGTGAAAGCAAAACTAAATGAAGTATTGTTGTCACTTTGCTACATAATTCAGGGAGAATTAACTCCTTATGATAGAAATATTTGAGAGATTTCATTCTTCATCATTCTAAAAGAAGTAAACATGAGAATGCAAGGAAAAACTCAGTCATAAATAAAACATTTCACCACTTAGTCTTAGGTTCAACCATCAATGAAGGGCTTTTGGAAATATCCATTTAAATCATGAGTTACTAAACTGATAAGAAAATGACATGGGGCTACTTAACCCAAGAACTAATGAGCATCAATTGTAATGAAAGACTCATTCATAAATACAACATTTCACCATTTAGTTTGAGGATTAACCATCAACGAAAGGCTTTGGAAACATTCATTTATATCATGAGTGACTACACTAATAAGAAAAAGGCATTAAACATCTTGACTCAAAAACTAATGAACAACAAGAAGTCTCATTCATAAACACAACATTTCACCATTTAGTTTGAGGATTAACCATCAACGAAAGGCTTTGGAAACATTCATTTATATCATGAGTGACTACACTAATGAGAAAAAGGCATTAAACAACTTAAATTTAAAAACTAAGAACTAAGGAACAACAGATGAAATAAATCTAATTATGCTACTGACATCAATTTAAAAACTACAGTTAAGAGGCTAGAAAATAATGGAAACTAAAGAACTACTCTACGCTGGAATACAACTATCCTGAGTTAGTGGAAACAAATGACACAAGCTGCAATAAACATAGTGTTAGGAAACAATTATGAACATGATGAAAAACACAGTAAATGTACAATTAAACGAAGAAAGACAACAAATGAAAATGTACAAAAATACCCTTGACCACGTAGGGGCCCTCTGCAAGGTCTAGGATTAGCAACACAGAATTAACACTTCACACGCTTTAGGTATCCATAAAAAAAAATTGAGTTTCTATATTAAAAACAGAGCACTGAGTTTCTCAAGCTACAAGCGGAAATTGCACTATTACATTAGCACAAACATGAACTTGTTTGGCGTTCTAAACACTGATATTTATAGGAAAAATACACAACTGTTTGAAGAGAGAAGTCATCTACAACAAACACGTAGATAGGTAGTGTATCCGGAAATTTTGTCTTCGGTTTCCTTGAAACATAAATCTCCGAACAGTGGCTGTTGGATACTGGTTGTGCAGGTGGAAAACAACATCCTTGGCTTCAGGAGATTGCCTCGGATTCATTCACTAAGAAATGTGCAAAAACAGAGTTCTACTTGCTGTAGGTTTCTTCCATTGACTCCCCTTTGACCGGGGTCCTCCTCATTGATTTTGATCAAATGGATAGGACACCATCCATGCTCTGACGTTTTCCCAGCTACCCATATGGTATGTTTCCTCTCTTGACACCTGTAACCTACAAAAGCGTGGAGATGGCTGCAGAACAGCCGGTTAGTTGCGGAATGTGGCTGCATTCCATAGCTCAAAAACAAAAACCTATCCAAATAAAAAATATAACAATATAACTTGAAAATCACTGAAATATACTCCTTGAGGCAATGTGCAATGGCTTTTGATGATTTAGGATGCAATTTCATGGAAAAGCAAAGGAAGAAGGATGAAGAAGTTGCTTAAGAAAGAGGCAATTTTGGAACTCAACAGGAGCCAAGGTGGCTAAATCAAAAAACTGGTGGATTTAGTGCAACGAGGCTACGTGCATCATCCAAAGGCCTGTCACTGACACAGAACTCGAAAACAGAGTTATATTAAGGTTCTGATCCGAACTATGATGCATGCGGATAAGTCAACCAACAATGTGGCTTCAATCATTAATGTATTTCGAAAATCATGGTATTGTTACCATTCGAAATATTTTGAAGCTAAGGTCTAAAAGCATAAAGTTTAGATAAATTTAATGCATTTCGAAAGTCATGGTATTATTTTCCATTCAGAATAATTTTGAAGTTAAGGTTAAAACTATAGGAGATAGTTTTGCACTATATTGATATTTATGATAAAGTTTGTTGAAACTAAATTCATAATGTATCAGCACTGAGATTTCTAATTGGACCACAAAGAATTTGTTAACAAACTCCAAAGTTAGCTTTGGATTTTCGTATAAAAGGAGGTGAAAGTCCATCCTTTATACAAGCAAATTCAAGGAAGCGAATTCAAGGAAGCTAATTCAAGGAAGCATAGTTCTTTGAAGATAGGCTTTTGAAGCCTTTCGAGGAGGCAGAGATTTGTAGAAGTTTCACACGGAATGAGTCGATATTGCAGACAAGATAGACCTTCATAGAATCTAACGATATCTAGTGACAAGCAAGCCAATAAAAAACTATCTTTCTCTAAATATGCAATATATAAACAAAGGCAAACAAGTGTTTTAGGCCTACTTTGGGTCCAATGCAAGTTTGTGGAAGCCTCGCTCCTTTGATCCAAATGAGCTCCCTTTTTGCGAATCTGCAAATACAAACAAGCAAACAAATTAAATAGCACCTGAAAAGCCAATATCATAAAGCATACTTAACATGATGATCAAGGAATTCATGAAACAAATGACATAAGACAATTTGTTGAGAAAAATGAATCTGATTGTATTAATTCAAATCAAAGAAGAACTTTACAACCTGTGCCTTGATGCTGTACAAGCTCCTCGCAGGGTCCAACAAGAAGTCTCCTCTACTTTGACAAGTTTCACTCTCTTCCCAGTGAAGCCAAAAAGGTATGTGATCTCTCCTCTCAAGCTTAACTAGGAAGTCTCAATTCCACCAGCATTTACCCTAAAAAATGTTCAGCTTCTAACCTCCCTAGCAACCAACCCAATGCCTTAATTTATAGTGCAATGGAGGGAAGTTACTAGGTCCTCCTTCAAAGGGATAAAGCCCTCCTTCAAAGGGATAGCTCCTCTCATCAAGGGATTAGCTCCTTCCCTTTTGGGATGCATGAACCACCTAAGAGCGACCAATCCATGTCAAAATTCCTTCTAGAATCATCTAGAATTAACCCAAAGTGAGTTTTTTAGAATAAACTTGCTCCTTTTTGACTTTCACAGGGGTCCGCACCCACTCCTTCAGGGACAGAGCGGGCAGGTCCGCAGTTTTTGTGAATAGGGGGTGTAGGACCACAGGCAATAGTGAGAGAAAGTGCGGAACCAGAGCTTTGTTGATTTTTAATGTCTTTCTCTCATTTTCAAAGCTTGACTTGAAGAGCTGAGGTCTGCGACTTGCTTAGGAGGATAGTACAAGTGATGATAGACCCATACTGACTGCAAATAGTCATGGTGACGATATTTTTGTGTAACAAGAAGGCAATTCCAAGGGTTCACATTTGTGAAGTGGAAATCACATTTTCAGTGTGAGAGCACTTTTTGAAGCCTTGGCAAGAAGAGAAGAGAGGTGTTTCAGAAGTCCATTAGGTCTCTTCCATTTCCAAAGGCGAAACCCTTCAAGAAGGAGGTTTCACTTCAATTTTCAAGCAACAGTTCAGTGAAAGAAGCTTCAAGGTCAGAGTTTTGACATTTGTCTACATATGCTCTTTTGAGCGTTTCTTGGACATCCTTGGGCCTATTCAGGAATGGAGACAGGTGCTGGAAAGATGTTACAGACGAATTTATTTCTACAGTGACCAACAGTGCCTGCGATCACAAATCAACTAGAGAAATCACATGCAAAGAAACCCTTGAAGCACTTCTAATAGAACGGTTACTCATTTTGAAGTGGACCCAGAGACGTAGTCCAGGAGGGATGAACTCTGTCATCAAATTCTTACTGAGTTTGTGTCCTTTAATTTGCTGCTTATGCATCATTTAATTATGATGTTTTAAGGCATAAAGAAAACTTAATATTCCGCTTACATTTCTCATCTATGCAATTCATGGTTCAATGCTCCGTTTAAAAGACAATCACCCATCAGTTTAAATGATCTAATTTCCTCATTTCAGATCATTTTTGGTATTAGTGCAGGTTGGCTCTTTTTGGTGCAAGAATGGAAAATAGTTCTAGGAAGCTCAAGTGGGAGAACTATGCTTTGCAGTGAATGGTGAAAATCTCTGGAGGAAGACAAGAAAAGACTCGAGACAAAGATTGAAGTTTTGCAAAAGAGTCGGAGGATAAATAGTCGTTCAGTTTGCAACTCATCTACTGAATGGAAAAATGAAGCCTCACTTATTCATCTGGATTATGAAGACAATTCATAATTATCCACGACTCCAAACGCTCAGTTGATTGAAGAAGCTATTAGAATCTTTTCCTCACCTTCTAAAGAATCTTCTTATGCACCAGCCTCACCAAGAAAAGATGTGGAGAAGAACGAGTCTTCTAGCGATCAGGAGATTGGAGCATTTGAAAAGCATACTAAAGGAATGGGTATGAAGCTATTGCAGAAGATGGGTTACCAGGAAGGAAAAGGTCTTGGCAAACAAAGCTAGGGCAGACTCCAGCCGATCTCAGTTTGGGAGAGGTCGAAACATGAAGGCATAGGCTTCGACCAATCAATTTATGACTATTGCAAGAAGTGCAGACACATTGCAGAACAATGTTGGTCCCTTCATCCCGAATAGATGCTAAAGAAGTTGAAAGACTGCAAAGGTAAAAAAACATATCACTCAGAAAGTGATTCGGAAGGTAAGGCCTTAGATCAAAGTTTTATGCTAAACGTCATTAAAAGGATTTATCCATGTACCTTTTGTGACAATAACACACACTGTGTAGAAGAATGTTGGAAGAAGAAGGCATTCAACAAAAAGGTGGGAGATATAAAGACTAAACCATGTAAAGAGGATGCAAAATTTCAAGTAAATAAGTGTCCTGGGAAGATCTTACTTCAGTTAGACAAGGACTCCACAACATCCAGACAAAGTATGGGAAAGTCCAATAAAAAGGCAGCTTGCACAAACTCTGGAGAACGAGTTTGTCGACATTGCAAGCTGAAAGGACATTTGAATAGAAAATGTCCGATGCTATCTCAAGAGACAACATCAACATCAACAGAGTAAGACACATCAAAAAGGCACCTGGAGCCAAGGAACATAAGTCTCCAGATTGGAACTGGGCATATTATATGTCATATGTATAAATGTGAGTTTGTAAATTGTTGACACATTAGTAGGCCTAGTCAAAGTTTGTAACTAGGGTATAGATGGTTTTTTTACATTAACTCATGTTTGTAATCAAGTTCATGATTGTAATAAAAATTTTGGAGGTCCAAAAGTTCTTTCTGTTGGGAGGTGTGATCGAGAATGGATCTTGTAAGTCAAGTCAGAATATTACCATATGTTGATGACCAAGATGGTCCTAGGTGGCAAAGTTTTTCTTGACTTGTGCAGAGTTTGATTGTCTCAATTGACTGAGAATCTTGTGCTAGGAAGAAGGGTTCGACACACTGATTTTGACGATGTCTCTAGATTTCATTTTTTCCTCTCGGTGATGGAGAAATAATCAGTCAAAGTTGAAGTGTCAAAGAAGGCCTTGTTGACTATGTGACTTGTCGCAGTTCCATAAGGCACAAAATTAATTCCGAGGTTCCTGCAAAAGAATGATGGTAAGAAACAGATGTCGATTAATGTTTTGGCACATTTATATTTGGCAAGTTACAAGGGTCAGATTATGTTCAATGATGTCAAAATATTACATTAAAGTGTATTCTATCCTAATGCTATGGTGGCCATAGTAATATGTTGAATTCCTAATAGTGCATGGTTGCATTACACTATGGCGCATTTGCTAAACCTAAGGTGGGCACATTATTAAAATGCCAAAGCGTGTGGAGCTAAGGCAAGGTGAGCGAAAAATTATGTTCATAAACCATATCATAAAGTTTGAAATCAGAATTATTTCATACCTTAGTGCAAAGGTGGCAATGGTTATGAGTGCATATTAAATCCGAGTCAAATGGTGGATTTTTAATGTTGGAAAACATTACAAACGGGCGCATTAACTATATATGTCGCATTTTAAAACTATATGGTATATGCCTTGACAGAATGTTCTATTGTTACGTTAATTTCCATGTCATGGCGGAGTACATTTTCAAAGGCGCAAATGTATATGACATATTGTTATCAATGTATTTCGATGCATTACGAAAATGCAAGTCACGCTGACAAACATAACCAGGTCAGCATCGATGAGTAGGTAGAAATGGTTGTGCAAATCCGTTGACCACCGAAATAGTGGGCCAACCTGTCCACAAAGCACCCACATGCAAATTCATTGCAGATCTGGTCTGCGTCGGGGATTCCGAACAGCTCATGCCACGACAGGGTAGTTACCATGCAATGGAGGTATAGCCAAGTCAATAGTTTATCCAAGCACAAATTCAGCACATGGAGCCAAGGTGGCTACATCAGAAAACAGGTGGATTCAGTGCAACGAGGCTACATGCATCATCCAAAGTCCTGTTACCGGCACAAAACTCGAAAACAGAGTTATATTAAGGTTCTGAAATGAATTATGATGCATGTGGGTTAGTCAACCAACAATGTGGCTTCAATAATTAATGTATTTCAAAAATCATGGTATTGTTACCATTCAAAATATTTTGACGCTAAGGCCTAAAAGCATAAAGTTTAGATAAATTTAATGCATTTCGAAAGTCATGGTATTATTTGCCATTTGGAATAATTTTGAAGTTAAGGTTTAAAACTATAGGAGATAGTTTTGCACTATATTGATATTTGTGATAAAGTTTGTTGAAACTAAATTCATAATGTCTTGAGATTTCTAATTGGACCACAAAGAACGTTTTAACAAACTCCAAATTTAGCTTTGGATTTTCGTATAAAAGGAGGTGATATTCCATCCTTTATACAGGCGAATTCAAGGAAGAGAATTCAAGGAAGCTAATTCAAGGAAGCAGAGTTCTTCGAAGATAGGCTTTCGAAGCCTTTGGAGGAGGCAACGATTTGTAGAAGGAAAATCCAAGGGTTCACATTTGTGAAGTGGAGATCACATTTTCAGTGTGAGAGCACTTTTTGAAGCCTTGGCAAGAAGAGAAGAGAGGCGTTTTAGAATTCCATCAAGTCTCTTCGTTTCCATAGGAGAAACCCTTCAAGAAGGAGGTTGCGCTTTAGTTTTCAAGCGACAGTTCATTGAAAGAAGCTTCAGGCTCAGAGTTTTGACATTTGTCTATAGATGCTTTTTTGAGCATTTATAGGCCATCCATGGGCCTATTCAGGAACATAGACAGGCACTGTAAAGCTGTTACATATGACTTTCTTTCATCAGTGACCAGCAGTGCCTGCGAGCACAGATCAGCTGGAAAAATCACATGTAAAGAAACTCTTGAAGCACTTCTAATAGAACGGTTGCTCATTTTGAAGCGGACCTGGAGACGTAGTCTAGGAGGGACGAAATATTTCATCAAATTATTACTGAGTTTGTGTCTTTTAATTTGATGCTTATGCATCATTTAATTATGATGTTTTAAGGCACAAAGACAACTTAATATTCCACTTGCATTTCTCATTTATGCAATTCATGGTTTAATGCTCCGCTTAAAAGACAATTAATCATCAGTTTAATCTTGCACTTTTAGAGAGGACGATCTAATTTTCGCATTTCAGATCACACTCCCTCTCAACTAGGGATAACTCCATCTGCTAATCCATTTGGCAGTCCATATTATCTCTTCCATCAATACAATGCCTAGCACTATTCTATTATGCTATGTTGAATTATGAAGAAGAAGAAGTGATCGACAATGTATCATACCATCCTCTACTGACCTGAAGCCAATCCCATATAAAGAGAGTGTCTCATACCACTCTTATTGATATGAATTCCAAATAAAGAGAGTGTCTCATACCACTCTTATTGATCTGAAATCAATTCCAAATAAAGAGAGTGTCTCATACCACTCTTACTGACCCAAAGTCAGTTCCAATTGATCCCAGATTAATATCATCCTAGCAAAGGGAGTACGATAGTACACGATGCGTCCATCGGTAGTAATATGGTTCCTATCCTCATTTCCCTACTCATTGGCTAGATGAGAGGTACTTCCCATGAGTCCCAGACTACATGGGTAGGATGTCTTAGAAGGAGAAGGATGAACCACTCATTCTGCCTACATGTCTGTTGGAGGGAAATGTTCCCCTAGGGCTTTTTGGGTTGAAACCCTAGCAGACTGAAAGTTATCTATACAGAGAAACACACATTCACACAACCATTATTCTATTATAAGAAAATTCTATTGTAAAGGGGATGTACCTCTTGCATGACGAACTTATACAGAGTCATCATATGCTGCCACATAGTTACATTGAGTCGTGCTTTTGTTCAGGGGAAGTTAGCCTGAGTCGGTCTCTCTGCAGTGTCTCTTGACTCATTTTTCAGTCGGCCATCCCTGGTTGTCAGTGTCATGTCTATCATCACATCAGTTATATTGGTCCTTTACTCGTGCCGGTTTGAGAAGGTCCCCATTGACTTCTTGCTGGCGGGTCTTGTCCTTATCGACGACGACACCTTGCTCTGAGGACAGGCCTAGAGCTGCACCCTGGCCCTATTTTCATTATTGATAGGTCACCTTGTGCTCAGCATCGATCAGTATCATGGGTCTTTGACTGAGTGGTTTCCCTTGTGTTCGACATCAGCTTACATTATCACACATTGGGATTCGTGCAGTACCTTGGTTTCCATTTGACCCTATTGGTGGATACCTCACCTTTGTGTCAGCTTTCATTATTGGTTGGTTCAGAGGGTTTCTGTCGTGCGCTAGCCACATCTTGTGTACACTGGAAATGTACTTCGGTTGGGTTACTACATCTCTTTCGTCCGATTCCTTCCACATTATTGGCCTACGGGTTACACTCGCGCTAGATTGATGAAGGATGCCTTAATGCCTTCCTTCTAGCAGATATTTCCCTATCAACTCCGACTCATTGATCTGGGGAAAATATCTAGAGTCCATTTGGCAGTGGCAGATCCTTCGCTATCGTCAATGGGAAACCATCATTGTCTCCTGATCGATAGATTCTTACAGGTGTTCGACTCCAGCTCATCTATTCACACTTGTTAGATTGTACTGGGTACCTTGACACTCATTATCATTATCGGTGAGTAGTCTCACGTTTGTTAACGGTATACATCAATGACCGGTAATCAAACAATTTCTCACATGGTCGACTTCAGATCATTTATTCCCATGGTGTAGAAATGTACCACGGTGGTCGGTGAAGACCTTAGGTTATATAAACGTTCATTGGTTCACTTGACAGTTGCTCCTGTTGCTGCTAGTTGATACCATTCCACCTTATATGTTGCAATCAGTCATGGCGACATTCTATATGCTGGCACCTGAGTTTGCAGTGTAGTACCATCCTATTCCATCATGTTCAGTTGGTACCTTTTGGGATCAGTCTTTGATATCAGTGATCCGTTGCATCTTTCAACATCATTGACAGTCTTATATGTGATATTCAGACATGTACTTGTTCATCATGATAAGATGATCCATTATGTATTTTCCAGTCATTTATACTTATATACTTAGTGGATCTGCTTGTACTTGATATGCGGACATGCTTCACTTTTTCTGAGCATGGGTATGTCTGCCTCAGACAGTGTTTATTTCTGATCTCCTTTGGTGGCTTGGCAGGCTGAATTCTAGTGAAGTCCTCCTCAGTTTTTGATAGATTTCCTTTCCATGTACTTGCATAATACATTTCGGCCATCATGTACCCCTTCTGACCTCATATATTAGGGGGCATCTGTTATAGCTCCAAATCTCACTCTTATGGTTTGTGATGCTACACTCATGGCCTAGGGCAACCCCTCCTTCCAGAGATGGTCCTAAAATTTAAAAAACAGTGTTTTATCCCTTATACGCGACATTTCCCTGAGTTAAACGCGTGTATACGCGGGTCTGTGTATACCCAACCCGCGTATATGTATTAAAACACTTAAAAAAATATAAAAATCCTTATTTTCGGGCGGAGATCGCAGGTTTTACCTACTGATCACCTGTTAGTGCCCGTGGCCCAACTGCTCCCAACCAACTCCCAAATAAAAAACTAATTTGGGAGAGGTATAAAAAGACCTCAAAGGGAAGGCCTAAGGGAGGAGAGAAGAGAGAGAAAGGTTATTATGCTGAGATTTTTCCCCTGACCAGGTCTGAAGTCCCTTGTGCCTTCTGCACTTCCTTCATTTGTACAGGAAACCCTTGTTTCCTTGTGTGTTGATGTTCATCCACCATTTATGACATCATGGAGTGAGTCATGGAAGGAGTTTGTTAAAGGCTTGAGGCTGGAACGGATCCGGAAGGAAGCTTTGCTTGGAGCCTGCTGAAGGTGACTCAGGTGAAATTATTCCTTTTTATGTACTTTATTTTTCTATAATAAAAGAAACACATGTCTTGGTTCTTGATATGAATCTTCTTTATGTTTATGATATTCATGTTGGAATATATATGTAAATGATTGTTTGGATTTCATAACTAACTACGTTTATTTATAACATGAAGATGGTTTCTTTATAAGGTTTTGTCCATATATTGCTGTGTTCTTTGGAATTGGTTGTTTCGCAGGACAAAAGAGAAGAAGGGAACTCCAAGAAGGGTTTGGACCCTAAGGGCCTTCTCAAACGTAGGACCTAAGGTACGTCCCCTTTACAATAGAATTTGCTTATGATAGCATAATGGCTGTGTGAATGTGTGTTTCTCTGTATAGATAACTTTTAGTCTGCTAGGGTTTCAACCCAAAAAGCCCTAGGGGAACATTTCCCTCCAACAATGTCGCCAGGGGTATCCCAGGGGAAGGTTGAACCACTCACCCTATGGTTGTGTCTCAACAGGATAAGGATGAACAAATCATCCTGTCTACATAGAAAACCATTAGGGGAAGGATAAACCACTCACCCTATCAAGATTAGGGAGGAAGTAAGTGGAGAAAGCATCATCTACTCAAGTAAGTATATGAATTCATCTGAATCTATCAAAATGTCTTTTTGCAAGGACAACAATAAATTAGTTGGGGCTTCAAATTTCCTTGCATGGAAGAAAAGAGAAAACCTAAACCTTATTGAAAATGAAGTCATGGATCACATCAAGGGGTAAATAAACCAACCTCCAAAATAAGATACTCAAGAACTTGTTAAATACATGAAAGGGGAAGTGAGGGCCCAAAGGATTCTCATAGAATCCATTAAAGACTCCCTCATCCCATATGTATCAAAATTAGATACTTCAAAAGATATATATGAAAAACTGGTAGAGTTGTTTTCTGTAAGTACTGCAAGAGACGTTATCTCTATAAGGAAAGAACTCTACAAATTGAGGATTTCAAAGGAAGAAGGAATAGCCTCATATTTCATGAGGATTTCAGAAATAAGAGATCAACTTCAAGATCTGGGTGAAATAATGTCTGACAGAGAAATGACCACTGTAGTATTAAATGCACTACCAGAGGAATGGGGAAACTTCACTTCAACTATTTATGGGAAGAAAGAAGCCACTCCTTTCCAGGATCTATGGTAATTATGCAAGATTGAAGAAAATAGAGTTGTTATAACTCCGTAATTTCCCTAGGCTGAGGAAAGAAACCCAGAGGTAAACACAACCACTTTAAAAGTTGGGATTTAGCCCTTCCAGCTTTAGAGAGGGATCTCTCTATATGATTTAGATTTGTGTTCAAGATATTAAGCTAGTTATGAAAGTTTGAGGTGTGATTTTCAAAGATTTGGTTGAAAAATGCAGGTAAAGTCCATTGGGCATGAATTCATGAATTTTAGGCAATCAATCACATAATTATAGAGTAGCTATAACAGGGCAAGATAGGCAAACTTTTGGATCTTATAAAGTGTCTGTGGAGTGAAAGGATGAATATGATTTGGGTTCAATTAAATATAGAGCATACTGAGATGAATTCTATATTTAAGATTAGAAAGAAAATATCAATATTTTTTATGAGCTAGAGTAGAGTACACTCAAGCAAATTTGACGCTTAATCTTCTTGAAATGATAAAGATAGAAAACATATGGAAAATTGAGAGAATAAACAATTTCACAAGATAAAGTACATCACCAATTGCTTGACATGGGAATCCTGAAACAATGCTCTTTGTATTACTGTAAATTGATCCCTTTCAGTATAATGCACAACTTACATCAATATACAACCTTTCTTCATACAAGTTCTAACCTAACCCAACAAATTCAAACCCTTTCTAAGTCTTATTACAAAGTATTTATAGACTGTCTCGAATAAATTCAAACTTCAAATCAAAACTCATTAAAAAATAATATCTAACAAAGGCATATATATTTCTTGAAACAAAACTAGATAATAGGAATTCTGGTCAAATTTGGCTGTTCTATTGAATCTTTAGAGCAAACTGTTGTTGACTGTGGCTATATGTTTCTGGAAGAAATAATTGATCAATACACTAAAAATAAAAAGAATCAATGAAAAGTGCAAGAAATATGGAATTGTTGAGAAAATATTTAACCTTTATATATGGAGTGGTTGTACTTGTTTTCGCACTAGCTTATGCACTGCCCTTTCCAACATTAAGGGAATTTTGAGGTCTAAATGGGCCTCCTAAGAAAAATTTACAACCAAAATAAACTTTATAAAAACAAATAGGATTTAAGATGGTGATGTCAACCATGGGGGATGATTCACCTTTTTTGGAGTAAAAAAGTAAGAATATTAAAAAAATAAAATAATAAAACTATTTTTTCAACTCATATTTTGAACTTGTCTCCCTATGGTTTTACTCAAATTTCAAGCGGGAGTAATCGTTGGATGCAAAATCTAATTCCTCATCCAAGGAGTACCCATGTTGCATACTTTTGATGGTCTCTGCTACACGGAAAATGATAAATACATGACAAAACATGATTGCAAAAACGTTTTTCATGTATTTCTCATTTTTCGTGTAGAAGGGTCCATCGAAAATATGAAATATGGGTACTCCTTGTGTTGTCCTTTGAGATAACCTAAGGTCAATTGGTTATGCCAAAGCATCTATAATGTTTTGTTGATTTTGATTTAGTTGGAAGACCAATGTATGAAACAAATTATAACAATAATTCTCAACCTTTTGAATAATACTAACAAGTAAACAAAGGGCTGCTATTTAATTCCCACAATGATTCAAGTTTTGTTGATGTCAAGTAGAAGATGTAAGAAAATATGATTACTTTAGTTTCAGACAGAAGATTAAATAATCATAAGCTAGAAAACCTTCAATCAATGTTTGAAGATTTAACAAAATATACTTAAGATTATAAAGATACTGATAATTTTATGATTTAGAGGGAGATACTTAAACAAATAGTTCAGTAACCCATTCTCTTTTAATGATTATAACTTTAGAAAGGAAATAAGAATAACTGAAACACAGTCAGACTTACCAAATTACCTTATAAAACTTAAACATATGCAGAATACATAATGAAAGATGTACTGGAAAAACTTACAAGAGAAACAAACTGTGTGGAACAAAATTCAGAATCCTCTGCTTTATTATTAATGATCCAGAAAAGTTGTGTACATGGAATGCTTACAAGATGCTTATGCAAGGGTGAAACCCTTAATAACTCGTAGAAGAGAGTTATTTATACTAGTTTGGATAGTAAACAAAATATCCTAAACTGATTACAAAAATAGCCTGAAAGAAAATAGGAAAATAAAACTGCTGAATGATGTGTCCCTATTAGGCAGGAAGTTGTTGATGATTGTTCCTTCAAAAACTACCGTGCTGTCTTCTTGTTGGGATGGAAAGGTAATCAATTGTTTCACACAATTGATCCCACCTCTCCTCGCTTGGTATCTCCAAATTTACCATTCTTCTGAATGTCTCATCAACTTCGGTGTATCTTTCAAAATTGGGTTTAGTGAGAAAAATATGTCTAATTTCATATTTGATTGTGAGGTCAGGGCTCAAAGCTTCTAGAAACTCCTTGCTAGTAATATGTCTTTTTATCCCTGCAATTTGACTGTTGTCTGCTACAATAGTATATAATCTTTCATAGTAATCATCCAATTTGACTAACTGATCATTTGATGACACTAACTCTGGTAAACCTTTCTTATTCAACATACTGAACTTAGAATGAAACCTTCAGACTGCAATGTTCAAAGCTTCACACTTTGTTTTCAGCTGAGTCAGTAGATTCTTCTTCATTAGGACTTTCTTAATCTCCAAAATAGTAGCTGTCCTATCTGGAATATTCATCTCTTGTAACTGTTGCTTAGTCTTAGAGTTTAATACTTTGATCATCCCTGCTGCTTCTTTGGGTTTTGTCTTCAATGCTGCCCTCTGATTATCTATCTTTGTCCTGCATCTGGCAATCAATTCTTGCTGCTCAAAAATAATTTGTATGGATGGCCATACTTCTGTTATGGAGTGGCTGATATCTAACTAGATGTCCTCTTTGGCCTGGGCCAAAGTGTCTGCCATTAGAGTCTTACTCTCTAATTGTTTAACCTTGAGTTCTAACCTGTGTGACTTTTGCATTTCCTCTACATACAAGGTATCATTCTTTACCTTCTGTGACTCCAGGGTTTGGAACTTCTAGAGTAACTTTTCATTATGTTGTTTTTGTGCCTGTAACTCCTATGATAACCTTGTTGTTTCAATTGTTGCTGATGATGAAGCAATATCAGTGGGGGATGAACTTGGCTCTGTACTTTCCATGGGAATTGTTGTTACTGGGGTCACAGGGAGTTGTGCTGCCTCTTTTTCCTTGAGCAGTTGTTCTATTTTCTCTTCCATGTTCTTGATCTATATGTTTTTCTCAATAATGAGCTTCAACATCTCCTCCCTATGCTATTCATTTTTTGCCATCTCTCTGGTTTGTGGATCCTTAGTTGAAGGCAGTTTCAACTATTTCTTCAAAGCTGCTATCTCTGTATTCTTTTTCTTGAGTATTTATTCAATTGATTTACAGTCTTGGGGATCATATCCAATTTTAACAATAATATCTTCTAAAGACTTTAATTTTTTATCTTTAGCTAAAGATGACAATTTTTCAATATTAAGCTGTGACTGCACATTTGAAAAGGCAATTCTGAGCTTAGAAAGAGACATGGTAGTTGTAGTCATGGTTGAAAATAACATTTCACCTAATTTCCTATGCAAATCCATTTTATCAATAGGATGTATCTGGTTTACATCAAATGAAAATATGGTCTTCTTGTAATATGCTGTGGATTTGGGAGATGGAATTTGAGCCTACAAAAATTCCATTTGCATCCTTCCTCTTTCACTGTCAAAGGTAGAGAGAAGTCTGTGCTGAGAAGTGGATGTCTGTTTCCAAAACTGACTGTACATTTGTGACTTAAGATTTTCATTCTTTTGTTTAATTTCCAGAAATCTTGAGAAGATATTAGTGTCTTCTGATGAGCTGATCTCAGTTGACTGAATAATCTCCATAGGTTCAGTTGAAGAAGGAGTTGAAGAAGTAGAAGGAGGTTTGGGATCAGTGGTCCCTACTGATGAAATATCTTCTAAATATCCAAGATCAATTATTTCTGGTGGCTTGCTTCCTGATGATATTGACAATCCGGTGTTTAATTTATTTTGTAATATAGAATACTCTTTAATGGTTTTTGTAGCTGACTGAGTTTCCTCTCTAGATTTTGTGTTGAGTACTCTGAGTGTCTGGAGTATTTACCTATGGAGTAGTTATAACCTGTTCATCTGCTTCTAAGAGAGTTCCTTCAGAACACTGCTCCTGGTTCATAAACTTCTCGAATTCTGGCCTGGGAGTATGGTTGTAAGGTGTTGCCTTCAATTGAATTCTCAGGGCTGAAATGATCCCAAAAGGATAATGAGACCAGGTGAAGCTTGGTTGGAGATTCATGTTCTTCAATAATTTCTCTGCCTCCGTACTTGCAGACCTAGTATTACAGATGAATGTCCCTACTTTGGCTTTGAGTTTGAACTGTGAATTTTTCTTACTTGAGACAAAATGGACTTCATCCATATTTATCATCTACCTGATGTATTCCAGTGAGAATATCGTCATTGGCACATACTTAGGTAGTTTGTATGGAGCTAAATCACTGCCATATATCCTAATTTTAGTGTAGTTCTGGTACAGATACCAGTCACCAATCTTGGTATGTTCAAATAGGTGCATTATTTTCTTAATTTCTTCTCCAATTCAGGGCTCTGCCTGGCTATTGAGTAATTGAAGAACTGGATGAACAAAAGAATCTATAAATTGAGAGAATGTAAACTTTGATGCTTTTGCTTTAACTAACTCTGTCTAGTGAATCACTGATTGATTCACTCCTTGCTCATCTTTCCTGTTAAGCTGAATGTTCAATGAATCTCCCTGTTGAAACAAAATCAAATGAATTATGACTAAGCTATATCTGAACACTCCTTGTGTGGTAAAATTCATAAATTGTTCATGTATATTATCAACCAGGAATTGGCTATAATTATACATGAAATCAGGTTGATATTCCTTACTAAAAATGGAAAAGAATCCAAGGATGGATTCATCAACAAGTTGATCATTTTCATAGCCTAGGAGGTATGATAGAAGGGAGATGATATGTCTAGTGGCTTCAGGGAACATAGAAGATGAATAAGGTGGGTTTCTTTTAGGTAATTCAACATCTTCTGGCAGAAAAAGTTCAAAAATAAGGGCTCTATGTGGGAAGGTGAGTTTATTATAAAGGTCCATGAGAGCTGCTGGTGAGAAATAGCTAAGGGAGTCAGATGAAGGTATCATCAACATTTGGTTTATACTTTGAGTAGTAATGGTGATCAAGATTTTTCCATCCTGAGTCATCACTATTCTCTGCACAGGATCATACTTGGCTTGACACCAAGTGATCAAATCAAGGAAATGATGAGTCTTGGGAAAGGAGAATAAGGGAAAAGTGTCTCCCAGAAACGAATGGGATCTTCTTTATCTGTATATTTCTGCTTCAGCCACAAATGCAATTCGTGGAAATCGAATTCGCATTCACAGTCTGTGACTTTGAACAGGGCGTCTGCAAGGGGAAGGTGATCCAAGTCAAGTGAGGCTGTAGATGGATTCTCTTCTTCGACAATTTTTTGTGTTTTAATTTTGGGGTCCTCTGCAGGTGGGGCTAAGAAAACTGATTTAATTGAAGGATGGATGATAGGGAAAATATACACAGGGTGAATAAAGCTTTCGGCGATATGGATGGAAGTAGAAAAGTGGTAAAGGGTAGAGCCATGGGCTATTTATAAGTAGAATTGAGCTTAATTTTCCGTTTAACATCTAACCGTAGGCAATTTATTACAGAGGAGCGAGATTAATTGTCCAACGGGAGGGTAAAACGGTTAAATGAGGCTAGCAACGGGATAGGAGCATATGGCGCAACAACTTTATGACGTGGCGATTGTGAGTGGGTGAGGGATAACGGACGAGTAACAAATTTATGATGTGGCGGCTTTCGTATGGAGAAAGGGATAACGGGCAGATGATATGGTGCGGGAGTGAGGTCAACCATTGGAAGGCTGGAAACTGCCAATGGGATTTTGGGGGGGCGTGGTGAGGTGGTTTATGGTTTTGGGCTAAGGGGGCCGAAATGCTACGGGAGTGACATGTAGCAAAAATGGGTGGCCATTGAAACAACTTTTCAGACACCCCCACCTCCCCCCACGTTAATAGGCAACGGCTGAAGGGGGTCAAAATTCTACCTCCATCGTTGATCCGAGCAACGTTGATCGTGTCCGTTGAAAAGTGCCGAGAGTTTATTTGGCACTGATTTATGTTTTGTTGTTTTGCGACTTTAGACAATTTAGTGCCCTTTTCTTTTTATAACCTTATGTTAAAAGAAATTAAACTTCAAAATGAAAGCTTAACTTTATAATCAAGCAAAACACATTTTTGATGGCGCATTTAAACTGGCTGCCTCAAATTTATTTGATTTTCAACTAAAGCAATGTTTTTTCTTTTGTTTGCTTGTCTAACATTTTATTTGATTTTGCCTTCCTTTTTTAGGGAAATCTAACCTATCATTTTTTCTGATATGGACATGAAATAAAATATTCCTAACATTTTGTTTTGTATTTTTCTTTTTTTCCATATCCTAACTTAACATTTTATCATATTTTATTTTTTATTTTTCTAATATGCTAACTTATCAAAACCAAAATTGTTACAACACCTTGGATGAGGAATCAAATTTTGCATCCAACGAGTGTTGCTGCTTAGAATTTGAGTAAAACCATAAGTAGATAAGTTGAAAATATGAGTTGAAAAAATAGTTTTCTCTTTTTTCCCTCTAAAATTTGATGATGTAATGTAATCTTATTTTATTATTTCCACTATTATTTTACAATTTCCTTAGGAGGCCCATTTTAGACCTCAAAATTCCCCTATTAACTACAAAACCTCTTTTTCCTACATTTCAAAAGCTGTCGACCCATCCATTTGTTAACACTTTTGCATGGTCTGTCAGACAAGTTTCGGCCTTATTGATTCATAAATACTCATTATCCCCTTTTTGCTTGCTCCTTAGGCCTTTATTTCATTATATAACCAGGCTAGTGATAATAGGCTTAATACCAGAAGATCCCCTTTATAACGTAATTGTAACATGAATGCCGATTTGTCTTAGCTCATGGTTCATTATAGGCTTAATACCACAAGAGCCCCTTTATAATTTAAGAGAGCACCATTCATGGTGCTCCCTCAAGTTCTAAAGTGCGTTGACTTAATGGGAGATTTGGCTTCACCTCTGTTTTGGTGATATTGACAAGCATAGTTAATGGTACCGTTGCACATTTACAAGAACACCATCAAGTGTACGAAAATACATCATTTAAATTTGATTTGATGGTGCACTTGGTATGTATGGACACTGGTGCTTCCTCAAGTTCTAAAGTGCATTGACCTAATGGGAAATTTGGCTTCAACTGTGTGTTGGTGATATTGACATGCACAGTTAATGGTGTTGTTGAACATTTACAAGCACATCATCAAGTGTGGAAAAATACATAATTTAAATTTGATGTGATGTTGCATTTGGTATGTATGGATGCATTGATAATGGTGCCTTTGTACATTACTTAAAACATTAACAAGCTTGAAAATTTTTGTCAGTAAAAATCTCTTACTTGTGCACATATAATGGTTAGGAGCACCTAGGGAGAGGGGGGGATAATTCTTAATCTCTAGAAATCAAGAATTGACTTATGAATGGGGTCTAACAATAGCTACAAACAGTTGGTCTCAAATGTACGCTCTCATTACTTTCCATAAATGCAACTAGAGTGAAAACTTTGATTGATATTGGTGATTGAAGCATAATTATCAATCTTATGAACAATAAGAAAACCCCCCTCTAATAGTAAGCTAGCATGCCTCATTGCAAAAACAAAAAAAGGATACCCTTTGGTTCAAGTTACCCTTTTCCAAGTTTTGAGGGCTTTACATTGTCAAGTGGACACCCTTGAAAGCATGGCCTCAAGATTGAGTGAAGGAAGTTTGAAAAAATGGGGTATCTCTTTCCAACCAATCCATTAATTTTTAATAAAAATTCGTTTGTGCATGGTGACATGTACCAATCTCATCAACCGACACACATCAATGAATCCAAGAAGTCATAATATAACATGAGGGAGATGGTTTGCAAAGCACATTGTTGTTTGCAAAGTGCATCATCCCTATGCAATCCTCACACATGTTTGTCTTAAAGTTTGGCTCACAATTTGAAGCATGTAATATATTTATATAGGAGATAGGTGGGGTAATGGGTTAAAATTTAGTTGTGTTTGGAAGGGATATCGGTAGTGTTTAGCTCAGTTACAAATGAAACGTTAGGTAAGCCACGCCTTTCGATTGTTCTTTAGCATTTTCTTATTATGTTTGGCTTTATTTTTGGTGGAATCTTCCTTAGCTTGGTGCTTTATTTTCAATTTTGTTCAGATTTTCATCTTGGTTTGGAGTGCATGTATTGGCTTGAAGATCCATTTCTCCATAGCTTGGAGATCACGAACTTGAGTTTCTACCTTCCTTGGGTTGTCTCCTATGGATGGATGCTTCATACCTGCTTTCTGGGTTCTATTTAATTTAAAAAAAGGAAAATTGGGTTGGCTTCTCATGAACTCTTTGTATTTTCATGTTGTATCATCTCAAGGATACTATGTATTTTTCCTCATAGGTTGAAAATTAATTTTGGTTTATTGTTCAGGCCAATTAGGAAAAGCCTTTTTTGGTCTTCTAAAATTGTTCCTTTAGGTGGTTATTTCTTCTCTGTTTAGGCATCCATGGACATTTCCGGTTATGGTTATAAGGAAATGCAAGAATTGAATAGAGTTTGTCGAAGACACGAGGATTTAATAAACAACAAGACAACCATCTTTTTGATGACCACTAAGATATATGAGAACGAACACCAATACATAGCTCAAAATAGTGGTTATATATACTCATGTAGCAAAAGAGGTAAATTTAAGTTATGGTAGCTGAATGCTGAATGACAATGAATATGTTTTTTAACCTTAATAAATTCTCCCACTTGTCTACTTCAAATTTTAGAATGTTAGTGAATTTTTCCTGTTTTGATTTTGAGGAGGAAACAATCGACTAAATGATTGAAGACATGGACTTAGGAAACTCGGAACCTACCCCCAACGATTGTTTTAAACACTGCGAGGGGGGGGGGGGTTGAATCAATATTTCATTTAATTTAAATTTCTTTTAGAGCATTAAATATCATTAACACAAATCAAATAAGATAATTAAAAACACATTAGATCACATTAACAATACAAAAGAATTTGTAGGTGGAAACCCTTCTGGGAGAAAAAAAAACTTAACAGTTTTAATATATGTCTTGAAAATTACATCAATTAGAACCTCTGACATTTAACATACTTCAGCAATCACTGCAAGGAGGCTCCAAACCCTGGTTTTATCAAATCCACTTAAAAGGATGCACCAACACTGTGTTTTACCAACTCCAACTAGACGGAGGCTCCACCCCTCTCGTTTTATCAGCTCCAACTGAAAGGATGTTCCAACACCCTAATTTACCAACTCCAACTAGAATGATGCTCCAACACCCTGGAAGATCCAACTTGCCCTAGCACCACCTTGTCACATTGAACTATTTGTAGGCTCCAACTTGAGGGAGACTTCACTCTCCTCCTTGCACCACCCAACCACCTTGAACATACATATAGATAAATGTAGGCTTTCATACTAGGGACAATGATCCATTTACAATGACATAGAAATATCTGTTAATATCCGTCAATACATTTCTTAGATCATAGATTATATGCAATGGTATCTTAGTCAACAACTATGGTCAAATTGTCAAGGTATCACAATTTAAGTCTACTTGGAAACTGCTAAATATCTGCTACTGCTCTTCTATCCAAATTATTGTCGCAATTCTTCACCAACTGTTTCAAATATGGACTGAACAATTAAAAAGGATTATGCTTTGGATCATACCTCCGTTTTCATGGAAGGATCAATATAATACTATTGCGCCTTATCTACCATTTCTTTATTTAGAATATGATGAGTGATTTACCTTTGAAGGTGCTCTTAACCTTTGCTTCAAAAAGAAACTCGACAAGGCTCATTACAAGTTTGATTTGGGCCCTTAACTATGGTCAACCACCCCTTACTTTTGCTTCAGATTTTGCACTTAAATTTGTTTTTGACAAGTATTAGGATGTTGTGTCAAATACTACCCTTAAAATAAACCTTAAATACAACTTTAAGCCCTAACAAACCCTTCTTTGTGGTCTTAGACTTGCGGCCTTGATCGAAGTTCCTTGGTTCGCTAAAAATTATATCAGTCTTTAGATTTGCAGATGAAGTTTCCTCAGACCTTAAACAAGTATTGGTTTAGTCAACAAGAGAGGGTCCAATGTCATGCACAAAAGTTCTACCTCAGGCAGGGTTGGAAACATACCTTGAAGCCACTTTTGACTCATCCTTAATCATGACATTAATCAACCTCCAATAGAATCGAAATTATGCCTGAATTGATATGCTCTCAAAATCAGTAGAAAATCTTGTAGATTCATAAGCTAATGCAATTTTCTAAAGAAAGAGATAAGAATCTACTTCTACTCTTTACAGTGGAAGCCCATAAACATCGAGCAAACAATAATCAATAGAGGAAGAGAATCAAGGCACATAACATAATAAATATCTGGGGAAAGCCTTAGGTCAAAACCGCATGATCTGTTTCGTATTAATCTAGAAAATCAAGATGAAATTATAATGCTTGTTCTCACAAGAACAATCCCAACACTCATTAAAATCGATCTCCAGCTCATAATCAAGCTCAAGCCAAATCCAGGCCTCTTCTCAAGCTCTCCAAGCTCCCTATTTCCTTGCACCCTTGGTCAAATAATTCAGATGAATGCAATATGATTTGCTCAACCTTGAGCTTAATATGCACAAGTATTTCCTATCCTTTGCCCGATGACTTCCTTTGGTAAATACTTAGCCAAATTTCCAAGCCTCCAAGCTTCTAATTCTTTGCACAATTCTTGAGAGAATTAACCCATATTTAAAGGGAAATTCGTTATCCATAACTGCCAAACCAAAATTAGGTCTAGTTCCTGACTGCATGCACCATCTGTGCAACTCAGAAAAATATAAAACAAATAGTACACTGTCCCTGCACTCTAGTCTCAAATGGGTCTTTCTCAGAATCGACATGCATGAGTTTCTAATGAGAGAATATTCAGTTAACTGGAGTATCACTAGTTGAGTGCACTAATGCATCAAGTGTTTGTTAAATCACTATTAGTTCCTCAAACAATTTGGAACTAATTTAACTAGACTTAACTCAATAAACTGAGTTAACTAATTACCACTCATACTTAACTCATCCTAGACCCCTATAATATAGGGAGAACATATACATGACTTTAGAAAGATTTCCAACTCGAAATTCTTAAGTTAATTAAGTCAAATCACTCTAGTTAACTATTACAAGTTGTTATGAGAATAAAATTTGATTTTAATTCTCAGTTTAATTCAAGGAGAAATTAAAATGGAATTTTTGGATTGTATTTTTAGCATTTATTGTTGCTATTTTCAACACTACCTCTCAACAAGAAAGGAATTCAACTCGATCCTAATCCCAAACCTTTGGAATGTTTTGCATGCAACACTTTTCTCGAGTGTTGTAGCTCCAACAACTCCAGAAACAAAAAAAAACATCCAACCTGAATCAGAATGATGCCTCTGTTTTCAAAGTCTCTGACTACTATTGCCTCTGTCGATTGAAAACTCTGCGCTTCTGTTGACTCCGCCTTTCTGCACTTGTTTTCAACCCTCTCTACGCTCTTTAGCATATGAATTCTCTAGCCTCTGTCACTTTTATCTCTGGCTGCATCAATCCCACTGATTCCTCCTGCTACTGTGTACTTTGGGCTCCCGCAGCAAGGTACGTTCCATGAGATAAAACCACTCAATGGAACCTGCTGAATTTCAGCCCTCTTGGGACTATCACTTCACATCGCCCCACCTCACACCTGGAGGTATGGTTGCATGTGATCCCTCTGCCCACTTGGATCGAAATTTCCCCTACTAGAGGTCTCTGCTTGACTGGATGCCTCCACTCGGTCTCTTCTCAGCTTCTCCAATTGTGGCTGCTCCACAATTGTTTAAGACTGCTTCTGAGACTGCGTGAGGGGATCTCTCCACTCGGTCTCCTCTCAGCTTCTCTACTTGTGACCGCTCTACAACTTCCTAAAGCTTCTTCTAGGGCTGCATGTTGAGAGGTAATTTACTCTCCCTCTCAACCACGAAGCCTCTAACCTTTCCCTTGCTCCTCGAGGCTTTGCATGCATCTTGAACCTCAAGAGCATACAGGTTCTTAACTCGTGCACCAATCTGTTTCACCTGTCCCGTGGTGATGTGTCTAAGGAAAAAATTTCCCTTACAAAAACCACATCATAGCCATGGTCTTCCAATATCGCGACTGAAGCAAGATTCTTCTTTAGTCCTGGAACATACCTCACATATGTGATCTTGAGAGGGGAGCCAGACTCCCTTTGGAAGGTAACCGTACTAATCCTGGTAGCTCTATACCTATCGTCATCTCCAAACTCTATGCTTTACTTGAGGTATTTCTCCTCAAAATCACTTAAGAGATCTCTATTCCCCGTTATATGGAATGAGGCATCGCTATCAAGATACCACACGCCGGCCATGGCAGTGCCGTCCATGCATGCAATGAGAGTGAAATCAAATTCGAATTGTGAAGCTAGAGCCTCACCTGCTACCGCTACTGTCGGATCCTTCTTGTTTTCTTTCTTTTGTGGGCAGTTCTTGGCATAGTGCCCGTGCTCGTGACAGTGAAAACACTTGGCTTTCGTTAAGTTCGTCTTCTTTCATCCCTCCTCGCCTTAGGACTTCTTTCCCTTGGCCTTCTTTTCCTTACTCGCTAAGGAAAAATCCTCTTCCACTTCCTTAGAAGAGGTCCCATCTCTGGTGTTCCTCGTGATCTCCTCCTGCATCAAATCTGACCATAGTTGTTCCCAATCTGGCATCTTCTCCCGACCATTGACAGAGTCCTTATAACTATGCCAACTCTTGTGGAGTTCAAGAAGAGCAAGGCTCACCATATCTTCCTCTATCTTGCTATCATGAAATTGTCTAGAAAAAGAGCTTATTTTAAATTGATTTCAAATCAGCGATATCTCCCTCATCCGAACTCCGATTCGGTCAATATTTTTTTTTGAAATTTGGTATTTTTCGCAAGGAATCCAAATATTCTATTTGTTTCTGAAAATTTTGCACAAAATTTTTCAGATCTGCTCTGCAAATTCGCGGCCCAAAAAACAATCTTGATTCGATACCATGTAGAAAATCCTGTAGATTCGCAAGCTAATGCAATTTGCTAAAGAAAGAGACAAGAATATACTTCTACTCTTTACAATGGAAGCCATAAACATTGAGCAAACAATAATCAATAAAGGAAGAGAATCAAAGCCACATAGCATAATAAATATCCGGGGAAAGCCACAGGTCAAAACCCCATTATTTGTTTTGTATTAATCCAGAAAATCAAGATGAAATCACAATGATTGTTCTCACAAGAAAAATCCGAGAATTCACTAAAATCAATCTCTAGCTCATAAGCAAGCTCAAGCCAAATCCAAGCCTCTTCTCAAGCTCTCCAAGCTCCCTATTGCCTTGCACCCTTGGTTAAAGAATTCAGATGAATACAATATGCTCTACTCAACCTTGAGCTTAACCTGCACAAATATTTCCTATCCTCCACCTAAGGACTTCCTTTTACTTATGCAAATTTCCAAGCTTCTAATTCTTTAGACAATTCCCGAGACAATTAGCTCGTATTTAAAGGGAAATTCCTCATCCATAACCATGCAATCCAAAATTAGGTCCAGTTCCTAACTGCATGCACCATCTGTGCAACTTAAAAAAATCTAAAACAAATAGTACATTGTCCCTGCACTCTAGTCTCAACTGGGTATTTCTCACAATTGACATGCATGAGTTTCTAATGAGGGAATTTTTACTTAACTGGAGTATCACTAGTTGAGTGCACTAATGCATCAAGTGACTGTTAAATCACTATTAGTTCCTCAAGCAATTTGGAACTAATCTAACTGGACATAACTCAATAAACTGAGTTAACTAATTACCACTCATACTTAACTCATCCTTGACCCCTATAATATAGGAAGAACATATACATGACTTCAGAAATATTTCCAACTCGAAATTCCTAAGTTAAATAAGTCAACTCACTCTAGTTAACTATTACAAGTTGCTATGAGAATAAAATTCAATTTTAATTCTCAGTTTAATTCAAGGACAAATTAAAATGGAATTTCTTGATTCTATTTTTATCATTTCTTGTTGCTATTTTCAAGACTCCCTCTCAACAGGAAAGGAATTCAACTCGATCCCAATCCTGAACCTTTGGAATGTTTTGCATGCAATACTTTTCTTGAGTGTTGTAGCTCTAGGAACTCCAGAAACAAAAAAAACATCCAACCTGAATCAAAATGGTGCCTTTGTCATCAAAGTCTCTAACTATGTTGCCTCTATCGACTGAAATCTCTGCGCTTCTATTGACTCTGCCTTTCTGCACTTGTTGTCAACCCTCTCTACTCTCTTCAGCATATGACTTCTCTAACCTCTGTCACTTTGATCTCTGACTGCATCAATCCCAATGATTCCTCCCGCTACTATGTACTTTGGGCTCCCGTAGCAAGGTACAATCCATGAGATAAAACCACTCAATGGACCTTGCCCAATTTCATCCCTCTTGGGACTATCACTTCACATCGCCCCACCTCACACTTGGAGGTATGTCTGCATGTGATCCCTCTACCCACCTGGATCGAAATTTCCCCCAACTAGAGGTCTCTGCATGACTGGATGTCTCCACTCGGTCTCCTCTCGGATTCTCCAATTGTGGTTGCTCCACAATTGTCTAAGACTACTTTTGATACTGCTTGAGTGGATCTCTCCACTCAGTCTCCTCTCATCTTCTCTAGTTGTAGCTGCTCCACAACTTCCGAAAGTTGCTTCTAAGGCTTCTTCTGGGGTTGCATGTTGAGAGGTAATTTACTCTCCCTCTCAACTACCAAGTCTCTAACCTTTCCCTTGTTCCTCAAGGCTTTGCATGCATCTTGAACCTTAAGAGCATATAGGTTCTTGATCCGTGCATTGATCTGTTTCATTTGTCATGTGGTGATGTGTCTAAGGAAAACCTTTTCCTTACAAAAAACCACATCATAGCCACGGTCTTCCAATACCGTGACTGAAACAAGATTCTTGTTTAGTTCCCAATCTGGTAGCTTCTCCGGACCATTGACAAAGTCTTGATAACTATGCCAACTATTTGGAAGTCCAAGAAGAGCAATGCTCACCATATATTCCTCTGTCTCACCGTCACAAAATTTTCCAGAAAAAGAGCTAATTTTAAATCAACAATATCTCCCTCATCTGAACTCCGATTCGGCCAATATATATATTTTTTTAATTTGGTTATTTTTTTGCAAGGAATACAGATATGGTATTTGTTTCTGAAGATTTTGCACAAAAGTTTTCATATCTTCTCTGTAAACTTGCGGTCCAAAAAAAATCTTGACCTGATACCATGTAGAAAATCCGTAGATTCACAAGCTAATGCAATTTGCTAAAGAAAGAGACAAGAATATACTTATACTCTTTACAGCGGAAGCCCATAAACATCGAGCAAACAATAATCAATAGAGGAAGAGAATCAAAGGCACATAACACAATAAATATATGGGAAAAGCCACAGGTCAAAATCCCATTATCTGTTTTGTATTAATTCGGAAAATCAAGATGAAATTACAATGCTTGTTCTCACAAGAACAATCCCAACACTCATTAAAATAAATCTCCATCACATAAGAAAGTTCAAGCCAAATCTAGGCCTCTTCTCAAGCTCTCGAATCTCCCTATTTCCTTGCACCCTTGGTCAAAGAATTTAGATGAATACAATATGCTATGCTCAACCTTGAGCTTAACCTTAACAAGTATTTCCTATCCTTTGCCTGATGACTTCCTTTGGTAAATACTTAGCCAAATTTATATGCCTCCAAGCTTCTAATTCTTTGCACAAGTTCTGAGAGAATTAGCTTGTATTTAAAGGGAAATTCCTCATCCATAATTGCACAATACAAAATTAGGTCCAGTTCCTGGCTGCATGCACCATCTGTGCAACTCAGAAAAATATAAAACAAATAGTACACTGTCCCTGCACTCTAGTCTCAACTGGGTCTTTCTCAGAATCGACATGCATGAGTTTCTGATGAGGGAATATTCAGCTAACTGGAGTAGCACTAGTTGAGTGGACTAATTCATCAACTGACTGTTAACTCATAATTAGTTCCTAAAACAATTTGGAACTAATTTAATTGGACTTAACTCAATAAACTGAGTTAACTAATTACCACTCATACTTAACTCATCCTGGACCCCTATAATATAGGGAGAACATATATATGACTTCAAAAAGACTTCCAACTCGAAATTCCTAAGTTAACTAAGTCAACTCACTCTAGTTAACTATTACAAGTTTCTATGAGAATAAAATTCGATTTTAATTCTCAGTTTAATTCAAGGACAAATTAAACTAGAAATTCTGGATTCTATTTTTATCATTTCTTGTTGCTATTTTCAACAAACCTCAGGTAACTTAGATTCTGACTCAGTAAATGGTCTTAGGAATATCAAAAGATATACTTTGAAGCAACCCCAAAGATAAGATGAAAATATCCATAGGCAAGGCTGAGATTGACCACAAAATAGGCCTTAAAACATGCCTCAAATTGGTGACTTCAGTCCAACGAGAATTTCCATAGAACATGCCTTAGAAATGGTGCAAAATGTCATCTATCAGAGCCATAGGAAAGCCTAAAATAGCATGATAATATCCTCAGACGATCTGCCTCAGACGGTTGTGAAATTAGGCCTTAGGAAGGTTGGAACATGTCTGTTCTGCCACCGAGAATTGCTTTAGAATTGTCTCAAAGGAAGCTGAAAATGAGGCCGAATTAGACCTTATGTTGTTTGCTTCAAAAGGTCGAAAAAGTGACATCAGTTTTTGATCAGACCTCCAAAATAGGCCTTATATTGGTCACAGAGAAGTTCATTGTCTAACGAAAACCATCAATTAAAGGTAAAAACAATTGAGCCCAAATTACCTTTGAAAATTGGCCTCCCACCCTTTGATTTGCGTGACTACACAGGCCAGGCTAATTGCTTAAGATAATAAAGTGAATTGATGTTTTAGGAGATAACCAAGCCCTAATTTTATAGAAGAGGACAGCTAGATGAGGGCCAATTTTCCCTAGAAATAATCCAAAAATTGGGAGTCGACTTGTGCAATAGGAGAAATAAATTTTAAAATGCATTTTTTTAATGAGGTTTACCTATGACCATCTTTTGAAGCCAAATTCTCCATGATTAGTTTTCTCCTTTTAAGGCCGATTTGGTCAACATAAAATAAACAAGATTTTCTTGAAATATTAATGCCAAAAATAACCAATCATACAACTAACTAAAATCATTTATTGGGGGAACCTTGACCAAACTTCGGGGCTTCAACTTTGACAAAGCATATCTCAACTGTGAGGAATTGTGGCATGTCACCTACTATCGGAAACGGCATGGCGAGGACAATCAAATAATGATGGTCTTGAGAGAAAAAACACTTATCTTCCCAATTATTTTCTTCATCAAATGTGAGACTTCTTCTAGTTACTGCTTGGGTTGACATCAATGAAAACCAAAGTCCAACACCAATATCAATCAAGAAAAATCTCTCTACAACCATGTCATTGGTATTTTATTCTTTGTAGAATAATATTAATGGTAGATACTTTTTATAAATACATTAGCATGAAAATTTTAAAATCCTCTATTAACGGTGGTTTGGAATTTTTAATACTCAACATTTTGCTTGTTAGTAGGCACTGGTTTTTGTCCACGGACAACTTTCCTTTCCTTTTGTATTAGTATGTTGTTGAGTTTTGTAGCATATTTTTAATATTAAATATAATGCATTGCGAATAAATCATTTTGTTATTTTGCATGATCCACCACACAATTTAGTATGAGAACAACAATTCGACACATTGCATGAGATTTTATGCTAAATCCAAAAAAATAATTTATTCTAAATTTTAGATTACAATATCTGAAAATGTAAATAAGGAGGTAATAAATAGGCTATGACCTCCTCCCTGTCGAGGAGGCATGGTTTCCAAGTAGTTAAATAATGAAATAGGGTACTATTTTGGAAAATTAAAAAATGAACTAAATCAACCTAGGAAATGAAGCAAATCAACATAGTAATTTTTTCCATGCACCATTTAATGAAGTGCACTCGTGAGTTGTAAGCTTTCAAATAAAATCAATTGTATTACAAAATTGATAAACCTTCTTCGACACATCTGATGCATGTAAACACTAGAATGCTTATGATTAAAATCACATCAATCATGTACATAATATGAAAATGATCTCCATTCCACATACACAAAGAATATTCAAGTTCATTTTTGCGTGAGCATGTTGTTATTATTTGAATAACAATATGATAGTATGATTAAATATTTAGACCTCATTTGGTGTGATGTAAATAGTCATGGATTGATGTGCTTGTGAATTTGCAAAACAATGATGATGGTGTGTTTAGAATTGAATTAAACCAATATTTTATTATGACTATTCAAATTAGTGCATTTAATATGATTTATGCATATTGAAAAAAAACCCTTGTTAAACATACCTCGGTGGAAACCTTTTTTATAAATGAAGAATAAATATATTTTTGGGGGATGTACTACAAAATCCTTTACTAGAAAGTGTTTCTTTGTAGCAAATGTCTCTGAAGTAGCTTAATTGATAATAAAAAATGATCACATCTCTAATAGATGGAGAAGTGAAAGAAGAAAATGATGTCACAACATTTATCTCATAATTTTCCACAACTAAAGGAAATTCAACAAAATGCCCAATAATGAAAAGCTACAAAAAAAGTCAACAAGAAGATGATGCAAACAAATGTTGAGTTGAAAAATGAATTCACAAAGAATTATATTGTTGTACTCATTAAAGAGTTGGATTAACTTGAATTCAAAGAACCTTAGTTGCAAAAGAAACTTGTACGGTTAGCAAAAAAAGTCTCAAGTTCTTGGTTTGATGGGAAAGGGAAGGTGACTAAAGGATAAATAAGGAAAATGAGCTAGATATTGACATGTACTATAGGACAAGACTATGATGATCCCATGGAAATGGTGAATCCTTGAAAAATAAATTACATTTGAAAAGTAACTTCAGGTAGAAAGGATAAGGCATTAGCAACAAAAGACTTAACAAGTAGAAGAGGTAGCAAAGGAAGTCATGAAGATGAAAACTAAAAGCCCCAATATCATGATAAAAACCCTTAACTAAACTTGAGTCACCAATGAAGAGAAACAAAGGTACAAAATCATTTCAACACCTAAGTGACCTAACCAAGGAGTCTTGTATGATAGTGTTGCGCCCCATAGTATGTAAGAAAGTGCAGGTGTAGGAAACCAAGTTTATGGAGATGGAGGGATAAATAGAATGAATGAGATCAAGGCAAGAATGATGAACAAGCTAATACCGAGGCTGAATTATAGAGAATTCATCAATATAATAGAAACAAAGGTCACCATAAAAGTCAATGAGAGAGAATCAAGGATGACCAAATGAAGAATGACACAACAAAAAACACAGTTGATTCAATAGTAGATAGAAACATCATAACAATAAAAAAAAACTACTTAGATGAGACAATTCCAAAATAGTCAACTATAAACCTAAAAGAAAAACATAAAAAAAGGGAGTAGAAAACAATGTGAAAAGGAAGGAGAAAAAGGGAAAACTAACCAAGGAGAAGATATTCACTACCCTTATATTGTAGGAAAATAAAACAAGCGAAGCAACAATGATATTCAACTTCATCGATGATTTAGAATCAAGAAATAAGGAGCTATACACAATAATTAGTAAATAAAAGAATCAAAGGTGGACTAGGTTAATCAAGAAACTAAAGTAAAGAAAAAATGAGAAGAAAAAGGTTTGGAAAATGTAGAATAAAAGAAGAGTAAGTGTTATGGGTTTCCCTAGTTAACACACCTAATGGCCCAATAGATTACCTCTAGAATTTGATAACACGCTGTTGACACCTAATATTTGGGATTAGGTAATCCATCTAAGATAGTTTAAATAGAAAATAAGGAGAATTGGAATATGAAGAGACACTAGGGATGAATCCCAAGAGTCTCTCCTTCCATGTATATATTTATGACCAACCTTAATGCAAAATCACAATTTTCTTTTGAGGAGTTACCTCTTGGCCTGATATGGTATCAGAGCCAACTCCCAAAATTAGTTGTTCTGCTGTAACTCATGTCATCGTCTACCATCTATCCCTCTCATCTGATAGAAAACCTGTCTTGATTCTCTATCCTACCACTCTCTGTTCTCGTTTCTCCTATATGCTGAATCAAAGTCGTATTGTATGTTGCCTTTGGTCCGGTGAGCGTGGACACTATGTTATGGCATAAGTGTTGGGCAATTGGGCTGTCGGCTCAAGCTGTTCTAGAATTGAATGTGAGTTTTTCTTGCTGCCTAATTTAGAGACCATTCCACCCTTTGGCTTTTCAGTTACCCATGCCTCAATATTGATCACAACTATCTCTTGGTCTCATGCATAGATGATAACAACACGTTTGTAGTGGTGTTGGGTCTTTGAGTGGGTGTTTGTGAGCATATAGTTCATGCGTATCGACGCAAATCTAACGACCTTTAACGACTGCCTCCTGAGATGACCATGCCTTGAGTGAAGTAGGTATGTATTTCAACCAGACATATTTGATACGTATTCGGTGTTGAATGGTATTGTGGTGGACCCGACGTGAACAAATCCTGCAATTTTTTAATGACTGTGAACTGGTGTGTTGTTTATGGTATTGCTGTGAATGGTATTACGTTGTGTACAGTTATAACACCTTAGTCCCGTACACCAACGTGACTGTTTTGAGCTGGAGTGGTTGTGGCTGACAGTTATAACACCCTTGTTTTTTAACGTGATTGTGGTATCAGTGTGGTATCATTCCGATCCTCGCCGCTATACCACATTGGTTATACCACTCGACTCACACACTAGTTTACATATATCTTTGCAACCTGTTGAATGGGACCTCCCACCAAAGCCATGTAATAATCCTGGTCCCTGACACAGGTCCTCCCGCACACGGTTTCTCCCATACCACTTGGTTTATACCGCTCTCCTCTATGTTGCGACACCACTCCTGTCATGCCCCCAAGCCTGCGATAGTCTTTCAACTGCTCTAGGCGAGGTGTGGCACCACTAAACACTTTCTTTTCACCAATACTTATGTTCGTGGACTACGCCTAACCACTTATTCCTACTTAGTTTGTGTTTCACAACCAAGTATTATTATGTTATCCTTTATACCAATGAACACCCATACACATTCATTATCATCAGCAATTATAGATGAAGAACACAATTGCACAGTATAAAGGGAGGGGCAACTCCCTGAACAATGAGTCTTCCCTAATAATATATTATACAGTCTTTCAATATTATAGCGCTTTACAAGTATACTTGGAAACCCCAAGTTTCTTACTTAGCCAAATTTACAATCTTCGGCAAACTCGGTTGCCCAGCTCGTCGGCGCCTCCGCACGGTCGCCGCATGACTTACCAACCCTTCGTTCACCTCGTCACATGATCGTGTTGTTTACCCAACTTGGGCATGTCTCCAAGTCGCCACACACGGGCGCCTCCACCCAAGACACACCTTTTTCCACAATCTCAACACTTCACCAAGTCCCCGTGCACACTTGCATGACGGGCGGGCACTCACCCAAGTCATCCAAGAACCCGTGCCAAGTCGTCACACAAACTGAGCGCCCACACACACTGTGCACACCTTTCTCCAACCAGCGGGCTACCCTGCTTGCACCCTTCACCCAAAACCAAGATGTGTGTTTCACCTTCGTGCGGCTTGCCCAGGAACAGGCGCATCACCAAGCTATGCGCCTTCCTTGCTGCGTCCACCTCTAATCTGCGCACTTCTCACATGTTTGAGCGATGAGCAATTGTGTTCCAAATGACTCCAATGCATCTCCAATATATATCAATCGTAGGGCGAAATCTTGGCTGCCCAGCCGAATTTCCCAATGCCCCTACTCCATTGCAATCTCGCCCAAGATGTATGTCGGCTTGCCCATGTTGTAGGTCGGTCGTGGGTTGAGTGCTCATGCTCCCCATGCATCTATAAAGCCAACGCTCTCCTCTTCCTTGTGCGCATTTAACATAACACCATCGCACATGAAGCCGTGAGCTCGCACTTCATCTTTTCTTCGTCACACTTCAAGCCGGGAGCGCTCAAGGACTGCAGGTCCTTACATCCTCCTCCACTTGAAGTTGTTGTCGTCCCAAACAACATACCATCTTGGTAGCCATCCACCAAGATCATCATCGATATCTGTCTCATCCTTGGTCCATGATGTCAACTCCTCCACATACTGCAAACATCCCTGCAACATATGTAGAACTTCCATCTCCATCATGTGTCATCCTCATCCTGTGAACTGTCCTCCTTCCTTTGCCTGATGTCAACATCTCTCTGGTACACTGCTAGCCCTCATGACTTGAACTAGTCGGGTGATCAGTCCAACTGTCACGCTCAAATCATAAGAATGTCCATCCTTATGCCTTCACCAGTCTATCTCGGATTCTGCCACATCCTGGACTCACCAAGAATCTCTCCCATGCTCAGGTCCATGGAAACTCCATCCCATCTGCAACATGTCATGATGCTTGATGCCAAGCCATCCCTGCACCATCTGTCATACCTGCTCAACCTGTTTTAAGGACTCACTGCCATGAGCAGCTAACAATGAGCCCAATCTTCTATGTCATCTAAGAATATTTGGAGGGGGTAGAGCCTGAAGGCTCACCCTCACTAATCATCTCAATCCATCTGTTAGGATATTCTATCTCTATCCTCTGTAGATAAGTGACCCGATCCTCCTCCCGGACATTCGGCCACACATATGCCTCATCATCATCATCCTAAACCACTTCTAGCCTTCTTGACAAATCCAAGATACTATCTGAAAGTGTCCCCATGACCAATGATTGTTCGGTAAGCTTTGTCTCAACCGTAGACAACCTCTTACTCATGTCTTCCGCTTCTCATCCTCCATTTGCATCACTGCCAACTTACAATCATGCCTTGTCACTCCAATGGTTGGAACACCAATGGGTACATCTTCCCTTCCATCGTAAATGTACAGCTTCCTCAAATGTGGAACAATCACAACATCAAATAGTTTCATGAAATCCATCCCCAGCACAGCTTCGTAGTCATCAATCCGCACTACAGTGAAGTCGACCTTCTCTGTCCACTCACCTAGTGTTGTGTCCACTTTTTCAGCTACACCAAGAACATTATCAGGAGGAGAATTGACTGTCTTCATCTGTGCCTTCCCCGATACAAATTTCAGCCCAATTCTTCTGGCAGTATCTTCACCCATGAAGTTGTGAGAGGCCCCACTATCCACCATAGTGAGTATATCAACACCTCCAACCTTCATCCGAACATACTCCAAACTGTTCCTCTCAGGATCCCTCTGAAAGACCACCTCTATAGCAGCAGAAACACCAAGTATCTGCATCATCCCCACATAAGGTTGTTCATTCTTCGCATTAGATTGTGCAATCACAGCCACTTTCGGTTTAGAAGGACAATTATTCACCGTATGTGGTCCAGCACATATCCAACACTTCAAGGCTTTCTTCGTCTTCGAATTATCATCCGATTCCGAAGCATCATCCTTCTTCTTTTCTTTCGACTTTTTGGACTTCTTCTTCCTATCATCAGAAGTCTCATCATAATGCTCCACCAACCTCTCCACAGAAGAAAAAGCTTCCTCAAGTGTTCTAATCCTCTACCTCTTCACTTCATTGCGTGCCCAAGGCTTCAACCCAATAATGAAATTGAACACCTTGTCCCTCTCCGCCATGTCAGGAAGTTCCAGAACCGCACTTGCAAACTCCCATTGATATGTCTGAAGGTTCCTAGTCTACTTTATGAACTTAATTTTCATCCTTGCTTCCCATGTTTCATCCCGAGGACTGAAATGAGCCTGAAAAGCTTTCTTCATGTCATCCCACGAAGTAATGTCACCACCACTGCCATTGGCAATTTGATCCATCCTCCTTCACCACCACATCTTAGCATCCTTTGTTAAGAACTGAGCAGCTACCTTCACCTTTGTCTCATCATCAAATAGACCCAACTGTTCCAAGTACTGGTCCATGTCCCATAGAAAGTTGCCAAGAGTCTTTGCACTCCTTGTACCATCATAAGATTCCGGTTCTTTGACTTTCACATGAAGCACTCCTCCACCTGAGTTATGCCTCACGACCTTCTTCAACACTGTGATCTCATCCTGGCTTCGTCAAGAGATTTTCGCAAGTCCACGATCTCTGCAAGACCTTGGTCTCTTGCCTCTTCAACCTCCTTGACCCTTACTTCAAGTTGTGTACACATAATATCAGTGTACTTGTGTCGAGTCCGGAGTTCCTCGAGCTCTTCCCTCATCTTCGAATTGGCCTCTTGATCTCTCTCGATCAAGTCCATCTTCTTAGTCTCGAAAGTTTCGAAGTCCTCCATCTTTTCCAACACTTTCTCCATGAATGCCATAGTAGCATCCTTGACACCGTGAATAGACCCAGCCTAAGATCCAGCTACCATTGCTAATAGCTTCCTTCTTCTTTGCGATCTAGTTTCGACCATCCAACAGCTTCACCAAGATGCCTGCAACCTGAACCAGCCCTTGTTCCACTTGTATGTGAAACAACTTCCTTCACCTGCAAGTACCTGCTTCACTGTCACCAACTGTCAAGTGTATGTACACCTGCTTCACCCAGCTTCCTGCAAGACTCCTCCAAGTCTTCAGACTAGCTCTGATACCACCTGTCACACCCCCAAGCCTGCGGTAGTATTTCAACCGCTCTAGGCGAGGTGCGACACCACCAAACACTTTATTTTCACCAATACTTATGTTTGTGGACTACACCTAACCACTTATTCCTACTTTGTTTGTGTTTCGTAACCAAGTATTATTATGTTATCCTTTATACCAATGAACACCCATACACATTCATTATCATCAGCAATTATACATGAAGAACACAATTGCACAATATAAAGGGAGGGGCAACTCCCTGAACAATGAGTATGCCTGAATAATATATTATAAAGTCTTTCAATATTACAGTGCTTTACAAGTATACTTGGAAACCCCAAGTTTCTTACTTAGCCAAATTTACAATCTTCGGCAAACTTGGTTGCCCAACTTGTCGGCACCTCCGCATGACTTACCAACCCTTCGTTCACCTTGTCACACGATCGTGTTGTTTGCCCAACTTGGGCGCGTCTCCAAGTCGCCACACACGGGTGCCTCCACCCGAGACACACCTTTGTCCACAATCTCAACACTTCACCAAGTCACTGTGCACACTTGCACGATGGGTGGGCGCTCTCCCAAGTCACCCAAGAACCTGTGCCAAGTTGTCGTACAAACTGGGCGCTCACACACACTGTGCATGCCTTTCTCCAATCGGCGGGCGACCCTGCCCGCGCCCTTCACCCAAAACCAAGATGTGCGTTTCACCTTCGTGCGGCCTTGCCCAAGAATGGGCGCATCACCAAGCTATGCGCCTTCCTTGCTGCATCCACCTCTAATATGCACACTTCTCACATGTTTGAGCGATGAGCGATTGTGTTCCAAATGACTCCAACGCATCTCCAATATATATCAATCGTAGGGCGAAGTCTTGGCTGCCCAACCGACTTGCCCAACTGTAGAAATTTCTGTTTTCCCACCCTGGTTTTCAGTTTCTCCTTATTTCTCCCATATAGTTAAATGCCCTTTCCCATAACCATACATTTAACAACTGCAAAAATAATTTTTTTTGCTGAAAACAAAAATTTTGGAAATTTTACAGAATGCTGGAAATTGCTGAAATAAAAATCAGCAGTAACAAACAACCATTAAAACACATTTAAACACAGAGATTTTTGGTCAATGTGACCCTAGAAAAACCCCCTACAACTCTTGGGGAAAACCAGTTTGAGAGCTCTTCTTTATCTCTGGAAAATGCCTTTTTATAGTGAGAAAATTTTCAGCAAAACAATTTTTTTAGCAAGCAAACTTATCTCCTTTTTCAGCCTCACAGTCAAACTGAAAACTGCTGTACGGAAGTACGACCGTACGGATGTATGGACTGTACAGATGTACGGACCGTACGGATTGTAAGGATGGCCATACAGACTGTACGGACAGACCTCGATTTTCGTGCAGAAAATCGCCTCCTTGAAATTCGTGCCCAAAAATCAGCCTTTTACTGTTTGCTCAACAAAAATTTGCCTTTTACTGCTTGTTCTTTCAGCTGTACGGATTTGCTGAAGTGCTGCCTTGGAATATGTGCCAAGCTGCTGCCTCCTTCTCCTTCCTGTCCAGAAATCTCCCTTGCTCTCTTGCTCTCCTTCTCCCAATCTGCTCATGAAAGAATGAATGATCTTTTCCTCCTTTTCCTCCCTTAATCCAACCCTAAGTGACTTTTGGGTGATCCCTAAATCCAATGGCTGAGATAGATTTAGATCTATGGCTGAGATTAAATGCTCATTTAAATCTCACTTTCTATTTTTTAATTCACCCCACTTTAATAAAGACCCACTTAGTCATTTATTTCCAAAGTCACTTTTCCTTTCTAATTTTTCATTGACTTTATAAAAGTCACTTTAAAATTAGACTTTAGTAGCTTTATCACTTAAAGTCACTTTTAAATTAGATTTGACTTTATAAAAATTATAAAGTCACTTTAGGAGAAAAATTAAATTCTTTTGGACACTTTTCCCTAGGCCAAAGATCAAAGCCTAAGGGAACCACCTGTCCTCCGGCACCAAATTTCAACACTCCCTCTTACCGAGGAAGGTGTTCCTCACTACACCCATCTTGTCTCTGAAGTAGACATGCTTGCCCTGTGGTAAGGCTTTGGTAAGAATATTTGCAACCTGCTCATGAGTGGAAATATACTCAAGCTTCACAGCTCCCTTTTGAACATAGTCTCTGATGAAATGATATCTGATCCCGATATGCTTTGACCTGTCATGAAATACTGGATTCTCCGTGAGCTTAATGCAACTCTGATTATCACAGTAAATCACTGAAGGTCTCAATGACTGACCAAATAAGCCAAACAACATCTTGCGAAGCCAGATGGCCTCACAACTAGCTATACTGGCTGCCATATACTCTGCTTCCGCTGAACTCAGTGCTACTGACTGCTGCTTCCGGCTGAACCATGACACTACTGTTGAACCCAACCCAAAACAGCACCCTGAAGTGCTCTTCCAATCAGAAGCACAACCTGCCCAATCAGAATCAGTGCATCCTTCCAATCTCACTCCATCCCCCTGCCTGTAGTCCAGACCATAATCCACTGTCCCCTGCAAGTACCACAAAATGTGTTTTGCAACCACCCAGTGAGCCTTCCTAGGCTCACACATAAACTGACTCATCGTGTTGACTGCAAAAAAGATATCTGGTCTAGTGTTGACCAAATACATCAAGGAACCAATCAGCTGCCTGTACAATGTGGGATCCACCAACTCGGAATCTGAAGCATGAAGCTTCTTCCAGTTGGTAATCATCGGTGTTGACATGGGTCTACAATCCTCCATGTGGAATCTGCTAAGGATGTCCACAATATACTTCCCCTGCTCCAGGAAGAAATGCCCCTCCTCCTGCCACACCTCCAAACCCAAAAAGTAATGCATCAAGCCGATGTCCTTCATCTCAAACTCTGTCGCAAGATCTCTCTTGCAGTGCTCTATGAGTCTCTCTGCACCTGTAATGACCAAGTCATCCACATACAACACCAGAATGAGAGGCTCCTCACCAATCATAATAAAGTAAAGGTTCGGATCTGCCTCACTCTTTGTGAAACCCATCCCCTGCAAATATGTATCTATCCTGGAGTACCAAGCTCTGGGAGATTGCTTCAGGCCATAAAGGGCCTTCTTCAGTCTGCACACATGGGACTCCTTCCCATGCACCTCAAAGCCCTGTGGCTGCTCAATGTACACCTCCTCCTGTATGAAGCCATTGAGAAATGCAGTCTTCACATCCATCTGGTGGATCTTCCAACCCATCTCTGCTGCTATCGATATAATGGAGCAGATCGAAGTATATTGAGCCACGGGAGCGAAGGTCTCCTCATAATCAACTCCCTCTACCTGGGAGAACCCTCTAGCCACAAACCTCGCTTTGAATTTCTCAATGCTGCCATCTGCAGCATACTTTACCTTGTAAAGCCATCTGGAAGTAACCACGGATTTGCCCTTAGGCCTCGGAACCACCTCCCAAACATCATTCTTCATGATAGAAGAATACTCCTCCTGCATGGCCTCTCTCCAGACCTGCTGGCTAGCTGCCTCCTCATAGCTAGAAGGCTCAGAGTCAAGGATGCTGGTAACCATCGCCATATAGCTACAAAACCTCTCAGGTGGTCTACTCTCTCTGACCGGCCCCTTCGGCTCAGCACCAGATGAGGCATCTCTCAAGGTGTCCTGAAGCCACTTGGGCTTCCTCTTCCCTGAGCATGCTTCTCCCATAGGAGAATGAAACTCCTCCTCCTCATCACCATCAGTAGCCTGAACTCTTGACTGTCTGTCTGCTGTCCTCCTGCCTGCACCTGAACCTATAGAAGCTGAGGTACCGTGTGAACTGTCCATCAGTGGACTCCCTAGTGAACTGCTCTGCATGCTGCCCGGAGCACCACCCCTTTGGCTCGTTGAGCCACTGCTCACTGACGGACCTGACATCCTCATAGATGTACCTCCTGATCCTCCTGATCCCTGCCTACTGGATCCCTGCGACTGACTCAACTGCTACTGAGGGTCTGGCTGATCCAGATACTCTAACTCCCGTGATCTCCTAAAGGCCCTGTCCTCCTCGAACTTCACATCCTGTATGACAACAACTCTCCTCTGTGCAGGAATGTAAATCCGAAAGGCCTTTGAGGTCTTATTGTAGCCTACAAAGATACCCTTCTCTGTGGTGGGCTCTAGTTTGGTCCTCTTCTCCTTGGGTATGTAGGAGTATGTAATGCATCCAAAGATATGAAGATGACCAATATTAGGCTTCTTCCCAGAGAAAGCCTCCTCCGGAGTCATGTGCCCCAAGGCACGATGCAGACTTCTGTTCTGCAAGTAAACAACTGTGTTGCAGGCCTCCGCCCACAAGAACAATGGCAACCCCTGATCATGGAACATGGTTTTGCAGCCCCTATGATGGATCTGTTCTTCCTCTTCGCAACCCCGTTCTGCTGGGGGTTGTAAGGAACAGTGAACTCCCTCCTAATGCCTGCCTCCACACAATAGTCAACAAAATCTACAAGGGTGTACTCTCCCCCATTATCCGACCTCAGGGACTTGATCTTCCGACCCGTCTGAGTCTCCACAAGAGCTATAAACTCCTAAAACCGCTTGAAGACCTCACTCTTGGTCTTCAAGAAATAAATCCAGGTCCTCCTGGCGTGGTCATCAATGAATAAAACATAGTACTCATATCCACTCAAGGAAACATGAGACATCCGACCGCTCACATCGGAATGAATCAAATCAAGTATCTTAGTCGCTTTGCTGTCACTGTTGGGAAAAGGGGATTTGGCAAACTTGCCCATCGCACATCCTCTACAAGTATCAAAGTGATCAGTACTGAAATCTGGCATACCTGTAGTGATCTCCCGCAAGGTCCTCAAGGCTCCATGATACATATGTCCCATCCTGCGGTGCCAAACCTCACACAGCTCAGAACTGCTAGCTCTGCTGTCGGTACTACTACTCAATGCCAAAAGGGGCTAGAATGCAAACTTGTACACCTTTTCATGGCATACACCTATCACTCTAGCTGAATCAGCTGGAGTGCCCCTAGGATACATCAACACCTGTCATTTCCTGAACAGTACCTCATATCCTCTGTCCTCCAAAGTTAAGACGGATATGAGGTTCTTCCTCATCCCTGGCACATAAAGAACATCTAACACCTTCAAGGGAGGTTTGGACTCCCTCTGAAATGTCAGTGTCCCCACCCCGACTACTCTAACAACTCTGTCATCACCGAGTACTACCTCTATATCAGTGCCACTCTGTGAAAGCTCTGAGAAGTACTCACGGACTCCTGTCATGTGACGTGAAGCCCCACTGTCCACATACCAGATACTGAAGACGCTCCGCTAATTGAGGGAAAAGCATGCTCCCTCTGAACCTGTGTGGCAGGTGATCCTGCACTAGAGGACTCACACATAGTGAACGCAAACTCCCTGTCAAAACGACCTGCAAAGTCCTCAACCTCTGCTGAAGCTGCCATACTCTGGTTCTTCACCTTCTTCTTCTTCTTCTTCTCCAGACACACAACTGCATAATGTCCCATTTTTTGACAATTCCAACACTTCACCTTGGAATAGTCCTTCTGTGTGTCACCCTATTTACCTTTACCTTTGCCTTTTCCCCCACCATTGCTTGTGGAAGCCTGCTTCTTCCCTTTGCCTTTCTTGCCTCCTGCCACCAGTGCTACATCATCATCCTGCTCAACTGGCTTGGCTACCCCAAGCTGACCTTTCCTGATATTTGTCTGAATGCAATGATCCCAAAACCTCTCCCATGTGGGAAGGGTCTCACGTGCACAAACCCCATCAGCGAAGTTCATCCATGAACGGGGGAGGCCATTCACTGCAATCCGCACCAACTCAGTGGGTGGAATGGCCTATCCAATCGCTGCCAACTCATCTTTCACATTAGTAATCTTTGTGAGATATCCAGCTGCACTATCATTACCCATCTTGATTTTCTTCAACTTCTCCTTCAGGACCATTTTCCGGTTCTCATTGGTACTCTGGTAGAGATTGGACAATGTTGTCCACATCTCATGGGCATTGCTCTTTCCTCTCACATGAGGAATGCAATGGTCTTTGATTCCGTCTAGAATTAGCCTCTTACCCTTATTGTTCTTTTTATTATACTTAGCCAACTAAGTAGCATCAGTAGGCACAACAACAGAGTTCTGTGTGGTATGCACCATGATATCCCAGACTTCTGCCTCCTCAAAGATACTCTGCATTCTCTCCTTCCAAACGCTGTAATTTGTATGCCCATCCAACCTATCCTCCACCCTCAATCCCAATGACATCTTACTGTCCTAAAACTGAAAAATAGCACTGCTGTAGTAAAGATAAAACTGTTGTTTGTGAAAAAATCAGCTTGCTGGAATTTTCTGAGTGAAAAATCAGCAGCTGTAATTTTTCCTCCTTGCTGTCCCAAACTGCACTTCAGCACTCAAGCTCTGATACCATGTAAAAATTTCTATTTTCCCACCTTGGTTTTCAGTTTCTCCTTATTTCTCCCATATAGTTAAATGCCCTTTCCCATAACCATACATTTAACAACTGAAAAAATAATTTTTTTTGGCTGAAAACACAAATTCTGGAAATTTTACAGAATGCTGGAAATTGCAGAAATAAAAATCAGCAGTAACAAACAGCCATTAAAACACATTTAAACACAGAGATTTTTGGTCAATGTGACCCTGGAAAAACCCCCTACAACTCTTGGGGAAAACCAGTTTGAGAGCTCTTCTTTATTTCTGGAAAATGCCTTTTTACAGTGAGAAAATTTTCAGCAAAACAAATTTTTCAGCAAGCAAACTTATCTCCTTTTTCAGCCTCACAGTCAAACTGAAAACTGCTGTACGGAAGTACGGCCGTACGGATGTACGTACCATACGGACTGTACGGATGGCCGTACGAACTGTACGGACAGACCTCGGTTTCGTGCAGAAAATCGCCTCCTTGAAATTCGTGCCCAAAAATCAGCCTTTTACTATTTGCTCAGCAAAAATCTGCCTTTTACTGCTTGTTCTTTCAGCTGTATGGATTTGCTGAAGTGCTGCCTTGGAATATGTGCCAAGCTGCTGCCTCCTTCTCCTTCTTGTCTAGAAATCTCCCTTGCTCTCCTTCTCCCAATCCGCTCATGAAAGAATGAATGATCTTTTCCTCCTTTTCCTCCCTTAATCCAACCCTAAGTGACTTTTGGGTGATCCCTAAATCCAATGGCTAAGATAGATTTAGATCTATGGCTGAGATTAAATGCTTATTTAAATCTCACTTTCTATTTTTTAATTCACCCCACTTTAATAAAGACCCACTTAGTCATTTATTTCCAAAGTCACTTTTCCTTTCTAATTTTTCATTGACTTTATAAAAGTCACTTTCAAATTAGACTTTAGTAACTTTATCACTTAAAGTCACTTTTAAATTAGATTTGACTTTATAAAAATTATAAAGTCAATTTAGGAGAAAAATTAAATTCTTTTGGACACTTTTCCCTAGGCCAAAGATCAAAGCCTAAGGGAACCACCTGTCCTCTGGTACCAAATTTCAACACCAACGCCCCTACTCCATTGCAATCTCGCCCAAGATGTATGTCGGCTTGCCCATGTTGTAGGTCGGCCGTGGGTTGAGCGCTCATGCTCCCCACGCATCTATAAACCCAACTATCTCCTCTTCCTTGTGCACATTTAACATAATGCCATCGCACATGAATCCGTGAGCTCGCACTTCATCTTTTCTTCGTCGCACTTCAAGCCGGGAGTGCTCAAGGACTGCAGGTCCTTACAACTCCCCTGCTTTCTGCTCTCCCCTTTGTGCCCCCCACATACCAACTATCGTGGGGCCTGAATCTACCATCTCCTCCTTCGTATATCATATAACTCCATGCATAATCGTATTACATATAACTCCTCATATATATATACCACCTTCCCCATATAATACTTTTGTTAACCTCCCTCATATACCACCTCCCCCATACAACACCTTCCCCATATAATACTTCTGCTATATATATTTCCACGAGAATTGTGTTTTTTAACAAAATATTGCTACTAGAAGTGCCATTTTTACAAAAATTACCATGAGGAGTACATTTTTTACAGTGCTGTTGACGATGTTGGACCCGCCAACATTAAGGGGATCTCTCCAATATGAAGTCCCAACTACACCTAACACCATTTGGTGTAGGAGTCCCATTCGTATGATGGTCCAATTTCCATTGCCTTAAAGGTTTCCCTTAGCTCTTGCGTGTTAGCACATGAGAGTGGTCTTCTTTGTCTTCGAACAACGATGTTCGCGTGCCTGGGGAGTGCTTAGTGTTACTTGTGTCAAGGTTCTTTCACCGCAGAGGGAGAGGGTGGAAGTGAGTCTCAAGTCCAAAGAGAATAGTCCCAACTCTGTTAGAGACACACAACATGACTGGATATGCGCAGCTTCCGACAGAGTGGTCCACACGGATGCTACAACCACAAACACATAGTGAACAGATAGCACGTACAACAACCAATGAAATAGTCCACATGAGTGTAACGATCGTTATAACAAGTTAATGAGAATGGTTCTGTCAAGTGTCCAACGAGATACCCCACACGGGTGAGACAACACTAACAACTTATACAACACATTTTATTAAGCATATGTATTCGAACAACCGAAATAGTTCAACTGTCTTAATACAAGTTAAAGAAACATGCATTACAAGTTTCAAAAGAATAGTCTTACAAACATATACAATACACGTGTGAAAACGTGCTTGCTTGTTATTATTCTTTTGAATTAAGCGAAAGTTCCAAGACACATCGGTACACCATTACATCACTAACCCTAATAGCAAGGAGTTGGAGACACTGCTCGCTTCTCAAAGAAAAGACTATAGAATCTCAAGGCTATGTGGGAGGAGCCAAGATGAAAAGTGTTTTGCATGTACAAATGAGGGGTATTTATAGCCAAGGGTAAAACTACCCGTTGTGATTGTTCGACTTCCCTCATAACTGTTTGACTTACATGACTCTTCAAGTTTACATGAATCTTCAGATTTACATGTGGGTCTCTTGGACTTCCATGTTACATTAAATTTATTACAAAGTGCGGCCCACAATATTGATGTGGCTGAGATGACTCATGACATGAATCGACACGACAGAGCTGATATGTTCATGCTATTGGTGGTGTGCATGGTGAGTTGTAGTGTTGTTGAGTGATGGATGTTCTCTTGGTGTACCATAGATTCACCTCTGCATGGTAAGATGTGAGGATTCTTTGATGGTATTGGTGTTCGCTTGATGTTGCACGTACACGTCTCTCATTCGCTTGTACTTGGCATGCTCTATGTGTTCATTTGTCCGCGAATAAGTCTCCTTGCATGTGCTCCTTGTTCATCCTGTTCGTCGTCACACCATGTTTCATCCTGTTCATCGTCCGCAGGATCTGGCTTGGCTAGAGGGTAGATCTGCACAATTGTTTCAGACATAGTGCAGGTAGGAGGGGGAGGTTGGTAGTGAAGACTGCGCAATTTCTCTGGGGACGCTAGCAGCGGGTTGCAGGAGGTTTCTGGCAAAAAATGCGCAGAAATGGGAGGCTGGACTGTAGGACATGCTCGCGCAGTTTCTAAGCTAAGAGGGATGCTGGGTAGCTAGGAGGCTTCTCATGAAAATGACATAGTTTTTGGGAGGAGTAGTATGTCGGATGACAAGGTGATTGGCTAAGAAAACTGCGCAATTTTTTAGGGCAATGCAGTGAAAGGAAGCGGGTGTCTGCCCGACATGTCTCCGAAATTTCTTTAGTCAGTGGAAGTGGGAAATATTGGCAGCTTCTGCGCAATTTTTTGGAGGAGTGAGGCCCAGGGTCACTACCCGGTCAAACTCTCTAGTTGACCAGCTGGAGGCTTGGTGGTTTTGTTTTCGGGAAACACAGATTGAGATGGCTTGCTGAGAAACTTCTGCATTGTTCTGGGTGACAGGAAGTCGGGTCAACTTTAGGATTGCGCATTGAAGACTACCTGGGAGGAAACCTCAAGCTCTACGCAATTCTGGGCAGTAGTACATGTTCATTGAGGGCTGAAACTGTGCAGTGCAGCTCAGCGAAGGTCCAACTGTTGAGGTTGGTCTGGTCGACATAGCTTCAACAAAATGAGTAAGTGTGTGAATGAGTGACTTCGTACATGCATGACTTTGCGAACACACACTCAACATGACTTGATGATAAGACACATCGAACCATCAAGAAAACATGCACTTAGTGTGATTGACTGACGGTGCAAGTGATAAGCGTGACACTTGTGATAGATCGTTGAATGACCGTGACGAAACTTGCGCGACAGTGCATACAACTTCGTGTGTGAGTGTGACAGATGTTTACATGGCGAATACAACTTGTACAGATGAAGACAGACTTTGTGCATAGGCAGAACATGACTGTAAGCATGACATTTTGACCAAAATGCTAAAAGATGTCCGGTGAAAACTCAAGCGAGGAGGTTTTAGAGACTCAACATGAGCTCACGGGATGAGCCTGAGTGTTTACAAACATCAAGGAAAAACCCAAGGAAGGCTCTGAAATAGGATATCATGATCATAAAATATCAAGCAATCATATTCATTAGTCTATATTATACTTTCAGATCTATCATATCTGAGACTCCTCCATGTTCCTTGGTGTACACCTATTTTAGATCAAATCATTCATCAATAACCCATCACTTGCACACTTAACACTTTGATCTCCATCTCGTTATATATCTATTTCCTTAGCCAATACCTTAGGCCAATCCTTTAGTAATGTTGATGATATTCTTTGATGGGATCAAATAACCATTGTCACTCTAAATACTATGGGCCAATACCATGGAAAAGACCCATGGTATTCCAATTAGCATGATGTGGAATATGCATACGAATTTGCTTCACCATACCTGCATATGTTCGTCATCTTTATTCACAAGACCCACATACACTTTCTCACATTTTATCTTTACCATTCCTTTGTCTCTAAACTGATATTCCTTTGTTCATATTACCTGTAGCATTTGCATAACCATTATGTTGACATCTCTATCAAGTAGGTTTCTATCCAAGACAACACATTAGTCATAATTCCAACGGAAGTAAATTTGTAAGTTAGAGGAGAAAAATCCCCAATAGACAAGAGAGTTTGCTTGTTTAAAATCGTCCATGGAAATTCTTCCTGAAGAATTTGGCTCTCTTCAAGAAGATAGAAATATACTTTCTTATCCATATAAAAATTTACAAGAGGATTATGATGCATTTCACTGTAGTTAACTATGAAGAACAAGATTATATAAGGTTTGTAGGAGTGTAAGAAGAACCTTGACTAGGGAGTTAGTCACATAAAAAAAGTTGAGAATCAAATTGTTTTTGTTGAGGTGCAAGGCTCACCTTCTTCCACCCTTCATGATATTTATTGTAGCCTTGTTATATGTGAGAATCCTAATGTTGATGATCATGAATCATCACATGATTTTGTGCGACCTAGTTTTGAAAAACATACTGATGGTATTAGATCTCAACTATGAAGTAAAATGGGATATACTAGAGGCCTAATGCTGATGATCATGAATCATTACATGATTTTTTGTCACCTAGTTTTGAAAGACATAATAATGGTATTAACTGTCAACTACTAAGTAAAATGGGATATACTAGAGGAGTACTTGGGAAAAAGGAAAGGAGATTTATGTTCCTATTGTGCCCGACATGTAGACATCTATAGAAGGTCTTGGTTATGCTGTTGCTTCTAACACACTACATACATTCAATTCCATTAAACTCGAGAATGTATCTTTAGTTGTAGCCGGAGTTCAAACTACATTTATGGAAGAGTCGCCCACTGCTAACTATGTTGCATGGACTGATAAATTTGTTGATATTTTCATTGTAAATGAAAATGTTTCTATTGTAAATGTTTGTCCTCCTTTTTGTGCACTAGGGTTTGAGTATATGGAATAGACATCTGATTCACATCAACATCCTCATATGAAAAAGATGAATTTATCTGAGAATCATAAATTTGTTGATTATGTAGAGAGGTCATTGCAAAAGGAAACGTTGAGCCGTGGATTAGTTATAACAAGCATGATTGATTCTGGTTGGATTGATGGATGCTCATGGCATCATTTGAACATATGTTTGCAGACTTCATACTATTATGTCTCATTGGTTGTGCAGTCATACAAATTTTCTATTGTTTTTTGTTGATTTCTCCCTTAGTTATGTTTCAAGGGGGGAAGTTGATAACGACATAGGTTATTTATTGATGTTAGTTGCTTAGTTGAGTTTCAAGGGAAGAAGTTAGATGATGAAAAATATTGTTGTCACTACTTTATTGGTGTTGACTGTCTTTGATCAATGTTGATGGTGAATGTGTTCAGACATCTTCATGAGTGTTGTTTTATTGTGTTTGAGCTGAATTTTCCATATCTACAAGACCCATTATTTGTTTTTTAGATGATGGTGTTTATTTTGTTTGAAGCCCTTCTTTCGGTTATTTATCAATGTCTATCTGAAGCTTTTATGAAATGGTTGTAATTGTTTTCCTTGTTATGTCTCTGCAACATCCTCTACTTCATATATAAAACAAGGTCATTGAAGTCTCATGGATCTCATCTTCATGTTTTTGGTACTACTTGATTTGAGTGCACTTCTTTTCTTTCCATTCAATGGATCATCGGGGATATACAACTTTTTATCCATACTTACCTTAGCAGTGCCATCTTTCTCTCCTTTGTGGAGGATTTTTTTTCCCTATTGGTTTTCCTCCTTTTCTCTACTTATGAGAGTTTGTATTTGGGCACCTTATCATGCCTTGTTTCCAAGACTCAACATTTCCTTCTGTTTACTTCCTATATTTCACTTAAGGGAGAATGTTAGTGTTGGGATTTTCCAATGCTCTTTTTCCTCATAAGCCAAGTATTGTGACATGTAAGCTCATGTAGGAATTACCATCTCCTGAGTTGTCATAGCTATATTTAACTAACTCTGAGCCTCTTCCATTGTTATAAATGGAAGATGTTTTTATATATTTTTCATACATTGTAAGTAATACAAAAATCTTACATCTTAAAAGCCATAAATTTAGTTAACTCAATTCATATGTTAGACCTCTTTCCATAAATAGAAGTCTTACTCTTATATATGTTGGACCTCTTCCCATAAATAGAAGTCTTAGTCTTATATTTTCACACAACAAATGTGACAAATCTTGCATTCTCTCTCATAATTTTTTTAATATTTTAATATGGGTTTATATTTGAAATATTATTTTTGCAAAATTTACATAATTTATTTTTTAAATCTTATATATGCCTTGTACAATAGTGTAAAAAAACAATATTTTTCAATACAAAATTTAATCCTCTTTTAGTAACCCCATCACCGATTATATACTTCAAGATCTTAAAGGAAGTTGTAATCCTCTTTTAGGCACTGCATCAACGATTCTATACTTCAACCTATTAAGGAAGTTGTAAGCAATACCAAAGTAGCAATATGCATCAACATATTGGCCAAAGGGTTTCTCCCATGAAAAGAGGTTTGGGTATTATATTGGAGTGGATGATTATATTTTAAATATCATGCATGTAAGTGAGTGACTCGGTAACCATGAGATCATAGAATGAAAGTAGATAGAGCCATTTCAAATATTCCATTATACGAAAAAGCCTTTCGAAATAAATAACAAATCTGTGTACAATTTTTTTAAATGAAGGAGATTTTTTATTCTTGTAAGACTTTTCATTTTGGAACTGGTAATACATAAAATCAGAGTTTTCATAGATATTGAACCCCTATAAAAATTTTGATGTTAGAAATTGGTAACTTTGAAATTCACAGTTTTCATAGACCCTGAACTTCGATGGGAATTTTGACTATTTAACTCTATGCAAACTCATTTCAAAATTAGGCAAAATCATGTTCCATCATCATATATGCACCATGACAAACCCATACTCAACCTTGAAATTTATTTCAATTTTTTATAAAATTGGTAACTTCAGCTTAAGAAAACAACTTACAATACATATTCACCATATATTTTAAACCAAGGCATTTCGGTGGTTCAGGAGAGGACCATGCTTGGTTTGGTAGTAGGCCACTTTTCATAATATTTTCATAATGGACCCACTTCCATCATTTAAGCCCAATATCAAATAAAGATTCCAAAACCAATCACTATATCAAATCACTCACTTACTGAACCAACTGAATCATCAAATCAATCACTGAATAACAATCAATCAATGAAACTAGATCAAACCAATTCATATCAAATCATATTACTGCACTACCACTCATAGGTATAGTAGACCATATATTGTTCGTCATAGAAACCAGATCCTGTCACTAAAAACCTATATCAATCATATGTCAGAAGTTATACCCTGTTGTTTTGAATAATACATTTGTGTGTATGCACCTCCACTGAAGACTACCTGCGTACAAATCTCAAAACACTGATAACTGAATCTGAATCACTATACCATTGAATAAATCACTGAATTACATACTAAAACCATCATAGATCAATGAACCAAATACAGATCACCACACAGTAGCATCATCACTAGTCAACATTCTATTTCATAATCAATTCAACCCAATCAGTACTGTCAAACACAGATTATCATGAGAGAGACTTCATTGACAGACAACAACAAACATAACAAAACTGATCAAACATCATCAACAATTCATATTGCAAAACCCTAGCATGTATACACAACTCTTACAAAGCATGTATGCGTATGTATGCTCTTCCCCTGCTTGACACCTGTGTGCAAATTATAAACTTATGCAGAATGTATATGCGACTACCCAGAAGCAGATCCACATATGTACATGACTTCTCAGTGACAAACCAATGTATAGATATGTAATCAATGAATCATTCATTTGTTGCTACCACAACACACACTTGGAAAAATTTACTGTCACACATTCATGTCAAAGTATCATTACCACCACAAATCTATCATTGTTATTCATGATCATAAAATATCAAGCAAGCATATTCATTAGTCTCTACTATAATTTCAGATCTATCATATCTGATACTCCTCCATGCTCCTTGGTGCACACCTGTTTCAGATCAAACCATTCATCAATAACCCATCACTTGCACACTTAACACTTTGATCTCCATCTCCTTAGCCAATACCTTAGGCCAATCCCTTAGTAATGTCGATGGTATTCGTTAACGGGATCAAATAACTATTGTCTCTCCAAATATTATGGGCCAATACCATGGTAAAGACCCTTGGTATTCTAGTTACCGTGGTGCGGAATATGTAAGCGAATTTTCTTCATCATACCCATGTATGTACGTTGTATTTATTCACAAGAACCATGTATACTTTCTCACATTTTATCTTTACCATTCCTCTATCTTTGAACTGATATTCCTTTTTTCATATTACCTGTAGCATCTCCATAAGTATTATGTTGAAATCTCTATCAAGTAGGTTGCCATCAAGGACAACACATTAGTCATAATGGCAAAAATCTCCCTGTTTGGACTTGATGGCAACCACTTTGGTGTTTGGTCACCATTTCCTGTAAATACCTATAAATTCATCTATAAATATACCAAGCTTCTCTCCCAAGACATCTCTCCAAGATTCTCTCCCCCTTTGACATCAAGGGAAAAGGGATGCCCAATGTTGAATGAAGGCGTATCTTCCTTGTGTAAATGATCAGAATCTGGATTAGGGGCAAAAGTTTTCTCAAAAATCAAAGTGCTCGGAATCACTCAAAACTTGAACGATCACATCCGTCTTGGTGATACAATCCCAATGAAACTTGTTTCACTCAAAACAGAGCTCGTATGAGAAAGATGGAGCCTTTTGTGCGTTTTGTCAAACATGAAAAATTTTGGGTACAGGGTTGACTCAGACATTGACTAGGAATCCGTACAGTCCAGTCAGAAAAAAGAATATTTCAAGGAATATTCCTGGAATATTCCCACAGGTGACTCAATCGGATTATGACAAGTGTCGACATGATATTGGTCATGGGAATTTTAGGTGGACCAATGAGATGCTAACACGTGGCAAGCCCAGAGGCCGCCATGTGCCTTCTCAAAGGTCTGGTAAAATGTTTTGGAAGGTCAAGGAATCGAACTTGTGACCTTGCCCACACAAGCCCCATGCCTTACCGCTAGGCCAAAACAACAAGACTTAACCATAAACATTTTTGTTTCTATTTAAATGTTAACCGCCGAAAGTTTAGAGGTAAAGGGCCAGCCCAAGGGGACCAACCTCGGTTCCATGAGCACCATACAACCAGCGTTGAATGTGGAGGGTGCTAGCAGTAGTTGGTGACAGTTTTGGCAAGTCCGATAAATCCAACACTGGAAAAACTGAAGAGACCATAACTTCTTCATTATTCGACCAATTTTGGCTCAGAAATAGTCATTCCTAGATGATTTGGATTCTATGAACACAATGGAATAGAATACATAGGAAGAAATGCACTTCTGTATGTGATTTTTTTACGTTGAAGTTTAAGGAAGCCTAGGGCCACTAGGAGAGGAGGTCAAGCCTAGATCAGCTGAAGTCCAATTGCAAAGCTTGGATAGTCATTTTTGGGGTTTTTGGATCTTTCGAATCCAATGGAGTAGTTTGCAAAGACATTGGAGCACTTTAGGTGCATGCAGTTAGAGAATTGACCATTAATCCAAATAGGGCCTAGCCATTGAATCAGGTCCAAGGAGATGTAGCCCAGGAGGGGTGAACTCCTTTATCAGCTTTGTGTTTATGAGTTTGATGTGTTTTACTTCTCTACATTTTACTTGTTGTATATGTGTTTTAAACAACTAATTAACCTAAAAAATTTCTCATAAAAGACACTCAACACTTGACACATAATTCCTCACGTTTTGGTTATATTGAGATGATCCTAAACACATTTGTTTTAATACTGATGAGGGAGCTTGCATAACATTAACAAGTTTTCCCAACATCCAGATCAAGTTGGTATCAGAGCACTTGTTAGCTCATTTTAACCATGAAATGGTTTTTCGAGGATAGTTGGAAAATTAGCTATTGGTTTTGTATTTTTGTAAGGAGAATTTAACTGTGTGCAAGTTTATGTGTGTAAGCTTTGTGAATCTTTTTGATGCATTACAAGTGTGATGGTAGCTTCAACAACTGATGTTTCTAATCCATCATCCTTAGCAATACACTTTGATTTAGAGATGATGCAAGTGCTTATCATCATGAGAGATATGGTGCAAGAGATGAATGAAGATAGGAAGGAGAACACTATACTTCAAGAGGAGTTGATGGCCATGAAGGAGAAGAAGCAAGAGTTTCTTGAAAAGATGCATGATATGGAGATTCAACTCCATGATGCAAAGAAACCCTAGCAAATTATGTGCATGAAAATGAGGTATGCAATTCAAGTTTATCTTCAATATCCTCTCAAAATGAATGTTTTGGTGATTTTGAAAGACACACTAGAGGAATAAGGTCCAAATTATTGATGTAGATGGGCTATGAAGGTAAAGTGTTAGGTAAACATGCACAAGGCATAGTTGAGCAAATTTTTGTTGAGGAAAGGCCTAGGTATTTGGGTCTTGGTTATGGAAAACGTGATGGAGAATGCTGCAAAGCCAAGGAGGCACATGAAGGTGTTCCAAGAAGGAATTTCATTACATGTTCATTACCTCAAGCTTGTGAAGTTTGTGTTCATGAGGAATGCAAAATTTTATACCCACTTTGCAAGAAGATGCTCATAAGCATGAAACTAGTGAAAATCACAAACAAGAGGATGTTGAAATGTCTAAGGTCATTGAAACCATTGTTGGTATTTCGAAGAGAGCCACTAACTCATCAAATTTATTTCTTTAAGAAGGTGACAAAGGTGAATGTGCAAGGTATAAATCTTCCTTTAATCAAGTTTCTTTTGATTATGATAAACATGGAAAATATTCACATAAGATTTGGAGAAAATTTACATGTTCCTTTTGTGGTTTGAATAACTATATTGTTTCGAGGTGTTGGAAGAGGATAGACGTACACAGGAAACTTTAAAAACAAAAGAGACAAAAAGCCAAAGGTCCATTGGATAATGGAAACCATGTTGAAAAGAGGATGCAATTATTTTTCACTCATTGCCATAAGCAGGGTCATCTTGTAGACAATTGTTGGACTTTGCATCTGACAAGTCATCCATGACATTTGAAGAATGTGGAGAGATATTTTAGCATCAATGGAAAAGATGATTCCATAATTGATTTGGGTTAGGATGATACACATGATGAAGTGCAGTTGAAAGAAGTGCCATTGAAATGGTTTGGGAAGAGATGGTTAGATTTATTAACCAATTAAGGCCTTGCAATTCTTTTGATAATTGATGCAAATCTTGCCTTATTGATGTATTTCCTTCTTATTTGGATGCATTTCTTTTCAACTGAAAGTATGTTGTATATTGCATGAAGCAAGATGTCAGAAAAGTAGAGTTATTTTGACTCACTTAGATGCAGAAAAGATGGCAATTTGCAACTACAAATTTGCATGCATGTTGCATTCTTGAACTTGCATGTTTACACTAGGAAGGTGTTCAAAAGTGGAGTATGTTGACTCACTTTATTGTAGCAAATTTGGTCATTTCAGCTCTTTAAGTACTTGTACATACCAATGGGATTCTTGTACTTGTGATTTTACTTGTGAGAGAGTTGAGAATTGTTATACATGCATGAGAGTTTGTGTGTGTGAACTGTGAAATTTTTAATAGTTTCATTGTGTTTGAACATGCATGATTGATTGACTTGTGTTGGTTGATTGCTTTGTTAACATGTATGTTGTCAACTTGAGAATGTTGATCATTTGCACATGCATGAGTGTCGGCTTGTGTGGTCGATTGATTGTTACATGTATATTATATCGACTAGTTGATTTTGTCTCCAAAGATGAAAGGGAGATGTGACGAATTATTTCATGAGAATGTGGAATTCTTGTTGTAAATCGTCAAGTTGTTGTACATGCTTTTGCTTGACTTGAAATTCAGTTGTTTGAAGAAGCATGTTTTGTCGACCTGTGTTTAGTCGATGGTTTATACAACAAGATGTAAGAGTACATGGATATTTTCACATGATGTGACATTTGTTTCTTTTAAGAATCAAAAGGAAGAGGTCGTCAAGTTATATTCTTGCATGAGTGTTTTTCAAGGTTAATGGTGTTTCTTGTGACAAGATTTTGCAGGATTTTGCAAGGTCCACACTTGAGAAAGAGGCTCATGATTAGCCTTCATTCTAAAATCATGACATGAGCAACATGTTAATATTGGAGGATGATGGAATCAAGAAGCGAAATTGGACAAAAATACCAAAAAAAATTGTAGCCATTGTAGACCATTTGATGTGTTGACGACAAGAAGCGAAAGAGATGGCGAATGAATTCTTCCATATGTGGAATTTGGAACAGTGGAGCTAAAATAATGGTCATTTATTTTCCTTTTTATCACTGATATTGGAACTGATTTTTGTAGTTCATTCAGATGGGCTTAATTTGGAAAAGTGGTTTCCAAGGAGAAGCTTGCATCGAATGCATGTGTTGAAAAGGAGGAACATGATTCTCAGTGAGAAGGCCATCAGTCATATTTCCAAGCACCGGGGGATCGCTTTGGTACAACAGGGTGTTTAATCAACAAGCAGCTAGCAAGTGTTGGATTTGGTCAGCAACAAAAGGAGAGAATTGGTTGAAGTGCCTAGCCATTTGCAAGACAAGGCATGTCACTGAACCCAAGTGGTTGTCATGGAAATTTTTCCAAGTAGAATCAATTGATAGAACATGGGAAGGAGAAGAGTATTCAGCTCTCATCAGATAACCAACTTTTGTGGGTCCAAAAACCTGTCAGTGGGAAGGAGTGATCGAAATCTGGATTAGGGGCAAAAATTTGCTTAATAATAAAAGTGCTCAGAATCACTCAAAACCTGAATGATCGTTCCTGTCTCGATGATATGATCCCAATGCAACTCGTTTCACTCAAAACAGAGCTCATATGAGAAAGATAGAGCCTTTTATCCATTTTTGTCAAAGATGTAAAATTTTGGGAACAAGGCTGACTGGGATGCTGACTAGGCATCCATACAACCGAGTCAGAAAAAATAATATAGCAAGAAATATTCCTTGGAATATTCTTAAAATATTCCCACAGGTGGCTCAATCGGATTGTGACAAGTTTTGGCATGATATTTGTCAAGGGCATTTTAGGTGGATCAATAAGAGGTTGACACGTGGCAAGTCCAAAGGCCGCCACATGCCCTCTCAAATGCCGGGTAAAATGTTTTGGCAGGCTGTGGAATCGAACTTGCGACCTCGCCCACACAAGCCCCACACCTTACCGCTAGGCTGCAACCACAAGACTTAACCATAAACATTTTCATTTCTATTTAAATGTTAATCGCCGAAAGTTTGGAGATAAGGGGCCATTGCAAGAGGACCATCCCCGGTTCCATGGGAACCATAGAACCAATGCAAAACGCAAACGCTGCTAGTGGCAGTTGGTAGACGTTTTGTAAGGTTAGAAAAATCCGGCACTGCTCCAAATTTGGCGGGGTTAACTGGAGTTTCTCCAGATTTGGTAGAGTTTTCCTAGGGAAAACTGAAGAGACCATACATTTTTCATTATTCGACCAATTTTGGCTCAGAAAGAGTCATTCCTAGATGATTTGGATGCTATTAACACAATGGAATAGGTTGCAGAGGAATAAAGATACTTCTGTATGTGATATTTTTATGTTGAAGTTTAAGGAAGGCTAGGGCCACCAGGAGAGAAGGTCAAGCCTAGATCAGCTGAAGTCCAATTCCAGAGATTGGATAGTCATTTTTGTGTTTTTTGGGTCTTCTGAATCCAATGGAGTAGGTGTCAAAGCCATTGGAGCACTTCAGGTGCATGTAATCAAATAATTGACCATTAATCCAAAGAGGGCCTAGTCATTGAAGCAGGTCCAAGGAGATGTAGCCCAAGAGGGGTGAATTCCTTTATCAGCTTTGTGTTTATGAGTTTTCTATGTTTTACTTCTCTATATTTTACTTTTTGTATATGTGTTTTAAATAACTAATTAACCTCATAAATTTCTCATAAAATACACTCAACACTTGAACACATAATTCCTCACATTTTGATTAATTTGAGATGATCCTAAACACATTTTTTTAGTACTAATGAGGGAGCTTGCATAGCATTAAAAAATTTTCCCAACATTTAGATCACTAAAGAGGACCATTTTAGGGTTGATCTTCTAAAGATGAAGACTGTGTACTGACCATGATCCCTGGAAGCATATAGGAACTTGCAATGTGAACATCTTTATCATCATTAGGAAGTAAGATGTAACATTAATCTTCAACATATTCATCGTCTGAACAATGCTTTCAGGCATCACTAAGAAACTGTAATAGAAGCATCAAATAATGTATTAGAACCCTGTCAGTGACTCATCCCCTTGAACTTATCAAGATCAACATGCTCTTTCCATATGAAGAGACACAATCCTCAATCAACTTATCATATGTAGCATAACGTATACATGCATCATCACCAGGTGTGTAAATAAAGAGAATCTTCTAAATCTGATCAACAACGTCATTGACCAATCTCATGTGCATACATAAAAATCATCCATAACTTTACCATATGTAACTTGTACATTATGACAATAACATAGTATGCAACTTAAGCAATATATAGTCATCATCCAAGACTTTATCATTACTAACGAAAACAACATATGTGTCTTCAGCAACAACAACAATCAATTATGCATATGATATATCTCTATCACTACCACAATTTTCTGACTCCTTCCTTTGAGCTATCTTCTTCATTCCCATCATTGTTACACCAGACAAATCCATCTTGCGGACAAGAGTGATCTCCCTAGATCCTTGATGGAAACTAGAAACAAGCAAGACAATTGAACTGACTCTTTCCCTAAGTTAAACTTGTTTGAATTATAAGAATTAAAGCTAATGGATGAGCCTCTTACCTATTTCACGAAATGTTTGATGAAGATCCCTTGTTGTGATTCGATGCAGCTCTTCAATGCTTGATAAGACCTGTAAACATCAACCATAAAATGATCAAAATCACATGTGATATAATAATCTAAACAACTTAACCTAATGATCAAGGAAATTAGGAATTGCATTTTCCTTAATAAACATTATAAACAATTGTAAACCATTCATTATTCCAATAAGACAAATCAATGGGAGAAAGTGTTCACGTTAGGTCCCTACAATACTAGTGATTACCCCATTACTATTGGAGTTGTATCCCTTATTAATATTTTTGTGCCCCTATTGTCCCCATATTTTTATTAATGTGCCCCATAGAATCCCTCTATTGTTATTTTTGTGCCTTTATATTATTATTGTTAGGTCGGCTAGGTTATATTGTGACTCCTTAGACTCCTATATATAGAAAGGAGGTTTTGTCATTTGAATCATGAAGGAATCATTCATTTGTGTAATGTAAAGGAGGTTGCCCCCTCAAAGAGGCTAAATTCTAAGTCCTTGATCTATCTTTTCTATCTTTTTGCGAGCTGGTTTCATAACATTTGGTATCAGAGCTTTGGATTCTAGGGTTTCACTGCTCCAAATAGGTCATCGTGGCATTCTCACTATAACTTTTTTGCTGCGATGTTTCAGAAGTGGGAAAAAAACCCATTTGAGACGAAATCGCACTGAACCTTGGATCTAAATTTTAGAGCTTTTCGCACTATATTTGCGGAGATATGATCTGAGGAAGTTGGTATTTTTGCAGACTCCTGAATTACATTCCAAACAGGTGACCTGGGGAAAATCATCATAAATTTCTCTCTGAGCATCGGATTGAAATTTTGTAAGAAGGTATAGAAAGAGGATGGACTGTAGTTTCTTGTATGTATTTTCAGAGCCAAAGGTCAAAACAGGGACACGTGGCATGTCATACAAGTTCACTCTACTGAACTAGTCTATAATCAGGTCACTGTGGGAGATTTGGTATAACTCTTCCTTGGAGAATCCAATTTGGATTAGACTGGTGGCATTGGAAAGAGGACACAGAGGGCTACTGCAGGTCACAATTTTAGAACTAGATGATCCGAAATTACTGAGATACATCAGAGGCAATATCGAGCTCCTACAAAGTAAAAAAATGTGTGTAGATTTTTTTTTAAATTTTTGCTTAAGCTTGGTTTGAAAAATTATTTTGAAGGAATTCAAAGGGAATAGTAGAGCATTATTATCAGTAACTGATGCCCCGAGGAAAGAAAATGCAAACACCTAGTAAGCAACCTGAAAGCTCTAGCATGACTCATGAAGAAGAGGAAGAAATACTACATGATATATCAAAATTACAAGACCAAGTGCAACAAATGTCACTCTCACAAAAGCTAATAGAAGATAAGATAAATGGCGTGGAATCTAAGATAAAGGGCGTGGAAGCTAAGATGAATGGCATGGAAGCTAAGATGGACGATTTGAAGATATATTTGAAGAAAGATTTGAAGATATACATGGCAGATTTGAAGACAAACATGGCAGATTTGAAGACAGATTTGACAAATTTTCTACAAGAAATACTTACTAATGGTGAAAGGGTAGTAAAAAAAACTCATGATGCAAACAAAAGAAGTGTTAATCATGATTTCCTAGACTCTAATGTTGGATCGAAGACTCGCCATATTCCAAAAATCAATATGAGGAAGTTTGATGGTAAGGATCCCGCAACATGGATATTATAGATGGAGCAATTTTTCGATCTCAATAATGTGCAAAACACACAAAAGGTACGTATTGCAACTTTATATTTGGAACCAAATCAGTTTGTATGGTGTCAATGGCTTTGCTCTTGTAAACAAATTATCACTTGGGCAATTTTTATGGAAGAATTGATAGCACATTATGAGGATACAAAAAACAACACTTTTTTTATCCAATTGATAAGTCTAAAACAAAAGGGTTCAATAATGGAGCACATTGAGGAGTTCCAAAAATTGAACATAAGGGTAAAAAATATTCTAGAGGAGCATAGCATTGATGTGTTCATAGGGACTTTAAAGGATAATATCCAACATGATGTTCGCCTTTGGGAACTAGCTTCATTAGAGAAGACATTCAGGTTAGCAAGAAAAATGGAAAGCAAAATTATGGCAACCAGGAAGCATACCACTCACAACTATAAAGATGGAAGTGTTGTTGCCCCTAGTCTTCTGTAACCTATAAGGTTGACACCACAAAAATTGGAAGAAAAAAGAGCAAAAGGGCTTTGTTACAGTTGTGATAGCAAATACACTAAAGGTCATAAGTGTGTTGAGAGGAAATTATTCTACATAGATTGTGAAGAGGAAGAAGAAAAGGAGCAAGAAAGGTCAAAAGAAGAGGATATACTCCAGGAACAAAGCCTAGATAAAGAAGAAATGAATCCGACCATATATTGTAATGCATTGGCGGGAATTACCACTCCTCAAACCATCAAGATAGAAGGACAAATCAAGAAGAAAAATGTAATAGTGTTTATTGATTTAGGAAGTACCCACAATTTAATTCATTGTAAGGTAGAAAAAGAATTGAATTGCTTCCTATATCCAGCACCAGAGTGTCAAGTGATGGTTGCAAATGGAGGAACAATAAATTTCTCTGGAAAGTGCCATAATATCAAGCTATCCATGGGAGAATATGTATTGACTAGCCCAATGCTTTCCATTCCAATGGGAGGTGCTGATGTTGTACTAGGAGTCCAATAGCTACAATCCTTGGGTACAATATCTTCTCATTTTCAAGAACCTTTCATGAAATTTTCTGCAAAAGGAAAGGAAGTTGAATTAAGGGTATTACAGGGAAACCGGGAAAGATAATTAGCTCTGACGGTATGAAAAAGCTTCTAAAAAAGGAACAAAGAGGTGTAATTGCACAATTATGTTCACTAGATGTTTCCACATTGAAATCATCTATTTCTCCAGATCTCCAAAAAGTCTTGGACAATCATTCCAAGGTATTTGAGACTCCCAAAGGTCTCCCACCTATTCGTGATCATGATCATGCTATTCATCTGATTCCAGGAAGTGCTCCTCCAAACATCAGGCCGTACATATATCCCTATGCCCAAAAGAGTGAAATTGAACATATGGTGGCATAAATGCTAGAGGCTGGTATAATTCAACCTAGTCAAAGTTCTTTCTCTGCTCCAGTAGTATTGGTGCACAAGAAGGATGGATCATGGCGCATGTGTCCAGATTATAGGGAGCTCAACAAGCTCACTATTAAAGATAAGTTTCCCATTCCTGTCATTGATGAATTACTGGATGAATTGCATGGATCGATTTACTTCACCAAGTTGGATCTTCGTTTAGGATATCATCAAATTAGAATGAAGACTGAAGACATTCCAAAAACAACATTTAGAACTCATGAGGGTCATTATGAATTTTTGGTCATGCCTTTTGGCCTTACCAATGCACCTTCTACATTTCAAGTTTTGATGAATTCCATTTTCAAACCCTTCCTTAGAAAATTTCTGTTAGTATTTTTTGATGATATACTAATCTACAACAAGTCTTGGAAGGATCATGTTGAACATGTTGACAGGGTGCTACAACTATTGGAGGAGAAACAATTATATGCAAAAAGATCCAAATGTTTCTTTGGAGTACAAGAGGTGGAATATTTGGGTCATATTGTATCTCATGAAGGAGTTAAGGTAGACCCTAGCAAAATTAAAACCATTAAGGAATGGAAAATCCCCACATCCATAAAGCATCTGCGAGGATTTCTCACGTTGACAGGGTATTATTACAAGTTTGTTAAGAATTATGGGAGAATAACAGCACCTCTAACAACATTATTGAAGAAAGATGCATTTTCATGGACTCCAGAAGCAACAAAGGCCTTCGAACATCTTAAAGAGGAAATGTGTCAAGCACCGGTCTTAGCTACACCGGACTTCACAAAAACCTTTATTGTGGAATGTGATGCTTCAGGAAATGGAATTGGTGTTGTTCTAATGCAAGATGAAAGACCCATTGTTTTTGAAAGTTGTCCAATCAACGGAAAGTTTTTACACAAAGCTATTTATGAGAAGGAAATGTTGGCAATACTACATGCAGTTAAGAAATGGCGACCCTACCTAATGGGAAGACACTTCAAGGTAAAAACGGATCATGATAGCCTTAAATACTTTTTAGAACAAAGATTATCCTTTGAAGAGCAACAAAATTGGGTCACAAAGATGTTGGGTTATGACTTTGAAATCATCTACAAAAGAGGGAAGTAAAATGTGGTGGCAGATGCACTCTCAAGAAAGGATGAGGATGTGGAAGCATTGTTGTGTGCCATTTCTATTATCCAACCAGATTGGATAAACGAAGCAAGGGAGGAATGGAAGAATAATGAAGAAGTGTGGGCACTTATTCGAAAGTTACAACAAGATTCCAGTACATTTGATACATTTAGCTGGCAAAATGATTCGTTATGGTACAAAGATCACTTATACCTCTGTAAGAATTCCCAACTCAAACAAAAGATTCTTATGGAATTGCAAACTTCTCCCTTAGGAGGGCACTCAGGATTTTTAAAAACTTACCACAGGGTTAAGAAGAAATTTTTTTGGGATGGCCTTAAATCAGATATTCAAAAGTTTGTGGCAGAATGTTTGGTTTTCCAAAAAGATAAAGTTGAAACAATTAAGACCCCGAGTCTATTACAACCTTTATCCATTCCAAGCCAACTTTGGGAGGAGGTTTCAATGGATTTTATCACAAGTTTACCCAAGTCTGAGGGAAAGAGTGTCATCATGGTGGTAGTTGACAGATTTACCAAGTATGCACACTTTTGTGCATTATCACATCCATTTAAAGCCAATACAGTTTCTACCGCATTTATGGAAACAATTCAAAATCTACATGGAAATCCAAATATTATTGTAAGTGACGGAGACCCTATTTTAACTGGAAATTTTTGGACGGAATTATTTTCTTGTTTCGGTACTCAGTTAGCTCATAGCTCATCTTATCGTCCTCAATTTGATGGGCAAACTGTGATAGTAAACAAATGTTTGGAAGGATATCTTCATTGCTTTGTATCTGATAAACAAACACAATGGGTCAAATGGCTGAATGGTGGTACAACACTTTCTTCCATACTTTATGGATATCAGCCACCATCCATCACATTATATTTAAGAGAAAATTCTAAGGTTCAAGCAGTGGAACATCACATCGAGCATCAACAACAAGTCCTCCAACTCTTAAAGGATAACCTCGTGTTGGCGTAGAATAGAATGAAACAACATGCATATCAACATCGCAATGAAAGAAGTTTTAATGTAGGTGATTGGGTATTCCTATGGCTACAACCATATAAACAAATGTCCCTCAAGCAAGCTAAGAAGGATAATAATTATCACCAAAGTATTATGGTTCGTACAAGGTGTTGCAAAAAATTGGTACTATGGCATACAAATTGGAGCTTCCTGCAGCTTCTCGAGTGCACCCAGTTTTCCATGTTTCATGTTTAAAGAAGGTTATAGGCGACAAGCTCCCAATTCAAACAATATTGCCAGAACTTGACGAAGAAGGAAAAATTATGTTGGAATCGGAAGCAGTCACACAAACAAGAACTCGACAGCTACAAAATCGATCAATTTCAGAGTATCTCATCAAGTGGAAGAACTTATCCATTGAATATTCCACATGGGAGGATGAGAATTTTATACAGAAGCATCCACAACTACTCAAGCGTTGAGGACAACACTTTTTTGAAGGAGAGGGGCATGTTAGGTCCCTACAATACTAGTGATTACCCCATTACTATTGTAGTTATATCCCTTATTAATATTGTTGTGCCCCTATTGTCCCCATATTGTTATTATTGTGCCCCATAGAATCCCTCTATTGTTATTTTTGTGCCTTTATACTATTATTGTTAGGTCGGCTGGGTTATATTGTGACTCCTTAGACTCCTATATATAGAAAGGAGGTTTTTTCATTTGAATCATGAAGGAATCATTCATTTGTGTAATGTAAAGGAGGTTGCCCCCTCGAAGAGGTTGATTTCTAAGGCATTGATCTATCTTTTATATCTTTTTGTGAGCTGGTTTCATAACAGTTCATTCGTATTAATCAAATATTAAGAGGAGCCTTACAAATTTCACTTTGATTCCGTGAGGTCGCTCCCAAATGCCTTCAATCTCCTCCTTAGATGACAAGATTTCCAATCTCAAACCAACAACATAATTTTTTCTTCTCTGAGTTCTGACGTCCTCAATCCATCTACCCTCTAGTCATTTTATAAGCTAAGAGGAGGAAGTTTCAGATCCAAAAGAGGAGGATGAGACTCCTTTATTGATGGATTAGGTTACCATGAGAAAAGGGATGAATATGGATCATCTAAGGGTTATAGTTCGAATAGTCATCACCTGGAAGCTTTCAGTTGGGAAATATTCGACCAACTATGTTTCTAGAATGTACTTTTTATTTTTGCTTTCTTGAATTCAGTTATGTGGGTTTATAGTGGCAGATAGAGCGCAACTCTGTGCTGTGGTCAAAGTCAATTCCAGCGAATGTGCGGGAAACTCTAGAAAAATCAGCGCAGGTGGAACTTAACAAGGTGTGACAACTATTTTCCCCAAATTTCTCATCTACTTCAAAATATTTTGGGTTGTTTGACTTCTGAGGGAGATGGTTCAAACATGTTCACAGGTGGTAAAAAGACCCATAAATTGATCAAGTGTCATTGCGATAAATTGACATGTAGCAATCATCCTTGATCCACTCAAAGCGGTTAAGCTTCAATTGAGGTGACCTGTTCTGATGCTAGTAGTTGGGAAAAATACTCAGAGGGGCGTTGAATCAATATTTTTAACAAAGTTCAATTTTCATTTCTTTTTTAGATTTTTGTATACTTTTGTCATTCAGTAAACCAACATATGTACATGACTGTGATGAATACAAATAACATATATCTATTTAACTAATTTTTCATTCATTTCATCATCTGTTGAAATTTAATCAATGCATCATTACTTCATTAGCCTTTAATTAAACAACAACCATGAGCAATAAGAATAGAATAAAACATCACACATAAGCAACACAACAATGCATGAGGACACTGAGGATTTTAGGTGGAAACCCAATGTAGGAGAAAACCACCAATGTCGTCATCTTTGTCTTCATCTTTTGTTATAAAGGAAAACATATTGCAATCTTGTACTGACATGGACTCATACCAGTATGTAGGCACCCACCTACAAAAGGCTAAAACCTTCTCTAGTTCTCCAACACCCACTAAAAGGGAGCTCTAAATCATTGATCTCGTTTATTGGCTCCTACTAGAAGGAAGCTCCAACCCCCTGAACATATTTACCATCTACCACTAGAAGGAAGATCCAACCCCCTGAACATATTTACTAGCTACCACTAGAAGGAAGCTTTGACTCCCTCACTGAAGGCTCCAACCCTTAGCATATTTGTGGACCATGTTTCATAATATTTCATACTAGATCCACCTGACTCAAAACATCGAACTTGTAGGCCACTTTTCATCATATTTTCAGACTGGACCCACTTCCATCATTTAAGACCAATAACAAATAACAATTCCGAAACCATTCACTATATCAAATTACTCACTTATTGTCAAACCAAGTGAATTATTCAATCAATCATTGAATAACAATCAACCAATGCAACTAGATCAAATTAATTCATACAAGATCATACTACTCCACTACCACTCACAGGTATACCATACCATGTATTGTTCATCACATAAATAAGATCTTTTCACTGAAAACCCTAATCAATCATATCTCAGAAGTTATACGTTGTTGCTTTGAATCATACAAGCGTATGTACGCATTTCCCTTAAAGAATACCTACGTATAGATCACAAAACACATATTTTTGAATTTGAATCATTGCACCACTAAATTAATCATTGAATTGCATACTGAAACCATCACAGATCACTGAACTAAATACATATCACAACATAGTAGCATCGTTACTAGTCAACATTCATTTTCATAATCAATTCAGCTCAATCAATACTGTTAAACACAAATTACCATGAGAAAGACTTCATTGACAAACAACAACAAACATAACAAAACTGATCGAACATTATCAAGAATTCATACTGCAAAACCATAACATGTATATGTAGCTCTTACAAATCATATTTGCGTATGTACGCTCTTCTCATGCTTGATACCTGCGTATAGATTCTGAAATTTCACAGAATGTATATGCGACTACCTAGACGCAGATCCATGTATGTACGCGACTTCTCAGTGACAAACTAGCATATAGATCTGTAATTAATGAATCATTCCTTTGTTGCTACCACAACACGCACTCCGCAAACCTTACTATCACAAATTCATGTCAGAGTATCATTACCAACACAGATCTATCATTGTTAGTCATAATCATAAAAGATCAAGCAAGCATATTCATTAGTCTCTACTATACTTTCATATCTATCAGATCTAATACTCTTCCATGCTCCTTGGTGCACACGTATTTCAAATCAAATCATTCATCAATAACCCATCACTTGCACACTTAACACTTTGATCTCCATCCCCTTATATAGCTATTTCCTTAGCCAATACCTTAGGCCAATCTTTTAGTAATGTCAACGATATTATTTGACAGGATCAAATAACCGTTGTCGCCACAAATACTATGGGCCAATACCAGGGTAAAGACCCCTGGTATTCTAATTACCATGGTGCAGAATATGTACACGACTTTGCTTCACCATACCTGTGTATGTACGTTGTCTTTATTCATAGGACCCGTGTATACTTTCTCACATTTTATCTTTACCATTCCTTTGTCTTTGAACTGATATTTATTTGTTCATATTATTTGTAGCATTTGCATAACCATTATGTTGACATCTCTATCAAGTAGGTTGTCATCAAGGAAAACACATTAGTCATAATGCCAACAAAAGTAAATTTGTAAGTTAGAGGAGAAAAACTCCCAATAGACAAGAGAGGTTGCTTGTTTAAAAGTCTCAATGGAAATGCTTCGTGAAGAAGTTGGCCCTCTTCAAGAAGATAACAATATACTTTCTTATCAATATCAAACTTTACAATAGGATTATGATGCATTGCCACTGCAATTAACTATGAAGAACAATATTATATAAGGTTTGTAAGAGTGTAAGCAGAACCTTGAGTAGGGAGTTAGTCACCTACACAAAGTTGACTAACATTCATTTTCATAATCAATTCAGCTAAATCAGTAATATTAAACACAAAATACGATGAGAAAGACTTCATTGACAAACAACAACAAACATAATAGAATTGATCGAACATTATCAAGAATTCATACTACAAAACCATAACATGTATATGCGGCTCTTACAAATCATATTTGCGTATGTACACTCTTCTCATGCTTGATACCTGTGTATAGATTCTAAAATTTCACAGAATGTATACGCAACTACCTAGAAGCAGATCCACATATGTACCACAACACGCACTCCACAAACCTTACTGTCACACATTCATGTCAAAGTATTATTACCACCACAGATCTATCATTGTTAGTCATAATCATAAAAGATCAAGCAAGCATATTCATTAGTCTCTACTATACTTTTAGATCTATCAGATCTGAGACTCCTCCATGCTCCTTGGTGCACACCTATTTCAAATCAAATCATTCATCAATAACCCATCACTTGCACACTTAACACTTTGATCTCCATCCCTTTATATAGCTATTTCCTTGGCCAATACCTTAGGCCAATCTTTTAGTAATGTCAACGATATTCTTTGATAGGATCAAATAACCTTTGTCACCACAAATACTATGGGCCAATACCAGGGTAAAGACCCCTGGTATTCTAATTACCATGGTGCAGAATATGTACACGACTTTGCTTCACCATACCTGTGTATGTACGTTGTATTTATTCACAGGACCCACGTATACTTTCTCACATTTTATCTTTACCATTCCTCTATCTCTGAAATGATATTTCTTTGTTCATATTATTTGTAGCATTTGCATAACCATTATGTTGGCATCTCTATCAAGTAGGTTGTCATCAAGGAAAACACATTAGTCATAATGCCAACAAAAGTAAATTTGTAAGTTAGAGGAGAAAAACTCCCAATAGACAAGAGAGGTTGCTTGTTTAAAAGTCTCAATGGAAATGCTTCGTGAAGAAGTTGGCCCTCTTCAAGAAGATAACAATATACTTTCTTATCAATATCAAACTTTACAATAGGATTATGATGCATTTCCACAACAATTAACTATGAAGAACAATATTATATAAGGTTTGTAAGAGTGTAAGTAGAACCTTGAGTAGGGAGTTAGTCACCTACACAAAGCTGAGAATGAAATTGGTTTTGTTGAGATGCAAGCTCGCCTTCTTCCACCCTCCATGATCTTGATTTTAGACTTGTTATTTGTGAGAAGCATGATGTTGATGATCATGAATCATCACATGACCTTTTGTCACCTATTTTTGAAAAACACACTAATGGTATTGGCTCTCAACTACTAAGTAAAATGGGATATACCAGACGAGTACTTGGGAAAAATGGACAAGGGATTTAAGTTCCTATTGTGTTTGACATGTAGACATCTAAAGAAGGTCTTGGTTATGTTGCTGCTTCTAAAAAACTACATATAGTCGATTCCATTAAATTCAAGAATGTGTCATTAGTTGCAAGTGGAGTTCAGATTGCATTGTTAGAAGAGTAGCCCATTGCTAATTGTGTTGCATGGATCGATAAATTGGTTGATACTTTCATTGTAAATGAAAATGTTTCTATTGTAAATGCTTGTCCTCCTTTTTGTGCACCAGGATTTGAGTCTATCGAATAGACATCTGAGCCACATCAACATCCTCATATGAAAAAGATGCATTTATCCGAGAATCAAAAAGTTATTGATTATGTAGTGAGGTCATTGCAAAAAGAAAGGTTGAGCCGCGGACTAGTTATAACCATAAGGATTGATTGTGGTTGGATTGATGGATGCTCATGGCATCATTTGAATAGATGTTTGCAGACTTCATACTATTGTGTCTCATTGGTTGTGCGGTCATACAACTTTCCTAAGTTGATGATGACATATGTTATTGATTGATGTTAGTTCCTTAGTTGAGTTTCAAGGGAAGAAGTTAGACGATGACAAATATTGTTGTCACTGCTTTGTTGTTAATGGCTGTCTTTGATCAGTGTTGATGGTGAAGGTGTTCAAACATCTTCATGATTGTTGTTGTATTGTGTTTGAGCTGAATTTTCCATATTTGCAATATCCGTTATTTGGTTTTTAGATGATGCTGTTTCTTTTGTTTGAAGCCGTTGAAATTTCTTTCAGATTTTTATAAAATTGGGAGCTAAAAACAATCAATTTACTTAAGAAAACAACTTACAAGTGGTAGCTTAAGAAAACAACTTACAATACAGATTCCCCATATATTTTAAAGCAAGGCATTTCAGTGGTTCAGGAGCAGACCGTGTTTGGTTTGGCAGCTACAAAAATTCCGGCTTTCATACCGTGTTGACTGAAGCTACAAAACTTCGGGCTTCCCTACCATGTGGTCGAGTCCTCCCATGACCGCGATAACCAATGGTTCGGTCTCCGTCGCACCCTACACACCGTCGCTTTCATCGACATCGACACCCGACATCCTTCCCGAGTCCATGAAAGTAACGTCGAACCATTCATTGAATGTCAAAAGATACAGATGAATCTCAAAGGATACTCATTTTTATTTAGATTTTGAAATCCGACGAAGAGGAGAGAGGTTAAATATTTTACTAAAATCTCCGCGCAATTCCAAACCTCCCGCCAAATTCAAATGGATTTTATTTTTAAAGCCAACCAGTGAACAAAGTCATAGCCTTTTTCGTATCACTTATTTTGACTTTGTTTTAGGAGTAGTCTTTAACGCGACTTTTTGAAAGTCTTTCCGGCGATTTTTTCCGGTGAAAATCCGGCAGTAATTTATTGGAATCCAAGTTTGATAGCTAATTTCTGCACAATGAAACCGTCCCAGGGGTTTTTCAGGGTGCTGAATCCGAATATGCAGTTAAAAAACCATTTTAACTGCAACAAATCATGATTTCATCTCAATTTCTTCCGCCGGATTCCGTCACCGGAATCTCAAAAAGTCGCATTATAGACAACTCCTTTGTTTTATTTATGGAGAGAAGATTATGCATGGCTCATGGGAGACATAAGCGTAAAAATATTTGTTTGGGGTGGAATATTTTGGCTTTGTTTATTGGTGAAACATATTCCTATGGGTTTGTTTTAAGAGATTTAAAGAATTAAAAAAATAAAAATTAAAGGGTTTGTTTATTAAAAAAGAAAAATAGAAGTTTTGGAAATGAAATTTGGAAAAGTAGAGATAAGGAGTATTAAAAAAGGGGTTGTTGGTAGAAATTTAATAGTGAAGATGAGTTGTTTGTAAAGTGTTTTTATGGTGTTTATGTGTTGAAAGTATTTATGGGATTATTTGGTATTTATTTAAGATTTGGTGTAATTTTTGGGATATCTGGAAATGTCATTTTTTTGGCTAATATTTATTTGAATTAATCCACCAAATTTGATGGAGGAAATTATGTGAATTGGAAATTCAAGTTGCTCACAATTGTATAGGGTTATAATTTGTGGTCAATTGTGAGTGGGGATGAGCCCAAAACTACTGTTGCATCTTTTCTTTCAGATTGAGACAAACAGGAGACAAAAGAAAATGTGTTGTTGATATGTGTATAAAGGAACGTTATTCCTCACATCAAATATTGCAAACTCCACAATTTATAAGCAACAACAAATACCAACCAGATCTTGTTTTTGAAGACTAAACTTTTATCTCTAAAAATAGAAGCAAATGAAAATATAACCAATTTCATGTTCGTGTCAAAGATTTAAGTGATAAGTTAGGAGATATTGGTGAAAAGGTGTCTAGTATTGGCTTAGTCACCATTACATTAAATGGATTAGTACAAGATTATCAAATTTGTGTTTCAAGTCTCTCAAGCTAGACAAAAGCCCCCTACATTTGATCAATTGACATGAATTCTTCTACAAGAGGAGGATATGATGAAGAGCTTTAATTTGGCCTCTAGTAGTTCATATTTGGCATTGGTAGTCGAGGGTAAACATCCATACAGAGGCAAGCCGTGGAAAAAGAACAAAGGAGGTAAGTTTCAAACAAAACATAAAGGTATGGCACAATCTAAATTTCCAACTCATGATAAGAGAAATGATGATTGTTATTATTGTGACAAACTTGGGCATCACTCCAGAGATTACTATAAAACGAAATATAATGGCTCTAAACAAAGAAACATAAGGCATAATGGGAATTTTGTGGACAAAGACACCTTAATCAATGATGGATTTAAAAATATTAGATTGTTTGTTTTTTATGTTACATTTTCTTTGGAATGATGATGTGAATGCTTGGTTCATTGATTCTGGTGCATCACTTCATATGGCTTGTAATAAGGATTGGTTTGATGAATATTATGAGAACATTGATGGAACATATGTTTATCTAGGATATAAAATATCACTTAAAGTTCAAGGTTATGGAGTAATAGGTGTGAATTTGCCTAATGGACAAGAGAGACAAATCCATAATTTGATGTATGTTCCTCGTATCAAAAAGAATTTAAATTTTTGTTTCTACTATTGCTGACCAAGATTTGAAGGTGGAATTTGTTAAATCATAGTGTGTTGTGAAAGACATTCAAGATCACTACAAGGTTATTTCCATAGGTACCAGAGTTGGAGGGTTGTATAAGCTAGATGTAACCAGGACAAGTCATCAAGCGTTGGCATCTACGACAATTTCAACAGTAGGGCTATGACATCAAAGGTATGGGCATCCAAATCACAATTATTTAATGTTACTTCAAAATAACACAATGGTTGAAGGTCTTCCTATTATGAAGAATGATCATGTTGAATGTGAAGCATGTGTACTTGGAAAACAACATAGGGAGGAATTTCATGTACATAAAGAAAAAAGGCAGAGGGAAATACTTGAATTATTTCATATTGATGTATGTGGACCTATGCAAACTAGATCTCTTGGTGGGGCATGGTATTTTCTTATTTTTATTTGATGATAAATCTAGGTATACATGGGTCTATTTCATAATAAAGAAGAGTGGTCCTTTTTAGTACTTTAAAGAGTTCAAGAGTATGGTGGAAAAACAAACTGGTAAGTGCATCAAAATTATCAGATTTAGTCAGGGGGAGAATATAAATCAAGAGCATTTAATCAATATTGTAAAATAAATGGGATTCTACAACAATTTACAGTGCCACATACACCTCAACAAAATGGAGTTGCTGAGAGGAAAAACATAACACCAGTAGAATGTTCATGTAGTATGCTTCAAGGTAAATTTTTTTCTAATGGCTTTTGGGATCAAGCCATTAATATTGTTATTTATTTGAAAAATAGGAGTCCAACCAAAATTTTAGATCTTAAAACACCTTTTGAAGCATTTTATGTGTATAAACAAAAAAGTGAGTCATTTAAGAGTTTTTGGATGCAAAGCATTTGCTTATATTCCAACAAATGAAAGAAGAAAACTTGATGCAAAGTCAATTAAGTGCAATTTTTTTGGTTATTGTGATTATCAAAAAGCATACAAGTTGTTTGATCCTAGTTCTCATAGATTTCTTGCAAGTAGGGATGTGGTGTTTCATGAGAATGCGTACAAAGGTAATAAAATGAATAATGATGGTGTATGGTATGACACTGATGATTATGTAAAAGTAGATACAAGTGTTGAACAAGAATAGGAACATGTACGAGTTCAAGAGCAAGGGGCATCTACTAGTCATGACACTCCAAGAAGAGGTGAAGGGACTTCACAAAGCAGAAAGAAAGATAAAAGCAGTAAAACTCCAAGAAGGTCATCACGTCAAATTTAGGTACCTATAAGGTACACAGATTATGCATTAATGTCTCTTGTAATGAATGTTGTAAAACCTTCAAGCTATGAAGAAGCTAAAGAATATAAAGAATGGAGAGATGTAATGAATGAAGATTATAACTCTATAATGAAGAATGACACATGGGAATTAACAAATTTTCCTAGAAATAAAGTTTGAATAGGATGAAAATGGTTGTATAAATCCAAGTTAAATGTTAATAGAAGTATTGATAAGTATAAGGATAGATTGGTTGCAAAAGGATATTCACAAAAGAGGGAATTGATTATGAATATACTTTTGCATGTGTAGCTAAGTTCAACACAATTAGAATCATGATTGCATTAACTACAAAACATAAATGGAAAATACATCAGTTAGATGTCAAATTTGCATTTTTGAATGGTGAGTTAAAAGAATAAGTTTATTTGGTTCATCTTGAAGGGTTTGTAAAAAAAGAGATAGGATATTCTTTTTTGCAGGTTAAAGAAAGATTTATATGGTTTGAAACAAGCACCAAGATATTGGCATGTGAAAATTGATTCTTTCTTTTATGAGAAGCAAAAATGATCCTAACTTTTACATCAAAAGGATGAAGATGGGAATGCTTCTTTGATATATGCATATGTTGATAATCTTATGATAACAGGAAACGAATCCAAGATGACTAAAGAAATTAAAAATCAGTTGTCACAGGTATTTGAGATGAAGGATCTTGGTGAATTGCATTACTATTTAGGTCTTGGAGTTTGGAGGGAATCTAGCAAGACACTAATCACACAAAACAAATATATAAGGGAAATCCTTAAAAGGTTCAATATGATTGAACACAAGGAAATATCTACTCCAGTAGAATAGAATGTTAAATTGTACAATGATGATGGAACCAAAGAGGTGAATGGAACCTTGTATCATCAATTGGTGGGAAGTCTGAACTATGTCACCACTACTAGGCCAAATATAACATATTTTATCAGCATACTTAGTCAGTTTATGACTAAGCCTTGTGAAATCCACTGGAAAGAAGAAAAGAAAGTCCTTCGATATCTTAAAGGAACACTAAATTTTGGTATTATGTATACTCATGAATTTGATATTGAGTTAGCAAGTTATTCAAATTCTGACTAGGCTAGAAATGCAGATGATCGTAAATATACTACTAGATACATGTTCAATATAGGTTCAAGAGAAGTATCATGGAGTAGCAAGAAACAACCAATTGTTTCCTTGTCATCCACTGAAGCTGAGTAGAAAGAATTAAGTAGTGCTACTTGCAAAGCAATATGTCTTAGAAGGATACTTGAGGACGTTGGAGAAACAAAAGAAGCACCTACAATAATCAAATGTGACAATCAAATCACTATCAAATTGGAAAACAATATTGTATATCATGCAAGGTCAAAGAATATAGAAACATAACATCATTTTGTAAGACAAAAAGTGCAATCAAAATAAATTGACTTAACATATTGTAATACAAATAAAAATGTGGTTGACATATTCACCAAGCCTCTTAGAAAGGCTAAATTTGAAATTTTTAGAAGTAATTTGTGTGTTGTAGAAAATCCAAATTATGTTGTAAGCGTAGCTGAGACTTAGACCAAGAGGTGAGTTAACTTATAGGTTGTGATTAAGGGGAAGTGTCAGAACAACCACGCCTTTTCATATGATGAGGAGTTATAGACAATTAATCATGATGTCTATTACCTAACCGACGATAGTCGATGGTATAAGTAAGAAATAAATTTTAGTCAGTGAAGGTCATTGTAGAATCTCAGACTCCCTTCATGTATAAATTGCAACATCTAGAAATGAAATATCATAGCTTTATGTGTGAGTGTTATCTTTGATACCTTCTTCCAAGAGGAGTATAGCTTTCTCACTTGATCATAAGTCTGGAATTTCAAATATATTTTAACTATCAAATGGAATTTTGATGACAATCATTTTCTTTTCATACTTGTCACTTTACCTTTTCTGTAGATTAGTGAGTGTGAAACTTTTCGACATTATTTTCTTTGCGATCGACACATTGAAAGCATCATGACAATGCTTTCTGCGTGAGTTTAGGTAATCTATAATATATTTCTTTGATGCGACCATGATCAGATGGTTGCAGGGACTAGATAATGTGACTGGGCAGCTCAGAGTTGCTCTCATCAACACGGTCTTCTTGGATGTCAATGGTGGGTGTGTTTGGTAGGGTTTCTTCAACTCCATTAAAGTTGTCCAGTCCTCCCAAGAACCCAATAACCAATGGATCGGTCTCCATCCCGCCCGACACACCCTCATGTTCATTAACATCGACACCTAAAATCCTTCTTGATTCACGTCGAGCATCCTTTGTACTCATACACCTTTTCTCAATGCACTCAAACCCTGCATCCCTATACTCAATCCACACATTTAGTTTGATTTCCATGAAATTAACGTCAAACCATTCATTCAAAAGATACTGATTCTTATTTTAATTTTATATTTTGGAATCAAACCAATAAGAGAGAAATTAAATATTTGTGATTTCACTCTTTACTATTAAATTCCAAAATATTTTCAAAATCTATAATTAAAATTTTCCAATCAAGTTATAGCTAGTTAGTTGGTAGATATATTTCAATATTACTGACTTGCACATAATTTTATATTGCTTTTACCAGAATCTCCGGATAACTTTGGGTGTAGCCAATCCCAAATTTCCTGCCAAATTCCAAGTGATTCACACTACAAATTTAATTCTAAATTACTCAAATCTATGATTAGGGGTATCATTGGTTATATTCAAACAAGCCCAAAATCAAATTGGTCATCTATCAATATAATTTAAAAAATATTTTACTAAACTTTTAAATCAAACTTGTTATTATAATTTAAATTATGTTGATTAATTTGAAATTAAATTTATTGATTGATTATTAATATAATATAAAGGTATAATAAAAAGGTATATGGTAAGTCAGATATACTAATAATGTGTTATTTAATATTGAAATAAACCTTTGTCCCAAAGGAGTCTACCCTTCTCACCTGATCATAATAAGGCTTAAAAAATATAAACTTTAAAAAGTAAAAATAAAAATATTTAAATTGATAGATAGGGTTGGAAAAGTGTTAGGCCTTGCGACCAATCAATAAGGAAAGGGTGTGAGGAATAGCACGTGGGTCAAGGGTAGGATAAAGAGAAGTGATTATAGTCACCAAAAGATGGTTGAGTTTGCGAATGCAGTAGTGAACTAGTTAGAGCCTTAGATGTGGCAATGTAGAGTCATTGACATTGGGTTGAGCCAATATCAAAGTTTGGGCAGACCATGCATGCATGGTAGTAATTAGTGAAGATAGGTTATAGGGATAAGACAAGGTGTCAAAAGTGAGTGATTGTGATTTTATCATGTGGAGCAATGATAAAGAGCCACTAGTCAAGCCACGAGCAGTAGACTCAGTGCATGTGCAAGCAGATTGTAGAAGACGTAGGGTCGTAGGTTGATAAGGTTTCTCAAGCCAACCTCCAAGCACAATTAATCTCACGGAAGTTATTAGGAGCTAGTCGCAAATCATGGTAGAAGATACCACACACAGAATCTTGACCCATGAAGCTAAGTTTGCACGCATGAAGTCAAGTTGTTTGGTGCAGAGGAGAGAGTCGAAGCCACCAATAGTTTGATCAGTGCATAGGGTGTTGATGTGAGAGGATAACCAAAAAACAAGACCAAGATTGTCACCACACAGAGTGTTTCATGGGGTGAAAATGGAAGAGACAACCAAAGTGTATAGTCTATATGGGAGTCGCGGGCTTACATTAGACTTAAATTTCTAGTAGGACAAATTTTTCAATAAAATTTATGATTTGGAGATGGTCGCAAATGGTTTGAGGTTTGAGGATAGGTTAGAGAGTGCATCAAACTTCACTCCTTGGAATGAAATGGTTAAATTAGTCCTTATGGAGAATGGTTTATGGGAGCTAGTTAGTAGCATGCTCATCTCACTTCCAAATACTATAGAATTGGTTATCCATAATCAGGACTATGTGAAAACCACGAGGATAATCTTGGATGCAATGAAGAATCATGTGATTCCTCACCTATCCACGAAGAATATAACAACGAAGATGTGGGATGCTCTGACATGATATTTGTCACATTAGAGAAAATTTGAGGTCTAAAATGGGCCTCCTAAGGAATATTATGAAATAATAGCGAAAATAATAAAATAAGATTAGATTACATCATCAAATTTTAGAGGAGAAAAAAGGAAATTATTACTTTTTCAACTCATATTTTCAACTTATCTTGCTGCTGTTTACTCAAATATTGAGTGGGAGAACTCATTGGATGCAAAATTTAATTCCTCATCCAAGGAGTACCCATGTTGCATACTTTTGATGAACCCTGCTACATGAAAAATTAGAAATACATGAAAAAACATGATTGTAGGGTCTCATTTTTCGTGTAGTAGGGTCCATCGAAAGTATGCAACATGGGTACTCCTTGGATGAGGAATTAAATTCGACATCCAACAAGTGTTACCACTCAAAATTTGAGTAAAACCATAGGGAGATAAGTTTAAAATACATGTTGAAAAAGTAGTTTTTAAATTTTTTAATCTTTTTCCCCTTTTACTCCAAAAATGGTGAATCATCCCTCATGGTTGACATCATCATCTTGAATCCTATTAGTTCTTATAAAGTTGATTCTGGTTGTAATTTTTTTTTTTGAGGCTCATTTTAGACCTCAAAATTTCTCTAATGAAGTGATCATGTCAACAAGAAGACGGTGTTGACCATTTATCTTACCAAGATCAGTTAAGTAAGTGATGAGCTGGCCGTATTTGGGGATATTTTCATATATGAAGAGATGGTAAGGATAGCCTTAAATAATTTAACCAAGCCATGGACCCCATTATTCAAGGGCATCATTGCACGGGAAACACTTCCCAAGTTTGACAAGTTTTATGATGATTTCATCTAGGAGGACATTCAATAGGAATCTCTAGTCAACTTACATAAGTTTGACGATGAGAACATTGCCTTTGCAAGCTAGGAAATAAAGGTCAAAGGGAAGCTCGATAAGACTGTAGGTGGAGAGATGACTTCATAGTCTCGAAAGAAGAAGGAACTGAGAAAATTAGTGTTTTGCATGCCACAAGAGTGGGAATTATCCCTCTTAGTGCCCTAAATGGAAGAAGGGTAAGGGAAAGTCAAAGTAGGTAGTAGCATCTATAAGCACTCAAATTAGTGAGTTTGATGAAAAATTCAAGGAGTTCTCACTAGTATCTTGCCTTTCTAGCATAATTTCCGAGGGTGCCTAGTTCATGCATAGTGGTGCTTCTCGTCACATGAATCCCAATGAGGAGATGCTGAAAAAATGCATCACTGTTTGGATGTAACTTTGTAGGCCACTATGGTACTTTTGAATTAGGTTTCATTCAAAATGTTTGATACCTAGCTTTGAACACAAAGTATGAAAATTTTTGGTGTACTTGGACACCATGTAGTCTCTCCCTATTATGGAATTGTCCATCTCATGTTCCAATCATCGTAGTTCCCAATAAGGTATAATTACTCCTTGAGTGAATTAACAAAGGCCATCCATGTGGGTATGACCTTAAATATCGCAGACTCATCTTCACAATGTATCTTGTAGTAACCTTCCCACAAATTTTTGATGTGGGGAAAGGATTTTAGAAATGAAAAGGAAATATTTTCATTATCAAAATATTTTTGCACAAAATAATATCCCTCTAACATATTTAACCATATCTCCAAAGAATATGCATCTATATTTCCTTTAAATAAAGGGATATCAAAGTTAACTTGTACCTTGAAAGGCATTACACCTCTAAAATTTCCACTTGTTAAAGGTGCCTTGGTCACCCTTAGAATTCATCGAAGGATCTATGAAAAATCATCCACATCTCATTCCTTTGTCGCATGTGTGCTTCCTCAAGTAACAACTTGTTAGAATCTCTTCCTTCTTCCTCTCTTTTTTCTTCAACCATTGGAGGCCACTTGGGATAGCAAGAGAAATTGTTCCCAAGTGAAACTAACTTGAGACCCAATTATTTATACCCTAACCTTGTTGGGGATATGCAACAAGAAATAAGGAGCATATTTATTTGATACCACTGTGATGCAACCTTAAGGCTGCATGACCTTCGTACCAATTCGGACCTCCTCTAAGTAAGCTGCTACAGGCCTTATGACAATTCGACCTCCTCAATTATACTGCTACAAGAATCCAGGATGCGCACTCTGGATGAATATTCAGATCTTAGGAATTGGAAAATTGTTAACCTAGCCTCCATCCCGGCGTTACTGGAAAAGAGGAACCAGGATGAGTTCTTCGTAAGTAACGAAGGTCACACTGGTATTGGGGAAACCCTATGTCAGCACAAGACAAAATATCAGGGTCCTTCCTATAATATATGAAGATGGCACTGGAGATACATCAACAAACACAGCGAGACCCGAGACCCTTAATTCTCGGTCCCAAACGTTAATCGCTTCATACATCCTCCCTGCTATCCTTTCTATTACAGAGAAAATATAGCACCCGTCTTCTATACTATAAATCTACAGGCCCGCTACCTGTTTAGCCCAACCATAGGATACACGAGGACAATGGCTAAAAAAAAATGACCCTGGCCATCGATCGAACAAATCTCCTAAAACTGTCCAAAGATCTCAAGGGAATTCAAATGTGTAGCAACTGCTATCCAACATCAGTGTTGTTTTATACTCATGGCCCTCAACGGCATCGTTAGTTTAAAAGAAAAAGCCAAATGAATCCTCAAATAGAAAACCACTTAACGCCAATCAAAATACAGATTAGGATTATCAAACTCAAAAATCCCAAATCAAGCTACAAGCTACCCTCCTCATAAAATATCAAAACCAGAGAACCCAAATTAATCTTCCAGAGACCCACATTATATATTACCAAATTCAGAGACCAGAAGAAACTCACATCATATGTTGTGAAACTCAACGAACTCAAATCAAACTACAAGAAACCCACAATCATATTTTATCAAAATCGAAGAATCCAAATCAAGACTGCGAGAAATAGACACGGTCCTAGAATCCTACACTGCCCGTAGGCTTACAAGTGCCTTGGGTCCTTTTTTTTTCTCTCTCTGTCCGGAACTTGCGGCTCCATTTTTTTCCCCTCTTCTATTACATTCTTTGAATATATCTTCTATACTAGGATTCTGAACCGATTATGATTCAGTTCCACCTTTTCCTCAACTAGATCTTGATATCCCCAACGACCCACAAACCTCTAACTAACACCTAAATTAGGATTTCTTATCCCTACAAAATCTCACCAGACTAGATCTAATCAGGTTCTCAAACATTCAAGAACACTTACAATTCAAACCTATTAATAACTTATAAAAAATACATTTAATCGACCCTAGGAAACCAACTTCCTAGTAATACCAGCAACCCCCTAAGCTAACATAGATATAATTTGGTACTTGAGCCAATGCTCCTGCATCAGACTCCCACACTTGAAAACATTCATGATCTCCTGATCATGTGCTTTCAAAAAGAAAAAATTTCCTCCTGGATCCCAGACTTTGTTCTGGAGTTGTCCATATGCTCTGCTCCTCCGTTTCTGTTGCATGTCAGCTGCTTCCTACTTCATCTTCCTTCTCTGGTCACAATAGTTTGGAGCTGAGAAAACCGTAATAAGTTTGCCATCATGTTCAATTTCATAACCTTCCTCTTTAACTTCATGAGACCTGACCACCAGCTCAAGATTGTTTTCTTGGAGAAACCTTTTGGTCACATCTTCTCCAAAAGACAAACCAACATCTCATTTGCTGGGCCCATGCCCTTTACGAGGCTGTGGATCACTCCAAATTATTTCACATAGCAGACCCTCTTCAGGTGGCTCTCAGAATCGATCAATTTCTTTGATATCATCAAGTTTTATACCATCAACACTAAAAAGACCACCATGGACAACAAAAATCTTGTCATTGAGGACATGAGCCAAAGGCAAGCAGCAAAACACTTCAGTGAAAAAATCAACCATGATTTCATTCTACCTTGACTTGACTTCACCCTCAAAACCATAAATCTTGTTCATACTCCTGCTTTCATGATTTCCTCTTGCAAGATAGAGTCCAGTTGGACACATACACTTGAATGCATATAGCACAAGTATGAATTCATTTGAAAATGATCCTCGATCAACAAAATCACCATTAAAAAGATAAGGATTGTCCTTCGAAGGAGGCCCATTAATCTCAAAGATGTTCAAAAGGTCATAATACTAACCATGGATGTCACCACAAACGGTGAATTGCTTTCCATTCGGAATATTGATGTCAACCAGCGATGGCATCGACTCCAACAAATCCTTTACTTGCAATAATATTTGAAATGCATACCTTCTGTGTATATTTTTATGATTCTTGAAGTCATCCATCATTTTCTTTATAAATTCCAATGTTACATTTTCTCCTTCTATTCTAGCACTAGCGTACTAGGGCTCTACCTCTATTGAATGAAAATCAATGGAATCAACAACAGAATGATTCTCAAGATCATTCACTGAGATGGCCTCAATAAATCTAACTTTTTGGACTGTTGTCTCGGTCTCTTTAAGCTTCTTGGTGGCATCAAGATCATTTGGACAAATTCTCTCAACCTGCTAAAATTTTTTTAGTACTTGACTGATCACCTTTTCTGATGCTGCCAGCTTTTTCCTTCTAGTCCGCTTCAACATTAGCTTCCTTATGTTCTCAGTCTTTGTTTCCAGTAGATCTTCTTGCTGGTCTTCTTCATTAATTCTTCCTTCCTGCTTTTGTTGGTTGCTATTGTCCAGCTGCATCTTCCTCTGTTTCACACATTCAGACTGTGTGTCTCCTTTCAACAATATTTCAACTTGTTGTTTTGGAATTTCTTCTTTCATCGACACTTCAGTGTGTTGATTTAACTCCTTCAAAGAGTTTTCAAGATTTTCGTCCGCATCATCTATTCTAATAATGCTTCCTTGCCCTGGTTCACATTTGTGAACTTCTTCCTCTGCTTATACTTCCTTTACTGCTTGCTCACTGTTTACAGCGTTTTCATACTCGAATGCAGCCCTTCCACATTGAAGCTCCTCCCTTAAGCTCTCTAATTTTGTATGCATAACAGGAATCTGCTGAACTTCTGCATGGGTTCGCTGCAATTCTTGATTTAGCTATTGCACTTGCACATTTAAATATTGTCTAGCTGATTGAACACTGTGCATCAAAACGAGCTTGTTGCAACTCTGCCTTGATAGATTCACTAACCCAGAGATCTGCCTCCATATTTGAAATTTTGTCCAAAAAGCTTCTAATTTGCTGATCCTTATCATTCTTCATAGCTGCAATATGCGAATGCAATCGCTCCAGTTCATGTTGAGACATAACAAGATCTTGTCTCAAAGCTCCATGTGTTGTAGCTAACCTTTGATTTTCTGTTGCAAGCCTTTGCATCTCCGCACTTTGTGTTGTAAGCTTATGTTCCAACACTTCTGGCAGTGGTAACATATCCAAAGGATGATGACCTACAGGAGGTCCCATGGCTGGACCATATATCTCAGGCCCCATGCTTGGGCCTTGAAGGTGTCTAGCAAAAGGGGGTGGCATGCGACCTCTACTAGCCATCTCTTTGTCTCTACAAATTCCTCTCCCAGTCAATTGTGACAAGGACTGAGGAAGAAATGTGGAAGATATCTTGCAGTCTTCATCAGGTACTGGTGCTTTTAGCCATTTCTCCAGTAACTCTAGCTCCTTCTCCCATACATTAGCTTCTTGATGAGAGCTTCTTTCTTCTTCTCCTTGATCCTGTTGTTGACTTCTTGTCATTGTCAGCTCTTCTTCCTTTTTTCCGCCTTTTGCTAGGTGAATTTCTACTTCATGTCTTCTTCCTTGAGGTATCTTTTTCAGGTTGATCAACTCAACATCTCCCATGGTTGACTCAATCATGCCTATCATCATGACAACATGATGATCTTTTACTATGTTTTCAGATAACATAGTCTCTTCTTCATGAACTTCTTTGACAATCTTCATTGGTTGTCCTTTTTCACCTGCATAATTGACATTAACACTTGAATTAGTACTACAAATATGAGACTTTAGTGTCTCAGACAACATTTCAGTATGTTGTGTTGAGTGTTCCTTCAATTCTTCTATCACCGGTTCAACCTGTTTCTCTGAATTTCCTTCTAGTCTTCCTGTCACCATTTCAGGATATCTCCTTGAGCTTTCCTCAAGGTTTCCTGTTAACATTTCAGTATGCTGATCCAAGTTCTCTTTTGAACTTTCGATACCCTCATACAATATCACCTCTTCCTCATCATCATCCAGAGATATTCCTTCCTCTGGCTTGTAGTTAACTTCATCTGTTTCGCTTGCTTCTTCAAGCATTTTCCTCTGAACAATTTTGCCTGTGGCATCTTCAATTCTTATCCTTGACTCAAAGAATTTGAGTTCCTTTTTCCATAAGGCAATATCCTTTTGCTTCCATCTCATCTGTAATGAGTGCCAAATCACCTTCTTTCCTTTTAGTGTAAAAGTCCATCCTCTTTTCTGGTCTTCTGGTTCTTGTAGCAGCTCTGTCAATATCTCCAATCTTGCTTTCATGTCAGCAAGTTGCTTGTCAAGCTCCTCTTGACTCATCCTCTTCATGCCTTTTGTCTTGGCATCCTTTCCTCTATAGTGGCTTTCTTCAGAACCTCTGCAATGATCTTCCATCATCTTTGTCTTCATCTTCTCTTCATGAGCTCCTCACTCCACTGCAACAAGCCTCCGCAACAACAAGTCCTCCTTACTGCAATCTTACCTCACTAAGCTCTCCTCACTCAGTCTTTTGGTAAGCATGGTCCTCTATCTGGAACCTTCTCTTGAGCAACATCTTTGCTCCTTCTAGGCTTCTGCAAGCTCTCACTCTCCCTTGAGAACACTTCAGTTGTCCTCTCTGTCCAATCTCTTGTTGGATTCTTCAAGTTCACTGCCACTTCAGAGTGCTTTCTTTGCTCTACTTTTCCCTTTGCCTGCTACTGAAAACCTTCAATCACAGTTTATCAACTCAGTTAAAACAAAATATCATCATATATATATATTTTATGATCCCTGCAGGATCATGTCCATCTGCATTTTGCATGGACTGTCTCAAATTATTTGCTTTCTGCAAATTCTTTCTTTGAGAGTAAAACTCTTCTCCTCTCTGTTCTGCTATGTGTTCGGATTTAAAATCTCCCTTGAGAATGAAATTCTCAGCTCTCTCTGCTATCTTTCATCTCTGTTATCTTTGATCTCTATTGTCCTTGGCCATTTTCCCTCTGCAACTTTTCCTTGGGAGTATTAATCACATCCCATCTTTGCTATCTTACCTCCTTGCTACTGTCAGCTTCTGCCTTTTCCCAAGACCTACCTTCTCCCAGTGCAACCTTTGAACCCTTGCACACAAAACACACTTGTTTGTCTTTTTGTCCTGCCAGTCTTTCTGATTACCAGCTCTGTCACCTTGGCTGGTCACACTCTTCTTTCTTCACATGCAAAAACTCCTTTCCGCAGGAAATCTTTTCCTGCTCTGATACCAAAAATGATGCAACCTTAAGGCTATACGACCTTCATACCAATTTGGACCTCCTCTAAGTAAGCTGCTACAGGCCTTATGATAATTCGGCCTCCTCAATTATCCTGCTACAGGCATCCACGTTGTGCACTCTAGATGGATCTTCAGATCTTACGAATTGGAAAATTGTTAACCTAGCCTCCATCCCAGCGTTACTGGAAAAGAGGAACCAGGATGAGTTCTTGGTAAGTAGCAAAGGTCACACTGGTATTGGGGAAACCCTGTGTCAGCACAAGACAAAATATCAGGGTCCTTCCTACAGTATATGAAGATGGTGTTGGAGATACATCAGCAAACACAACGAGACCTGAAACCCTTAATTCTCGGTCCCAAATGTTAATCGCTTCATACCTCCTCCCTGCTATCCTTTCTATTACAGAGAAAATATAGCACCCATCTTCTATACTGTAAATCTACAGACCCGCTACTTGTTTAGCCCAACCATAGGATACACGAGGCCAATGACTGAAAAAAAATGACCCTGGCCATCGACCAAATGGATCTCTTAAAACTATCCAAAGATCTCAAGGGAATTCAACTGTGTAGCAACTGCTATCCAACATCAGTATTGTTTTATACTCATAGCCCTCAACGACATCGTTAGTTTAAAAGAAAACACCAAATGAATCCTTAAACAGAAAACCACTTAACGCCAATCAAAATAGAGATTAGGATTATCAAACTCAGAAATCCCAAATCAAGCTACAAGCTACCCTCCTCATAAACTATCAAAACCAGAGAACCCAAATTAATCTTCCAGAGACCCACATTATATATTACCAAATTCAGAGACCAGAAGAAACCCACGTCATATGTTGTGAAAATCAATGAACTCAAATCAAACTACAAGAAATCCACAATCATATTTTATCAAAATCGAAGAATCCAAATCAAGATTGTGAGAAACAGACACGGTCCTAGAATCCTATGCTGCCCGTAGGCTTACAAGTGCCTCGGGTCTTTTTTTTTCCTCTCTGTCTGGCCCTTGCGACTCCCTTTTTTCCCATCTTCTGTTACATTGTTTGAATATATCTTCTATACCTAGGATTCTAAATCGGTTATGATTCAGTTTCACCTTTTCCTCAACTAGATCTTGATATCCCCAACAACCCACAAACCTCTAACTAACATCTAAATTAGGATTTCTTATCCTTAAAAAATCTCACCAGACTAGATCTAATCAAGTTCTCAAACATTCGAGAACACTTACAATTCAAACATATTAATAACTTATAAAAAATACATTTAATCGACCCTAGGAAACCAACTTCCTAGTAATACCAGCAACCCCCTAAGCTAACATAGATATAATTTGGTACTTGAGCCAATGCTCTTGCATCACACTGATCCGAGTTGTGCAAGGAATGAAATGAATTGAGGGAAAGGAAATGGAACACACACAAAGATAAATATAGTAGAGAGAACAATAATATAGTGAAAAATCAACTTATAGTGAAAAAAACAATAAAATATTGTAGAACACAAACTGGCTAAAGTGGTGTGGCTTATCTCTAAAGAGAGTGATATGGTTGTTATGCTCATTCACAAAATATATTATAAGAGGTCAAATATTCAACATAAGAACTAATGTTAAAGGTCAAAAATATTGACCCTAGAAGATGAAGCGCCAAAATATTTGCAAGTCCCAAGGTGATTATATGAAAGTTCAATTTCTTAGGGGCATAAGTTTTGCATATAATCTTATTTTTAGGTTCATAGTAGTTCATTGGAAAGAACTGATGAGAATTATGACTTTTGGCTAGGACTGGGGAATGTCATAGCAACTCCTGCAATACACACCCTCTCCCACCAAATTACTAGAAAACATCGTTTATGGCCTTAAAATGGCCCCAGGTGTTTGGACCTAAAAATCATAAAAAAAAGTTGCCAAGAAAATAAAGAACCATTGAATCAAATGAAGAGGTGTGTGACCACTGATATCCACCTAGATCATGGACTTATCTCATTAATGTGCTCACTTATTTTGTTCATCAATGTTTTAGCCTTTTATTTTTAATTTGTTTGTTTGATTTTATAGTCCATGAGAGATGTGTAATTTCTTCTATATTCAATGTGAAGTTGGCACATGTAGTTTACAGAAAAAATCATTGTTGACATTGATGATGCAATTGTTGGTGCAGTTGTTGAATGCAATGTTGTTGGTTGGCATTGATGTCAACCTAGTAGTGTGATGGTCGCATGAGTTCCTGATGGTAGAATGAGTTGCAGTTGTTTGTATATGTATATGTTTGACTAGTTGTAGTTGTTTTTGGCTTCTATATGGATCCTATCAATGATGGTTGTGGAGTAGATTGGCTTGTGACATTCTTTTGTGCAAATTTTATGTATGGTTGCTATGGCTGAAGAGTTTATGCATATGATTATTTGACATTTGTGCAGGTGCTGGGAGAATCGTGGAGCATGTTGAAAGTGGTATGGGCTGATAAGTTTTTGTTTTTACCTATACTCTGTCCCAACCACATGAAGTCAGTCTTATGTGTGTGATTGTAGGCTTTTAACTGCATAGATGAAATCTTATGAGTGCAGTTGCAACTCAGTTTTCGATGTTTTTTGCATGTGGTTGTAGGTTTAATTAAGACTTGAATTTTCTCTTGGCATTGAGTATGAGTACAACAATACCTTGGTATTTGTCCTTTGTATTGACATGACCATTGTATTGGTATGTTTGTGGAGAAGGTTGGCACATGGTATTGGTTTGGAGATTACCATGGTACAAGTGTCCTAGGTATTGACATAACCATGGTATTTTCCCATGGTATTGGTTTGGATATTACCATGGTACAAGTGTCCTGGGTATTGGCATAACCATGGTATTTGTTGTTGGTATTGGTTTGGAGATTATTGGGGATAATTTGGGATATACTTGTGTAAGAGTATTGAGTTTGTGATTTGATGGCGAGAGAGTTTGAGAAGAGTGCTATATTTTTTTGTCTAACATATTTCATATCTATAGTTGTGTTGAGTAACAGTGTGTCTATTAGCTTATAATTTTCAGATTCATATCAGTGAGGTTATTGGGTTGCTCATGTTGAGCATATTTGAGAGCTCGGTTTGAAAATGCATGAAACCTAGTTCACATGGAGGTGTTAAAGGAATTGAGGCTTCATGATATACAATGCGTAGGTAAGATGGGGGTCCTTCTATCAAACAAATCATTATGGGAAGGGTTTTTCTCTAGAGTCTAGTAGAATTGAGCGAGGCTCATTGGTTGTGGTGGCCTCCAATGAATGGTTATTTCTAGAGTCGTGAGAGAATATTTTTTATAATTGATGTTTCTAGTAGAATGTCATAGTAGTATAGTCTTCAAACTAGTGGGTGCTAGCTCCTCTATGTAAAAATATGTTCAAAAATAAATAAATGATTTGAGCAACAACAAAAATGGGTGGTTTTTTTCCTGGAGGGGGTTTTGCACTAGATACATTCGTGTTCTTTGTGTGCATGCTTAGATGATGTCCACATTGTTTCTATATGTTGATTATATGCTGGTTTCATGTGTTAGTTGATGGGTTATTGATTCTTGTTTTGTTTTGATTGGTAAAAATAATAAAAATTAAATAAACCCTATCACTACTGATCCACCCCCCTCTCAGTAGTGAGCTCATTTCCAACAACTGGTATCAAAGTAGGATTCTCTCAGTGGATCTTGATCGCTGGAAGGTAGATTATGGGATTTTGGCGAAGAATAAGGAGGAAAAAATCTTAGAAGAAGAAAGCTGCAAACAAGACAAGAATGTTACAAAACTGGTGAAAGATATGGAAAACAATATTTTTAGTCGTGGAAATTTTCCTTGTCAGTTTACTGATGATGATTTTGGGCTCATTGAAGAAGTTGATTCGTTGATTCTTCAAGAGGTGAGGAAGGTGTATATCTAATGCAGGAATTTGAAGATGAAGAGCTTAAGATACTAGTAACTCTTGAGGTTGGAAATAAACCTCAAGCAATATTAATTGAGAAGCTCATTTTAGAGAATGGAGATTTGAAGAAATTGTTCCATATTCTTGAGGAGAGAAAGCATGCCTTCAAGAACAAAATTTCTAATCTGAAAACTCAGTCAGAGAAGTTGAGGAAGACAGAAGATGAGACTAAAAATCAGTTTAAAGATTAGATAAATAATTGCAAGAAACATGAAGAAAAATTACAAGAAAGCAAATTGAATCCAAAAAGAGAAAATCAAGTAGCCATTGAGAAACCCAAAGTAGAAATGTCTAGCAGTAGTGAAGGAAACCATCATTAAGATCAGAAGCTAAAGAATGTGACAGTGAAAGGTGTGATTTAACCATCAAAAATTCGGACAACACTTCAGAAAATTGTAGAAGTAAGAAGGTAAATCATTATAAGAAAAACATGTAGCTGAATATGGAGAATGTCAGGTCCCTATAATACTAGTGATTCCCCCATTACTATTGTCATTGTAGCCATTATTTTTATTATTGTGCCCCTATTGTCCCCATATTGTTATTAGTGTGCCCCATAGAAGCCCACTATTGTTATTGTTGTGGCCTTATAATATTATTGTTATGTCGGCTTTGATTATATTGTGACCCCTTAGACTCCTATATATAGAAAGGATGGTTAGTCATTTGTATCATCCAAGAATTTTTCATTTGTGTAATGTAAATGAGGTTACCCCCTTGAAGAGGCTGATTTTGAAGTTGTTGATCTATCTTTTTTATATTTTTGTGAGCTAGTTCATAACATTTGGTATCAGAGCTTGGATTCTAGGGTTTCACTACTCCATACAGGTCATCGTGGAATTGTTGCTATAACTTTGTTTCTGTGATGTTTCAGAAGCTAGAAAAAAAACCCATTTGAGTTGAAATCTTGATGATCCTCGGGTTCAAATTTCAGATCTTGTGTTGCTACATTTTTGGAGATATGATCTAAGGAAGTTAGGGTTTTGGCAAGCTCTCAAATTAGATCCCAAACAGGTGACCTTGGGAAAATCGCTATAACTTTCTCTGTGAGTATCAGATTTAAATTGTGTAAGAAGTTACAGAAAGAGGACAGACCCTAGTTTTATGTGCATATTTTTCAGGTCCGAAGGTTGAAACAGTGACACGTGGCACTTCGTACAAGTTCGCTCTAATGAAATAAGTGTATAATCAGATCATCTTTGGCGATTGTACATAACTCTTTCTTGGAGAATCGAATTTCGATCAGACTGGTGGCATTGGAAAGAGGACTCAGAGTGCTATCATGGTTCACAATTTCAAACCTTGGAGATCCAAAATTTCAGAGATACATCAGATTCAATATCGAGCTCCTACAAAGTGAAAAAAGGTGTGTAGTTTTATTTTAAATTTTTCATAAGTTTGGTTTGAAAAATTAGTTTGAAGGAATTCAAAGGGCATAGTGAAGCATAATTATCATTAATTGATGTCCCAAAGAAAGAAAATGGAAACACTTAGTAAGAAACCTGAAATATCTAGCATGACTCATGAAGAAGACGAAGAAATGCAACATGATATATCAAAATTATGAGACCAAGTGCAACAAAATTCACTCTCACAAAAAGTAACAAAAGCTAAGATGGATTGTTTAAAGAAAGACGTGGAAGGTAAGATGGATGGTTTAAAGAAAGGCGTGGAAGCTAAGATGGATGACGTAGAAAATAAGATGGATGGTTTAAATAAAGGCATGGAAGCTAAGATGGATGGTTTAAAGAAAGGCATGGAAGCTAAGATGAATGATGTGGAAGCTAAGATGGAAGGAAAAATGGAAGATTTGAAGACATATTTGACAAAGTTGCTACAAGAAATGTTTACTAATGGTGAAAGGGTAGTAAAGGAAACTCATGATGAGAACAAAATAAATGTTAATCATGATTTCATAGAATCTAACGTTGGATTGAAGACCCACCATGTTCCAAAGATCGATATGAGGAAGTTTGATGGCAAGGATCCCATAACATGGATACTATAGATGGAGCAATATTTGTATCTCCATAATGTGAAAAACAAACAAAAGGTACGCATTGCAACTTTATATTTGGAAACAAATCAATTTGTATGGTATTGATGAGTTTTCTCTCGTAAACAAATTGTCACTTGGGCAATTTTTACGAAGAAATGATAGCACATTATGAGGATACAAAAATTAACACCTTTTTTAGCCAATTGATAAATCTCAAACAAAAGGGTTCAATGATGGAGCACACTGAGGACTTCCAAAAATTGAACATAAGGGTAAAATATATTCCAGAGGAGCATAGGATTGATGTGTGCATAGGGACTTTAAAGGATAACATCCAACATGAGGTTCGCCTTTGGGAACCTGATTCATTGGAGAAGACATTCAGGTTGGAAAGAAAAATGGAAAGAAAAATTATGGCAACCAGGAAGCCTACCACTCACAACTATAAAGATGGAAGTGTTGTTGCCCCTAACCTTCCACAACCTACAAGGTTGACACCACAAAAATTGAAAGAAAAAAGAGAAAAAGGGCTTTGTTACAGTTGTGATAGAAAATACACTAAAGGTCATACGTGTGCTGAGAATAAATTATTTTACATAGACTGTGAAGAGGAGAAAGAAAAGGAAAAAGAAACATCAAAAGAAGAGGATATACACCAGGAACAAACCCTCAAGAAAGAATAAATTAATTTGACCATATCTTATAATGCATTGGCTGGAATTACCACTCCTCAAACTATCAAGATAGAAGGACATATCAAGAAGAAAAAGGTAATAGTGTTGATTGATTCAAGCAGTACCCATAATTTTATTCATTGTAATATAGCCATGGAATTAAATTGCTTCCTATATCCAGCACCAGAGAGTCAAGTGATGTTGCAAGTGGAGGAACCATAAATTTCTCTAGAAAGTGCCATAATATCAAGCTATCCATGAGAGAATATGTATTGAATAGCCCAATGCTTTCTATTCCAATGGGTGGTTCTGATGTTGTACTAGGAGTCCAATGGCTACAATTCTTGGATACAATATCTTTTAATTTTCAAGAACTTTTCATGAAATTTTGTTCAGAAGGAAATGAAGTTGAATTAATGGGTATCGTGGGGAAACCAGGAAAGATAATCAACACTAACTGAATGACAAAGATTCTAAAGAAAAAACAATGAGGCATAATTGCACAATTATGTTCGCTAGAGGTTCCCACATCAAAATCATCTATTTCTCTAGATCTCCAAAAAGTCTTGTACAATCATTCCAAGGTATTTGAGACTTCCAAAGGCCTCCCACCTATTCATGATCATGATCATGCTATTCATTTGATTCCGGGAAGTGTTCCTCCAAACATCAAGCCTTACAGATATCCCTATGCCCAAAAGAGTGAAATTGAACATATGGTTGTAGAAATGCTAGAGGCTGGTATAATTCAACCTAGTCAAAGTTCTTTCTATGCTCCAGTAGTATTGGTGCAAAAGAAGGATGGATCATGGTGCATGTGTCTAGATTATAGGAAGCTCAACAAGCTCACTATTAAAGATAAATTTCCCATTCCTATCATGGATGAATTATTGGATGAATTGCATGGATCAATTTACTTCACCAATTTCGATCTTCATTTAGGATATCATAAAATCAGAATGAAGATTGAAGACATTCCAAAAACAACATTTAGAACTCATGAGGGTCATTATGAATTTTTGGTCATGCCTTTTGGCCTTACCAATGCACCTTCTACATTTCAAGGTTTGATGAATTCCATTTTCAAACCCTTCCTTAGAAAATTTGTGTTAGTATTTTTTGATGATATACTAATCTACATCAAGTCTTGGAAGGATCATGTTCAACATGGTGACAGGGTTCTAAAACTATTGGAGGAGAAACAATTATATGCAAAAAGTTCCAAATGTTTCTTTCGAGTACAAGAGGTGGAATATCTGGGTCATATTGTATCTCATGAAGGTGTCAAGGTAGACCCTAGCAAAATTAAAGCCATTAAGGAATGGAAAATCCCCACATCCATAAAGCATCTATGAGGATTTCTCGGGTTGACAAGGTATTATTGCAAGCTTGTTAAAAATTATGGGAGAATAGAAGAACCTCTAACAACATTATTTAAGAAAGATGCATTTTCATGGACTCTAGAAGCAACAAAGGCCTTTGAACATCTTAAAGAGGCAATGTGCCAAGCACCGCTCTTAGCTTGTTAGGTCCCTATACTACTAGTGTAACCCCTTATTGTTATTACTACAACCCCCTCATTATATTTTTGTGCCCATGTAGTCCCCATATTGTTATTATTGTGCCCCATAGAAGCCCACTATTGTTATTATTGTGCCCTGATGAGGAGCATTCAACCCAAGAGAAAATCATTGTAATTAAGTAGACATAGGGGGGTAGTGTGTTTTAGGGAAATTAATTTCCTAAGTCTCAAGTTAATGTAATATTTAGGCTTTTAAGTGATTTAATTAGATAATGTGAGATGTTTGTAAATGCTCTCAAATAAATGAGAACATGAGTGGGCAATAATGACAAAAGAGTCTAAAGTCAATTAGGACTCTTTAAGAAGTTCCATGATTCGAGGAACTAAGGAGAGCTCTTAGGAATTAAATGGAGATTAGAAGTGGACGTAGAGGATAGAGGATTTAGGAGTTAGTTCAGTAGATTTAGGAGTTGAACCAGGATTAGTTCAACGAACCTTTCTGGTATAAATGTAAGCCTATGGGCAGAGTGCAATGAGAGAGGCCACGATATTGAAGAACAGGCTTGTGAGAGACAGAGAAGTCTCGATTGTAATTAGTTGTTCATATATATATATATAGAGGTTCATTCGGAATTGTGTAAGTGTGTGAATGACTATTGAATGATTGAATTACATGTAAACTATGAATTCGTAGATTCTGTGACAGAGGTTGCAGGAAGAGTTCTATAGAATGCGCAGAGGGAGAGAATGATTCAGAGGAATCATCACGGGTCTTAGAATCCAATTGAAGAAATAGAGTGAAGCTCTGGAGAGAAGGAGCAGAGTGAGAATTCACAGAGGAGTTAAGTTCAGAGTAAGTTGAGTAGCAGAGGCGGAAGGCGAAACCCTGAAGAAAAAAACCCAAACCCCAAAGAAAACACTGAAGAATTAGTGTAAAGTCTAAGTAAAAAGGAATTGCAAACAAGTGAAGTGTTAGTACACAACAACCGTTGGATCTTATAGATCAACGGTCCATATAATTTCGCATGAGGTAATGTTGAAATGTCGCATCGGCAAACTTTAATGAAGGAAGGCAGGTTTATAACCTTAAGTGGATTTAGGGCGGAAGGAAAGCTATAAGTGGTTTTTACCATTTGGCTCTGATTCCACTAATTGGAGGACACGTAATAGTGGAGGAGTGAGGGCAAGCCACTTTATCGGGCAGTTAAACCCCATACTTGTTGGCCACCTGAAATCATCATGAACCATTGGATCTACTAAATGTAGATCAACGATGGAGAATAGGCCAACCAGAGATCGGAGATCGACAAAGGAACGACGCAGTGCTAAAGGAAGGCTAGGAAGGAGTGGACCCGACGATATTTGTGAACGCGGGCTTATAAACTTTGAAGTCCGGCCCAAGGGTTCGAAGCGGGATTTCCTTTGTTTTGTTTGCCTGTGTATTCTGGAAAAGTTATGTGTTCACATATCAGATGCGATAGAGCCAATGTTAAATAAACCGCAGAGGAGCCAATACCAATTGTGATTGCGATAAAGGTAAAACCTCGATAACTGTGCAGAAGCCGTATAAAGGCAAAAAGGTATGTTTTGTGGGGTTTTCCTTTGTAAATGGTTTATAAAGGAAAAGAGCGTTTATGTGTTAAAATATATGTAACCAATGGTTAAAGATGAAAGGTTATATATGTGTGGTATAAGGGTTTAGAAAGGATGTGAAGAGGTTTAAAGTCCCAATAGGAGGATTATAATGAAAAGTTAATAAGATTCTAAACTAAGGTTTATGTGGGGTGATTAATTTCCGATAGAAAGGAAAAGGTGGGTTAATGTTTGGACTGTGTTAAGTCTATGAATCATTCCACATGAGACTAAAAGATGGCCTTAACCATTTGTGATTAAAGATTTGACTCCTTTAAGAGTTAAATACCTGGGACTAATGAGTGGATGCATTTATATGCATACTGTGGTTATAAGTGGGGTAACCCCGGCATCATTTAGTATTAGAGAAGAATTGTAATTAGAGAGGAGAAAGATTCCTATGAAAAGGAGTTTGCACACAGAAGAAGGTAATGTGCACAATTTAAATGATGAATGATAGAGGCTATAATAGAAGATTGTAGGGGAACTTTTGGAGATCTTGGGAAATTGTAACAGTTCCAGCAGAGACTTGGAGTAGACAGGAAGAGATGATTCCTTGAAGAAAAGTGAGAGCAAGATTGCTTAGTACAAGTTCTGAAGGAAAAAGGACTTGGAGACCAAACAGAGGACAATCCATTCAAGTTTAGGAGAATGGGAGAATAATATCATACATAGATCTTAGAGGTAAGATAGTGTGTTTTGTTTCAAATTGAAATTGAAGATTGTGGTTGTAGATGAAGCATCTCAGCAAAGGACATCAAGAGAAGCTGTGAGAGGAGAACCAAATGTGTTCTTGAAAACAAAGTAAGGAAAACACTCTGAAGGAGAAGTGGCAGTGAACCTGAAGAATCCAACAAGAGATTGGATAGAGAGAGGACAATTGAAGTGTTCTCAAGAAAGAGTGAGAGATTGCAGAAGCCTGAAAGGAGCAAAGGTGTTTCTCAAGAGGAGGTTCCAGATAGAGGACCTGTGCTTACCAAAAGAATGAGTGAGGAGAGCTTAGTGAGGTTAGATTACAGTGAGGAGGAGTAGCTGTTGCAGAGGCTTGTCGCAGATGAGTGAGGAGCTCATGAAGGAAGAGGAGAAGAAGATGACTACTGATAGTCGTAGAAAAGTTTCAGAGAGAAGCCACAACAGAAGATATGAGAAGAAGAATGCCAAAGCAAATGGCAAGAGGATGAGTCAAGAGGAAATTGACAAATAGATTTCAGAGTTAAAAGAAAACTCGATGCATTAAGGAGAATACTAGAGGAAAGCCAGAGACTAGGTTGGGTCTTGAGGAGGAAGCCAGTGAAGTGGCATAAGTTGAAGAGAAGGCTATAACAGAGGCAAGTAAGGTGGCTGATGGAAAAACTCAAAGAAGCTGAGTTGGAAATGGAAGAGTACATTTGTGAACCAGAACAGGGAGAAATTTTGGGAGAAAGTGAAGATGAAGACTTGAAGACTGAAACTTCAAGTGAGGCCAAAGGGTCACATGATTTTAAATATGACAATTTGTGTATGTTTGCAGTTGAAACATGTAAAGAAAGACAATTTGCTGATATTGTCATAAAGGAGAAAGAAGATAAGCAAAATCTAAATTTTGTTCTGGAAGAAGATGAGATAGATAGGTATCATATACAGTTGGGGAAAGACATCAATAAACCAAGTGAAAGGCTTGAAGAGATTGAAGAGGAGATCACCGAAGAATTTCTGAGTCATAAAGAAAACTTGGAACAACAAAGAGATATGATGGCTGAAGCATCCAGTGAGACCATAGGGTCTTATGATTTTAAAACTGATAGTTTGTGTATAATGGCAGGTATTGCAGGAGAAAAGTAGCCTTTTGAATATATATTCAGAGTAGATGAAGATTTAGAAGTAAAAGGTGACAAAGAAAACTTCTCAAAAGAAGAAGAATTTGACTGCATACAGAAGAAAAAGTCTATGGATGAGTCTATAGAAGCTGTCATAGAGATGAAGAATCAGGATCTTATTCTGATGAAGAATGAAGGAATACTGTCTCAGAAAGGTAATCAAATGAGTTTGATTAATGTTATTGATGAAAACCAAATACAGGAGAATGTTAATGCAGATGGTGAGACAAGGATAACTCTGGGAGAAGAGTTACAGAGGGACAACAAGGAAAAATGTACTGAAGAAAAAGAGACTATGTTAGCTGAAAACATAGTAAAGGATCATCAATTCACCATGATGATAGGCATAGTGGAAATAGCCATGGAAGCTGTTGAGACAGTCAGAAAAAGAGAAGGACATCTACTGAAATATGTTAAGAAGGAAGAAGTCTATGCAAAAGACTTAGCAAAGGAAAAAAGGACATCTGATGATTTATCAGTAACAAAGGAAGGTATGGAGAATTGTGTAAAATTTCCAAATTCTACTCCAATTGAAATTATTGAGTTATATAGAAAATTAGATTTTCAAAGAAGGGAGTTGGAAAAACAGAGAATAGATGTTCAAGAGAGATTGCTGAAAAAGGAAAACAAAAACATTGTCATGAATGACAATCATAAGAAAAAGGAGATGGATATGAAAGTTCAGCAGATTGACACTGCAAAGGAAGGAGTTCACTACGGTGGACAAGAGCAGGAAGACATCATTAGAGAAGATGATGTGGAAGAGAGACTAGTTGACAGTCTCATGAGTTCTTTTGAGAATTCAAAATAGCATACTGATGTGCTGACAAAGGAGAAAGAAACAAAGTAGCAAACTGAATTGTTGCAAAAGGAAGATAAGGCACATAAGTCTTATGTTTTCGATTTTAACAAGTGTTTTGTGAATGTAGGTTTAGTTGTAGATGCTGAAGGAAATTTGGCACAGATGAGCAGCCAAATAAAGATGAAAGAAGAATATTTTGTGGAAGAATTCAATTCATGGAACAGAGATGCTCAATTGCTGGAGTGAATGCTGAAAAGTCATGATTTAGTTCAGACAAAAATAATCATGAAAGAGTGTAAGGATGAAAGGGAGGCAGTCAGCATAGTAAGCAAAGCAAAAGTTGGAACAAGAGAAAAAGAAGAAGAAAAAGTAAACCAACAGCTACAAAGAGAAAGTAACCAGCAACAGTTTAAAGAATTAGTAGACAGCAGCAGCAACCTGAAACAAAGAGAAGGAGGCAGAAGTAAGAAGTAGAACATGGACCAGTCCAAGGATGTATTGGAGACAAAGATTGAAGAGATGTGGTAGCTGATGATGAGTCAGTCCAAATGGAGGAAAATGGTAGTAGTAGGAAGTATGATCAATCAGAGTTTGAACCTGATTAATAAGAAGAAGAAAATGGAGCAGAAGATAGTAGACATACAACATCAACAAAGGTACAAGGCATTTGGGCAGTTACAAAACAAAGTATGGGATCCAGGAAGACAAAGACTAGAAGACACATGATCAGGAGATCATGAATATTTTCTACTTTGGGAGTCTGATGCAGGAGCATTCAACCCAAGAGAAAATCATTGTAATTAAGTAGACATAGGGGGGTAATGTGTTTTAGGGAAATTAGTTTCCTAAGTCTCAAGTTAATGTAATATTTAGGCTTGTAAGTGATTTAATTAGATAATGTGAGATGTTTGTAAATGCTCTCAAATAAATGAGAACATGAGTGGGAAATAATGACAAAAGAGTCTAAAGTCAATTAGGACTCTTTAAGCAGTTCCATGATTCGAGGAACTAAGGAGAGCTCTTAGGAATTAAATGGAGATTAGAAGTGGACGTAGAGGATAAAGGATTTAGGAGTCAGTTCAGTAGATTTAGGAGTCGAACCAGGATTAGTTCAATGAACCTTTCTGGTATAAATGTAAGCCTATGGGCAGAGTGCAAGGAGAGAGGCCATGATATTGAAGAACAAGCCTGTGAGAGACAGAGAAGTCTCGATTGTAATCAGTTGTTCATATATATATATATATATATATATATATATATAGAGGTTCATTCGGAACTGTGTAAGTGTGTGAATGACTATTGAATGATTGAATTACATGTAAACTATGAATTCGTAGGTTCTGTGACAAAGGTTGCAGGCAGAGTTCTATAGAATGCGTAGAGGGAGAGAATGATTTAGAGGAATCATCACAGGTCTTAGAATCCAATTGAAGAAACAGAGTGAATCTCTGGAGAGAAGGAGTGGAGTGAGAATTCCCAGAGGAGTTAAGTTTTGAGTAAGTTGAGAAGCGGAGGCGGAAGGCAAAACCCTGAAGAAAAAAACCTAAACCCCAGAGAAAAAACTGAAGAATCAGCGTAAAGTATAAGTAAAAAGGAATTGCGGAGAAGTGAAGTGTTAGTACACAACAACCGTTGGATCTTATAGATAAACGGTCCAGATCATTTCGCATGAGGTAATGTTGAAATATCGCATCGGCGAACTTTAATGAAGGAAGGCGGGTTTATAACCTTAAGTGGATTTCGGGTGGAAGGAAAGCCGTAAGCGATTTTTACCATTTGGCTCCAATTCCACTAATCGAAGGACACGTAATAGTGGAGGAGTGAGGGGAAACCGCTTTATTGGGCAATTAAACCCCATACTTGTTGGCTACCTGAAATCATCATGAACCATTGGATCTACTAAATGTAGATCAACGGCGGAGAATTAACATGCTAGCTGTTGATCGGATCAGAGAAGGGTGAATGAAAGCGACAGTGGAATAATGAAGGGCCGATATGTGACATCGCGATATTGCCGATAGGCTGATCGGAGATCGGAGATTGGTGAAGGAACGACGCAGTGCTGAAGGAAGGTTGGGAAGGAGTGGACCCAACGATATTTGTGAATGCGGGCTTATAAACTTTGAAGTCTGGACTAAGGGTTTGAAGCGAGATTTCCTTTGTTTCTGGTGTTTTCCTGTGTATTCCGGAAAATTTATGTGTTCTCATATTGGATGCGATAGAGCCAATGTTAAAGAAACCACAGAGGAGCCAATACCGATTGTGATTGTGATAAAGGTGAAACCTCGATAACCATGCAGAAGTCGTATAAAGGCAAAAATGTATGTTTTGCGAGGTTTTCCTTTGTAAATGGTTTATAAAGGAAATGAGCGTTTATGCGTTAAAATATATGTAACCAATGGCTAAAGAGGAAAGGTTATATATGTGTGGTATAAGGGTTTAGAAAGGATGTGAAGACGTTTAAAGTTCCAATAGGAGGACTAAAATGAAAAGTTAATAAGAGTCTAAGCTAAGGTTTATGCGGGGTGATTAATTTCCGATAGAAAGGAAAAGGTGGGTTAATGTTTGGACTGTGTTAAGTCTATGAATCATTCCACATGAGACTAAAAGAGGGCCTTAGCCATTTATGGTTGAAGATTTGACTCCTTTGAGAATTAAATACCTGGGACTAATGAGTGGATGCATTTATATGCATACTGTGGGTATAAGCGGGGTAACCTCGGTATCATGCCCTTACATTATTATTGTTATGTTGGCTTTGATTATATTATGACCCCTTAGACTCCTATATATAGAAATGAGGTTTTTTCATTTGTATCATCCAAGAATTGTTCATTTATGTAATGTAAAGGAGGTTTCCCCCTCGAAGAGGCTGAATTCTAAGGCGTTTATCTATCTTTTCTATCTTTTTGTGAGTTGGTTTCATAACATTTGGTAGCAGATCTTTGGATTCTAGGGTTTTGCTGCTCCAAATAGGTCATCATGGAATTTGCACTATAACTATTTTTATGCGACGTTTTAGAAGCTAACGAAAAAACCCATTTGATCCAAATGCGTTCTAAACTTTGGGTCTGAATTTCAGAGCTTGGATCGCTATCTATGCAGAGATATGATCTGAGGAAGTTAGGGTTTTTGCAGACTCCTGAATTACATTCCAAACAGGTGACCTTAGGAAAATCTTCATAACGTTCTCTCTGAGCAACAATTGAAATTTAGTAAGAATTTACAGAAAGAGGACAAACTGTAGTTTTCTGTGTATAGTTTTTAGATCCAAAGGTCAAAACAGTGACATGTGGCACATTGTACAAGTTCGCTCTACTGAAACATTATATAATCCGGTCACCTTAGGAGATTGGGCATAACTCTTTCTTGGAGAATCAAATTCTGATCAGACTTGTGGGGTTAGAAATAGGACTCAAAGGGCTACTGCATGAGGCAATTTGAGAACTTGGAGATCTAAAATTACCGAGTTACAGTCATTTCAAGATCAAGTTCCTAAAATAGAGAAAAGGCGATTGTAGAGCTATAAAAAGGGTCTCTTTCACCTCTAATTACCTCACATTAATATGTCAATCCGGGAGCGTTTGGTTATTTCAAAGAGTGACTCAATCTGAGTCTATTTGTCAGAGTAATGCTAGTAGTACAACGTTCTACAAAAATACAAGAGTAAACTGATGCTTTTCCATGGCTAAGTTACTTCAAATGACTAAAGCACACACTCTTAAAGCTAGGCAACTTTATCAGTCAAGGGTTCGACAGCAATAGCCCATCCCTTTGGAAACTGATGGAAAGGAAATTAGAGCATGGACCATGGGTCTGGGAGCGAGGCAGTAAATGCCGAGGCTCACTACAGCCACAGATCGTCTCTCACACCAAATGCGAGTAAATGAAACAGCAGATAAAAATGGAACGACAAATAGGAAATTGAACAGCAAATCTAGAATGGAACAGCAATGCTTAAAATGGAACAACAATTCTGAAATGGAACAGCAATCGTATAACTAAACCTCGCGAGCAATAATCAAACTTTATCCTGTCAACTCAAACGCACTCATTGTAATCAAAACTCCAATCTTTCATTCTCCAAGCAAATCATGCAACCAACTAATGGAACAACATTAATTACTAATTATGGAACAGCATGTGGAAATCATACACACACAACACTCTGGAAAAGTAACCTGATTTAACACCAATCATCAACAGGAATTACAACTGTGTTTCAAAATGGAACAAAATGAATCCTGAATCATAAAGAACACATCTTTCAGATAGTTTCCTTAACACAAATACACAGCATAAAAGCTCCGTAACAAAATGATAACAATGTTCAATTAAGTCTAATAATATTGGATCAACTTTGAAAGTATTGATAGTATAATGCAGAGTCAATATAAAGAACCTTAATGAACGAATCTTAACAGAGCATATGATGTAACTTATAAAGCATATCAGATTACCAACTAACGACGATAAGCAAACCACACAGAAATCAAATCGTAGTGATACAGAAGCAAGTGTCCTCCGGGGCCGGGCCCTTAGCCTCAAGGGTACACCGCTTTAAGTTAATCCAGACGCAGAGATAAGATAATCACCAAGTTTATATTAATGCATGAAACAGAAAGTACAATGAGCCAAGTTCAACGAGACTCGATGATCAAAGTTCAATCTTTAACAAAAGGTTACATAAAAGCATCGTCCCCAAACTAACAGTGCCGTCCCTTTATATAAGGGTAACGACGGAGATGTCTAAGCAATAAGATAAATAAAGCAGTGATCCCTCAGGATCAAAGATCCTGAGGGATTCGCCAAACTGTTAATCCTTAATCACTTCTTTTCTCCTCCGCCGAGCTGGTGCCTTCTCCTCCTTTTCCGGACCGGTTTGCTTCAACCTGCTTAGCCTCGTTTGCACTCGGTCCTTCATCAAAGGGACAGCAGTTACCCTGTTCTTGTCTTTTTCTTTGGAATAGCAGCTCCTCGTTTTTACCCTTTCCTGCACAGGAGAATGACAACTATCAGCGGTTAAGTCTTGCATACTAATTCCACATATTTTATCATAATTCTCTATTGTTTTCCACATTCATGATGTAAAAGATTCACAAGTCCCACTGAAAAGCCATTGAAATGATCATTAAAAACATACCTTTTTAGTACTCCACACACCCCCCTGCTTACCCTGTTTCATGCCCTCATGAAAACATTGTAGTTGACATGCAAAGCAGTGAGAGAATAGGCTGGAGAAGGAATCTCATGCGGAGGCCTACAACCATGGTGAGTGACTAGGTAGTCAAAGAACTAGCCTGTTTGACCCTTAGGCATCTCATATAGGGCTTGATATCCAGGTGCAGGGTGCCAGATAATTGGATTGCGGAATCTAAATCCTAACCAGGATGGCCCTGCCCTCAAAATGCTTTCGCCATAGAGGTTCAAACGGTTGGCAACTAATTGAAAATTCTCATACTTAAATGGCTCCCTGAGCTGGATGTTTGGATTAGAGATTCGGTACCAGAATTTGGCTGCATCAATGGCGAGGTCTTTGATAGAAAGAAAATATTCTAAGCTTTGTCGAATGAGTGCCTCGTGCATGTGTCCTAACGTTTCGATGACACCCGGAGTTCTCATAAGGTTTCTATGTGCTTTCCATAACTGTACTGGGTCCCTAGGCTCAGCCCTTACCCACAAGTCTAGGCCATTTTCCTGCCTCTGGAAAGTGTTATAGGCTTTGAGCCATTTAATCTGATTAACCCCGAATGAGATGAATGCTTGCAATTGAATGTCCCCAACAAAAGGGCCAGGGTTCAACTCAGTCTCCTGATCTAGCACGAGGTTATGCAAATAAAATTCACATAGCAATCTCTGGACCTTCACCCCATAATGCTTACAATAGTCTATAAAGTCATTGACAGTGTTAATTTGTATCGGGGCGCCTGCTTTAACAACTTTTATTTTTAATTGTAAGTACCGTTCCAATAAAAACAGAGCATAGTTTTTGGCAGGGGCCCTACATGCTAAAACGTCATTGTATAAAGAACACAAGGTATCCATCTGTTTGATAACAGTATCTAGCCTACGGGTTACCTTTGCAACTTTCTCTTGTTCCTTTCGCCACCCTTCAAAGGCCTGGCTTTTGGATTGGTTGACGTTCCTTAGTTGCTGTTGGAGTTCTTCATACTTCTCACGAGGGACTGTTTACTCTCTAAGCCTCTCCATTTCTTGCTGAGCCTGTTTCAATCCCTTGTGTAAGGTCCTTGTCTTTGGATCTCTTTTCCATGCATCAGTGGAGGCCGGGAGTTTTACCTGAACTTTCTTATTGCGTTGTTTCGAGTTCAGAACCCTTATCACCCCTGAGGGTGGTGCCTCTGTTTGAATTTCCTTGTTGTCCTTTTCTTTTTTAACACGAATACCAGCTTGCAGCTGTTCCTTTTCAAATGGAACAATAGTCTGTCCCTCAGCACCATTTGGAACAACAGCTGGACCTTCAGCTTCATTTGGAACAGCAGCTGGACCTTCAGGTGGGTTTTGATCAGCAGAGCGATTTCTGGTCCTCCGCCTTTTTATCCTGCGGATTCTTATTGCAGTGGTCATCTTTTTCTTCCCGGCGGTCTTCCTTGTCCTCTGCCTCGTTTTCAAGATCCTGATCTGCTGGTGGAGTTGGGCTATTATGCTCAATAACCTCCGCTGTTCCTTTTGTAATTCTTTAATTTCCAATGTTTTATTAGAAGGAACAGGCTTTCTGCTGCGTTCTGGGCCGTGACTAGTCCCTGGATCTTTCTCCTGGGGTGCTTCTTCACTGTTTTGTGCTGGCTGTTCTGGGGTAGGAACCCTAACTGGTTCCATGGCTTCGCTTTCTATCCTTACTTCCTCTGGAATTTCCTCTGGTGCCGTGGGAACAGATTGTTCCCGTTCAGTGTCTCCTATCTCCTTTTCATCATGAACAGGCAGATTTCCTTCTTCTGCCTCTTCTGCATGTGGTTTTTTGGGTGTATCTTCTTCCTGGGGTTTGTCGCGGAGGTATGATGGAGTGGAAGGTTGGCCATACTCACCCATATTGGCCAAGATTGCGGCCAATTCCTCTTCTCCCACTGGGTCTTGTGGTGGGCTACCTACCTGTTGTCCCATTTCCTCCTCCTGCCTGGATTGTCCAGCTTCTGCCTTAGGATGCTCAGCTTCTGTTTCAGGAGGCTCAGCTTCTGTCTCAGGAGGCTTAGCTTTTGTTTCTAAGTGCTCAGCTGCTTCATCATTTTCCTCTTCGGATTGCTCAGCCTCCTCGGCCTCTCCTTCCTTTTCTCCTTCGACTTGTTCTTCTTCTACTTCTGGCCGTGAGGGTTGCTCGTCCTCAATTACCATTGGCTGGCTGGTGCTTTCCTAGAGTTTTTCCAGCCTTCCTCTTATCCGGGCTAACCGGACTGATTTTCTGCGTTTCTCTGGCTGCTCCGGTGTATCAGTGTCATGCTTACACTTTGCTGATTCCTGGCGTGTTTCTGGTCGTTCGGATGTGCTCGCAACATGTTTTTGTTTTCTTAATTCTCTGCGTTTTTTCGGACGTTCTGGTGTGCTTGTAGTATGTTTACGTTTTGGGGAAGGTGCTGTCGCTCTCCCCTCAATTATTGCAATTAATTCTTCCCAGCTGCTTTGCTGCTGGGTGAGGCTATGACTAACTATTAGTCGGATTAATCCATGGTGGCTGACAACTGACTCTACATGTTGTGCCTTTTTCAGGCTTCGTGCGACGTCATGAAGTAAAGAATTCAAAAGTGCAGGAAGATTTACAGAGCATTTCTGCTTTAGAACAGCTAAGATTTTAAGATGTCGTGGCCTTACCACGTCTTTTCTCCCCTCGCAGGTGATGTAGCTTTGCACTGTTCTTGCTAATTCTGCCCAGGGTTCTCCTAGCGTTGCTGACAGAACTCCCTTCCCTTTAATCGTTAAGCTCTGGCCTTCGTCCTGGAAAATTTCCATGATCTTTTGGAGTCTTTCCTTCTTTAATGTCCATACAGGTCCGGTGGCTGGTAGTCCTGAGACTTCTGCAATTATATCGTCGGTGACCGCTATCCGCTTCCCCCTCACTGTGGAGTGATCCTCCTGCAGGTTCTGCAGAAATTCCATCGCCACTGTTTCATTGGACTCCTGCAGGCGACTGAGATAAGTCAGCCATCCTGCTCTTTCCAGGATCTCCCGAGCAGCAGCGGAGACTGTCAACTCCTGTGGTTCGCTTCGAATTGCCCTGCCTCCCATGGTTTCACTGTGGATTCTCAATGGAACAGCAACTGCTTGTGCTGTTTGAAACACAGAGAGGGTAGTAATCGTCGGATTTAGAAAAAACACAGAGTATGCAACAGAAATGACTTATGAACAACAACTTGTGTAGAAAAAATAGAAATATCATGCCGTTAAACCGTGCCATTTCCTGGTACACTATCTTTCCCGAATAGTGAGCTGACACATAACCCGGGGAATAATGAGGTTAACCTCCCCCCCCACAATGCGATAGGCTGCCCCAGCCGTCAAAGAAAGGAGCGGCACCCGATCTGTAACCAAGTCATAAAGGAACAGCGTATGAAAACATGCCATGTTTAGAAAAACAACGGATTGCCGAAATCGAGGCGTAAACTTGGATCGCGTATTACGTAAGAGGCTGCTGCGATATGATGCGAGGCCGGGGGATAGGACGTCTGTCGTACTTGCCAAATCTCAAGTGGTCATTGTCACCTCCTTTGCCATGATTGATGTAATAAATGTTCATGCGATATATAAGTCGGGAAATAATAGTGCCTAGGATATAAGAAACAAAAGAGTATTAGTATCTACCTATTGGTGTAATTAATGTGACTTCGATACCATTAACAGTGCTCTGCTGCCGACAGGTGTCCATAACCTTGGCAGAGTTGTTTATTTCACCCCTGGAACCATGATCCTTTGTGTCCATATTAAGGAATGTGATGTCAAAGTGTAGGCCATTATGCTGGCTTGGTAACCAGTTAGCCATAATGCCATTCACGAGGAGGGGGCGAAGAGTGGGCAGGCCGGCTCGTGATGAGACCTCCTGTTCCAAGGTTTTTTTATTTGATATACCTCTTGGACCATATCCCTGGTGTGGTGGCCATAGTGGGAATGCCACTTCACTTCCATCCTCATGATCATGGTAGGCTGGCTCTTGATGAGACCCCCTATCTTGCATTTGACAATTTATAATTCATTTGCTTTTTTTTTTTTCTTTCTTTTTTCATAAAGCACTTTTCCTTATATATCCACAAAGGGTGGTTCAACACTCCTTAAGAGTAGGAATGGTGGAAGAAGTCTTATCATCTCAATAGGAGGATATAAACCTTTTGCTCTTATTCCTAAACAAAAATCAAATGGAAAAAAGAATGGCATGACAAAGATAACCAATCAGGGCAAAATTAGTAAGACAATGACAACAAAAGATAAGTATGTCCTTCCTTCTGTCCTCTTACCAATACATAGCCTTATAAAGATATCGATTTATAATTTCCTGATTTCAGTATGTTGTAATTTTGTATTCATTGCATAAGTGCATAGCTGTCTCTAAAAGACTTTGAAGGAACAGGGGCAAGAAGCATCCTCAAACTTGGACCAGCAAAAGGGATAAGCTGTTTCACAAAGAGAGAAAAAGTATGCTAGAGCAATAAAGGAGCATAGGTCTCAAAAGTGCAAATGCCGTTCCTTTTGAAAAAGGAACAACAAAACACTGCAAATGCCGTTCCTTTTGAAAAAGGAACAATAGAACACAGCAAATGCCGTTCCTTTTGAAAAAGGAACAACAGAACACACCAATGCTGTTCCTTTTGAAAAAGGAACAACAAAAAATGAAAATGCTGTTCCTTTTAGAAAAGGAACAGCAAGACAAGCGAACACCGTTCCTTTGAAAAAGGAACAACAAAAATCAAGAATGCTGTTCCTTTTGAAAAGGAACAGCAGAAAAATCAAAAGTGCTGTTCCTTTTGAAAAAGGAACAGTAGAAAAATCGAAAGTGTTGTTCCTTTTGAAAAGGAACAGCAGAAAAATCGAAAGTGCTGTTCCTTTTGAAAAGGAACAGCAGAAAAATCGAAAAATCGAAAAATGATGTTCCTTTTGAAAAGGAACAACAGAAACACGCAAATGCCATTCATTTCAAGAACGGCAAAAATTGAAATCTTTGAGCAAAAGAACACATCTAGTTCAACATATGTACACAAACCAAAAAGAAATTATGTACAAATTGTGAAAAGAAATGAATTCCTTAATGAATTACAGGTGAGGAAGACTTCTCTTCCTCTCCTAAAATCTCCATATCAGTGTCTCTGCGTAGCTGTTGGCAGAAGGATTCCCGAGTGAGTGGTTTACGATAGAGACGAACTCGGTGGCCATTCACTTTGAAGGTATATCCAGAACCGTCGATGGTGATTAAAGTGATGGTCCCATTGTCATGTACCTTCTGGATTTCGTATGGTCCCAACCAACGAGTCTGGAGTTTCCCAGGGAAGTCCTGAAACCGAGAGTCATATAACAGAGCCCAGTCTCCTTCATGGAAGACTTTGTTTTTGATGAGGGCATCATGCCATTTAGCTCGCTGCTGTTGAATCAATGCTGTATTTTGTAGTGCAGAGAGCCTAATTTCGTCCAATTCATTGATCTGTTGTAGTCGATTAATCTGTGCCTCGGTTAGATCTAAGCCAACTTCCTGTGCTGTTCGTAATGTTTGGATTTCAAATTCTATAGGAAAAATGGGTTGTTTTCCAAACACTAATTGATAAGGTGAGTAACCAGTGGTGCTTCTCCATGTTGTTATATAGGCCCAGAGTGCTTCAGGTAGTCGGGCAGCCCAATCACGCCTATGTGACGCAATGGTTTTCGTTAGGATTGATTCTATTACCTTATTGCTGCTTTCTACTTGTCCATTCGCCTGTGGGTGATATGGAGTAGTGATTTTGTGCTGGACATGATAATTATTAAGTGTTGCAGCTAATCTATTGCCAGCAAATTGTGGTCCTCCGTCTGTAATTATTTCCCTTGGAAGGCCATAACGTACAAATAGATGGAACAGGAACTGTATGACAGAGTCCTCTGTGGCTCTTGGCAATGCTTCTGCTTCAACCCACTTGGTGACATATTCTGTTGCCACCAAGATATATGTTCTCTGATTTGATGAGGGGTTGATGGGTCCAACGAAATCAAGAGCCCATCGCTCGAATGGTTCGATGACTAACTGTGGTTTGAGAGGCATCTCGTCAGCTTGACCAGGACGTCCTGCTCGCTGGCAACTGTCACAGGCTTGGACAAATTTCTTTGCATCTCTGAAAATCGTGGGCCAGTAATATCCTGTCTGTAATACTTTATGTCCAGTTCTACGCTCAGCGAAGTGTCCCCCACATGGTCCGTCGTGACAGGCTTTTAGGATGTCAAAGATTTCATCTTCTCGAACACATCTCCTGATATGCATGTCTGCCTTTGTGTGAAACAAATAACCCCCAATCTAGGAGAATCGAGTACTCTTCTGAACAATCTGTTTTCGTTCATTAGGGGTTAAGTGTTTTGGTAGTTTACCTACTGCAAGGTAATTGGCAACATTAGCATACCAGGGTGTTCGAACGGCAACAACAAACAGATGTTCGTCCGGAAATTGATCTTCAACTGCTGCTGCATCAATTGGCTTTGGCATTCTTGAGAGAAAATCGGCTACAGGATTCTCTTTGCCAGGCCGGTCCTTGATTGTGATATCGAATTCCTGCAATAAAATCAACCATCTAGTTATTCTGGCATTTGTGACAGGCTTATTTGCTAAATATTTTATGGCGGAATGATCCGTATACAAAATAACAGGATAGCCTGTAATATAATGTCTAAATTTATTGACAGCATGTATTACAGCTAGGAATTCTTTTTCAGTAACAGTGTAATTTAATTCAGCAGGGGATAAATTTTTGCTGATGTAATAGATAGCATATGGTTTTTTATCCTCTTCCTGCCCAAGGACTGCGCCAATGGCTGTATCTGAGGCATCAGCTGATATCTGAAATGGCAGATCCCAGTTTGGTCCTCGCAGGACTGGGGCTGTGGATACAAGCTTCTTTAAATCCTTGAAAGCACGTTCACATTTTTCTGTCCAAAGAAAATCAACGTTACCAGTTAGTGCATATAAAGGTGCAGCAATGTGTGAATAATGTTCTATAAATCGTCTATAATATCCAGAAAATCCAAGAAAGCTGCGTACCTCTGTTTGAGTAGTGGGAGTGGGAATAAGCAAAAGTATTTGGATTTTGGCCGGGTCTACCTGAATGTCGGCTGCTGAAACATAGTGTCCTAGAATAAGTCCTTCAGTCATCATCATGTAACATTTTTCGTGGCTTAAGCAAAGCCTGGTAGCTATGTAGCGTTGTAGGACTTTTTCTAGGGTATTTAGTGCTGGATCAAAATCATCTCCATAGGGTGTAAAGTCATCCATATATACTTCAAGTCCATCATTTATTAAATCTGCAAAAATGCTAAGGATAGCCCTTTGGAATGTGGCGGGAGCATTACATAGGCCAAAAGGTAGAACTCGGTAGGCAAATGTTCCCCAAGGACAAGTGAAAGTTGTTTTGTCCTGGTCTTCAGGGGCAATCTGAATCTGATTGTATCCACTGAAGCCATCCAGGAAGGAAAAGAATTTTTTTCCTGCCAAAGTATCTAGCACTTGGTCTATGAATGGGAGAGGAAAGTGGTCTTTTTGTGTTGCTTTATTGAGTTCCCTGTAATCCACACAAATTCTCCATTTCCCATTCTTTTTTGGTACCACCACGAGCGGAGAGACCCATTTACTGTCAGAAATAGGATAAATAAAATTGACATCTAAAAGTTTCTGAAGTTCCGCTTTCACCACATCCTTTAGATGAGGATTAAGTCTTCTTTGCGGTTGACGGACAGGTCTAGCATCTTTTTCTATATAAATGTGGTGTGTACACAATTGTGGGTCGATTCCTTTCATATCAGGGTAATCCCATGCAAATGCCTGTTGATATTTTCTTAACAGATGGATGAGCTTAGTTTCTTGTTCAGATGTGAGGTTGGCATTGATATTTAAATTTTTTCCCGGTTCAATTTCCACAATTTTACTATTTGCGACAGAAGTAACAGGTATTGTTTGATCATGTGTGTCTTTCAGAGGATCTTCTTCTAATTCATTATCAAATGCTGCTTCTATCATGTGACATTGTGTGCAGGATCCAGCTTCAGTTTGACTAATGAAATTGTTAATGGCATCATCTTCTGTTTGATCTTTAAAATCAAGTGCCTCTTGTATAGTCAATGGAGATCTAATGTTATCAGTAAGGTATGATACAGGATACTTGTTAGTTTTAATTATTGTGAGACTTGGCTGCGCTGGAGGGTATAGAACCAAATTCTTGATATCAGGTCCTTTGGTTATGGTCATATTTCCTTGTCGGCAACCAATGTAAGCATTGGCGGTGGCAAGCCAAGGCCTACCTAGGATTAGCGGGTGTCCATCAAGTCGGGTTTTTGGATTAATTATCAGGAAATCGGTCGGATATTCCCAGGAATCTACAGAGACCATGACATCGTGTAGAGTACCTTCTGGTCTAACCACAGATCGGTCGGCCAATTCTAACAAAGTAGAGGTAGGTTCTACAGATGTAATGCCGAGTTTTTGACAGGTGGTGGTTGTTAAAATATTGATTGCAGCTCCTAGATCAACTAAGGCATTAGACAAGGTCTGACCGTAAATTTGAACAGTTACAATTGGATTTCCTGGGTCTTCATATTTAATGGGTGTTTCTTTCCCAGATAATAGATCAGATAAAGTACCGACTACTTGGACTCTTGGATTAGTTGTTATATTCCTCCTTGGTTTCTTTATGCACAATTCTTTAATAGTTTTTGCGTATATAGGAATATCTTGAATAGCTTGGAGGAACGAGATTTTTATATACAAATTTTGTAATTCCCCCAGAATGTCAAAGTCAGGATACTGTAAAGGTCGAGGTATGACTAATCGTTCTGGGAATGGGGGAGAGGATGTGGTTGCTTGATTATGAGACTACTGCTTATTTACATCCTCTTGTTGCAACTGATGTTCTCTTACTAACTGGTCTTCAATATGGACTGTTTTATCTCCCTCATTTTCAATGATACGTCCAGATTGTAATTGAAGATCGTTACACTCCTGCAGATCGGGTTCTATTTCTGGTGATTCTATGATTTGAAGAGATTGGACCGGTTTGTTATTTGGATTGGGGTTGGGTTGGGCTGGGAGTTGCGGTCTCAGATTAGACTGGGGATTTTGTTGTAGAGCTGGCAGAGTAGGTTGAGGGAGCGGAATAGTTCCTACTGGCTGTTGCATCGGTCTTTGCCAGTTTGTCTGCCAGGGTGAACCTTGTGAAGTAGGGGGAGTCCATTGCGGAGGATATGGGCTATTTTGCCAATATGGTGGAGTATAAGGGAAATTCGGCCAACCAGATTGGTTTGGCTGATTCAGCCACGGGTTTGAAGAAGGAAACGATGGTGGTGACCAGTTTGAGAATGGGGGTGGGGGCTGATTTTGCCACATATTATTATATTGTGGAGGCTGAAAAGAAGAGGTTGGGTCTGAAAACATACCAGATTGTCTTAGCTGCCACTGGCGGCGTTGGTTGATCAAGTACACAATTTTGGTTCTTCCTCTGCTTCCTTGTATACTGCTTTTAATCCAGGAAGTGAGGGGCAGCTTTCCGTAAGATGATCATTTGTACAGATGGCACATGTTTGGACTGTATCCAGTGGACACTCCTTGTGACTATGTTTTTTTCTGCATCGGGGGCAGAAGATTGCCAAATTCTGTTCTGCCTCCATCTGCTTCTGTTTGGCCTGCATAATATCAAGTTGTGTAGTTAGTGTCCCTAGGATATCAGTTTTAAAATTTTCTAATAAATTTCCAATCTCCACACGCGTTACTCCTTCTGTTGATATTTTATTGTCTCTTGCAAACCGATCATATTCTGCCGGTTTTATTCTTGTGCTGCCTCTCGAACTCCTGATGCATAAATCAATAATGTCAGCAAAATTCTCTTGATAAATATCCCCTTTTCCCATGATGTTTAATGTTTCAATTCACTGTTCCTTCATGCCCCTTATCAATGCAGTTTTTAACACATTATCAGGTAAAGGTAGTGATGCATAAGGAGATCTTTGTAAATTGTATTGAAAATGTTCCACATATTCTTCTAATGTTTCGTTCGGTTTGGCTGTCATTTGGAATATTTCGTCTTTCAATTCTCTAGACCTACAGTGTTTTTAAGAAGGATTCTTTCATTTGATCCCAATTATTGATGACCCCACCACCTAGTCCCATAAACCATCTTAAAGCAGCCCCCTTTAATGTAGAGGGGAATAATTTCAATTTCTGGGGATCGGTGGTGTAATCATATCCCCTACAAAACACATCAAATTCGAATAAAAATGCATCCGGATCTTCTGTTGTGAGACCGTGAAATGTAGGGATATGTTGAAGAGGGATAGCTTTCATGGGCGCATTTGCTGCAGAATCCACTATAGGATATTGTAATGTAGAGGTTTGAGTATTTGGTTGGTTTTGAGCCATAGGGTCGAATATATGCCAATAACCTTCTGGGATATCTAGGAGGGTATTCCTAGGTTGAGAGGGAACGATTTTAGCAGGGATAGTTTTAATGGCACTTCCTTTATCTGGGATAAGAGGAATACCTGATGTCTGAGGAGATTGAATTCCTTCAACAATGATTCTCGTAGCGCTCCCCTTATCTGGGCTGTTTAATGGCTGATCTGTTCCAACGGGAGATTTTGGTTCCTCGGTTTCCCCTGTTTCTCCTTCTCCTTCACAAAAGTTGCTGAAATTCCCTTCCTGCAATAGTTCTGGAGTAGAATTTTCAATTTCTTGAAAGTCCTGCTCTTCAGTTTGACTATGCACCTCAGCAAAGGCTACAGATGGTGATCCTGTGGCCTGAAGGGAACTAGTAGGTTGTTTAGAAATAATTTTCCTAGGACCTACTGATGGCTGAGATTCTGTTTTCTTATAGATTTCGTCTATGAAAGTTGTTTGGCCAAGGGTCACCGGCCCCTTAGCTTTTTCAGGTTTGGATGGAAGCTTGATATTCTTTTCTGGTTTTTTCTGCTTAGTCATGCACTCAAATGAACTGCTAAATTCTATTCAAACAAAGCAAGAGCAAATCTGTTAGGAAAGCGGACAGTGGAGCAGGGCTTTTACATGCTCCGCACGCAGGTTCTTACCTTTCGTTTTTAAGATCCAACTCTTCCCTAGCAGGTTCGTACACTACTCTGAAAAAGACAAATGGCTACACTCTTTCCCCGGCAACGGCGCCAAAATGTAGAGCTATAAAAAGGGTCTCTTTCACCTCTAATTACCTCACATTAATATGTCAATCCGGGAGCGTTTGGTTATTTCAAAGAGTGACTCAATCTGAGGCTATTTGTCAGAGTAATGCTAGTAGTACAACGTTCTACAAAAATACAAGAGTAAACTGATGCTTGTCTATGGCTAAGTTACTTCAAATGACTAAAGCACACACTCTTAAAGCTAGGCAACTTTATCAGTCAAGGGTTCGACAGCAATAGCCCATCCCTTTGGAAACTGATGGAAAGGAAATTAGAGCATGGACCACGGGTCTGGGAGTGAGGCAGTAAATGCCAAGGCTCACTACAACCACAGATCGTCTCTCACACCAAATGCGAGTAAATGAAACATCAGATAAAAATGGAACGGCAAATAGGAAATTGAACAACAAGTCTAGAATGGAACAACAATGCTTAAAATGGAACAACAATTCTGAAATGGAACAACAATCGTATAACTAAACCTCACGAGCAATAATCAAACTTTATCCTGTCAACTCAAACGCACTCAGTGTAATCAAAACTCCAATCTTTCATTCTCCAAGCAAATCATGCAACCAACTAATGGAACAACATTAATTACTAATTATGGAACAACATATGGAAATCATACACACACAACACTCTGGAAAAAGTAACCTGATTTAACACCAATCATCAACAGGAATTACAACTGTGTTTCAAAATGGAACAGAATGAATCCTGAACCATAAAGAACACATCTTTCAGATAGTTTCCTTAACACAAATACACAGCATAAAAGCTCCGTAACAAAATGATAACAATGTTCAATTAAGTCTAATAATATTGGATCAACTCTGAAAGTATTGATAGTATAATGCAGAGTCAATATAAAGAACCTTAATGAACGAATCTTAACAGAGCATATGATGTAACTTATAAAGCATATCAGATTACCAACTAACGACGATAAGCAAACCACACAGAAATCAAATCGTAGTGATACAGAAGCAAGTGTCCTCCGGGGCCGGGCCCTTAGCCTCAAGGGTACACCGCTTTAAGTTAATCCAGACGCAGAGATAAGATAATCACCAAGTTTATATTAATGCATGAAACAGAAAGTACAATGAGCCAAGTTCAACGAGACTCGATGATCAAAGTTCAATCTTTAACAAAAGGTTACATAAAAGCATCGTCCCCAAACTAACAGTGCCGTCCCTTTATATAAGGGTAACGACGGAGATGTCTAAGCAATAAGATAAATAAAGCAGCGATCCCTCAGGATCAAAGATCCTGAGGGATTTGCCAAACTGTTAATCCTTAATCACTTCTTTTCTCCTCCACCGAGCTGGTGCCTTCTCCTCCTTTTCCGGACCGGTTTGCTTCAACCTGCTTAGCCTCGTTTGCACTCGGTCCTTCATCAAAGGGACAACAGTTACCCTGTTCTTGTCTTTTTCTTTGGAACAACAGCTCCTCGTTTTTACCCTTTCCTGCACAGGAGAATGACAACTATCAGCGGTTAAGTCTTGCATACTAATTCCACATATTTTATCATAATTCTCTATTGTTTTCCACATTCATGATGTAAAAGATTCACAAGTCCCACTGAAAAGCCATTGAAATGATCATTAAAAACATACCTTTTTAGTACTCCACAACGATATGAGGAAGTTTGATGGCAAGGATCCGGTAAATTGGATACTACAGATGGAGAATTATTTTGATCTACATGAGGTTCAAATGTTACAAAAGGTACATATTGCATCTTTATATTTAGAACCAAATCAATTTTTATGATATAAAGGGCTTTGTTCTCGTAAAGCACTTGTCACTTGGTCAATTTTCATGAAAGAAATGATAGCGCATGATGAGGATACAAAGAGTAACACCTTCTTTAGCCAATTGATAAATATCAAACAAAATGGTTAAATGGTAGAGCACATTGAGGACTTTCAAAAATTGAATATAAGGGTAAATGATATTCCAGAGAAGCAAAGTATTGATGTCTTCATAGGGACTTTAAAGGATAACATTCAATATGAGGTTCATCTTTGGGAACCTGATTCACTGAAGAAGGCATTCAGCTTGGCAAGAAAAATTGAAAGCGAAATTATGGAAACAAGGAATCCCACCACTCACGACCATAATTATGGAAGTGTTTTTTCTCCTAGCCTTCCACAACCTACAATATTTACACGACAACAATTGGAAGAAAAAAGAGAAAAAGGGCTTTGTTACAGTTGTGATAGAAAATACATTAAAGGTCATAAGCATGTTGAGAAGAAATTATTCTAAATAGATTGTGAAGAGGAGGAAGAAAAGGAACAAGAAACATCAAAAGAAGAGGATATACACCAGGAACCAACCCCAGAGAAAGAAGAAATGAATCCGACCATATCTTGTAAAGCATTGGCAAGAATTACCACTCCTTAAACTCGCAAGATAGAAGGACATATCAAGAAGAAAAAGGTTCAAGAAATGAAAGATCACATCGAGAAAGAAGAAATTAATCCGACCATATCTTGTAATGCATTGGCTAGAATTAGCACTCCTCAAGCTATCAAGATAGAAGGACATATCAAGAAGAAAAATGTTCAAGAAGTAAAAGATCACATCGAGCATCAAGAAATGAATCCAACCATATCTTGTAATGCATTAGAAGAAATTACAACTCCTCAAACTCTCAAGATAGAAGGACATATCGAGAAGAAAAAGATTCAAGCAGTGAAAGATCACATCAAGAATCAACAACAAGTTCTCCAACTTTTAAAGGATAATGCCACTTTGGTGCAAAATCGAATGAAACAATGGGCAGATCAACATCGCAGTAAAAGAAGTTTTGATGTAGGCGATTGGGTACATTTACGGCTACATCTCAAGCAAGCTATTTATGAGAAGGAAATGTAGGCAATACTACATGCACTTAAGAAATGGCGACCTTACCTAATGGGAAGACACTTCAAGGTAAAAACAGATCATGATAGTCTTAAATACTTTTTAGAAAAAGATTATCTTTAGAAGAATAGAAAAATGGGTCACAAATATGTTGGGTTATGACTTTGAAATCATCTAAAAAAAGGGAAACTAAATATTGTTGCAGATGCACTCTCAAGAAAGGATGAAGATGTGGAAGCATTATTTTGTGCTATTTCTATTATCCAACCAGATTGGATAAGCGAAGCAAGGGATGAATGGATGAAGGATGAAGAAGTGTGGCCACTCATTCAAAAGTTGTAGAAGATCTCAGTTCAAAAAATATTGCTAGAACTTGACGAGGAAGGAAAAATCATATTGGAGCCTGGAGCAGTCACAGAAACAAGAACCCAACAGCTATGAAATCGATCAATTTCAGAGTATCTCATCAAGTGGAAGAACTTACCCACTGAAGATTCCATATGGGAGGACAATAATTTTATACAGAAGCATCAAGAACTACTCAAGCGTTGAGGACAACACTTTTTGAAGGAGAGGGGCATGTTAGGTCCCTATACTACTAGTGTAACCCCTTATTGTTATTAGTACAACCCCCTTATTATATTCTTGTGCCCATGTAGTCCCCATATTGTTATTATTGTGCCCCATAGAAGCCCACTATTGTTATTATTGTGTCCTTACATTATTATTGTTAGGTCGGCTCTGATTATATTATGACCCCTTAGACTCCTATATATAGAAAGGAGGTCTTGTCATTTGTATCATCCAAGAATTGTTCATTTGTGTAATGTAAAGGAGGTTTCCCCCTCAAAGAGGCTAAATTCTAAGGTGTTGATCTATCTTTTCTATCTTTTTGTGAGTTGGTTTCATAACATAGCTACATTGGACTTCACGAAAACCTTTATTGTGAAATGTGATGCCTCCGGAAATGGAATTGGTGTTGTTTTAATGCAAGAAGAAATACCTATTTCTTTTTAAAGTCATCCAATCAAAGGAAAGTATTTACACAAAGCTATTTATGAGAAGGAAATGTTGGAAATACTACACGCACTTAAGAAATGGCGACCCTACCTAATGGGAAGACACTTAATGGTAAAAATGAATCATGATAGCCTTAAATACTTTTTAGAACAAATATTATCTTCAGAAGAGCAGAAAAAATGGGTCACAAAGATGTTGGGTTATGACTTTGAAATCATCTACAAAAAAAGGAAGCAAAATGTTGTGGCAACTGCACTCTCAAGAAAGGATGAGGATGTGGAAGCATTTCTTTGCACCATTTCTATTATCAAACCAGATTGGATAAACGAAGCAAGGGATGAATGGAAAAATGATGAAGAAGTGTGGGAACTCATTCAAAACTTACAACAAGATCCCAGTATATTTGATACATTTAGCTGGAAAAATGATTCATTATGATACAAAGATCGATTTTACCTATGTAAGAATTCCCAACTCAAGCAAAAGATTCTTATGGAATTGCACACTTCTCCCTTAGAAGGGCACTCATGATTTTTAAAAACTTACCACAGGGTTAAGCAGGAATTTTTTTGGGATGGCCTTAAATCAGATATTCAAAAGTTTGTGCGGAATGTTTGGTTTGCCAACAAAATAAAGTTGAAACAATTAAGACCCCACGTCTATTACAACCTATATCCATTCCAAGCCAATGTTGGGAGGAGGTTTCAATGGTTTTTATCATAGATTTACCCATGTCCAAAGGAAAGAGTTTCATCATGGTGGTAGTTGACAGACTTACCAAGTATGCACACTTTTGTGCATTATCTCATCCATTTAAAGCCAGTACAATTTCTACTACATTTATGGAAACAATTCAAAAGCTACATGGAAACCCAAAGATTTTTGTAAGTGACAGAGATTCCATTTTCACTCGAAATTTTTGGACATAATTATTTTCTTGTCTCATTACTCAGTTAGCTCATATCTCATCTTATCATCCTCAATTTGATGGGCAAACTGAGATAGTAAACAAATGTTTGGAAGGATATATTCGTTGCTTTTTCTTTGATAAACAAACACAATGGGTCAAATGGTTTCCTCTGGCTAAATGGTGGTATAACATTTCCTTCCATACTGCAGCAAAAGTGACCCCATTTATGGCACTTTATGGATATCATCCACCATCCATCACATCAATTTTAAGAGAAAATTCTAAGGTTCAAGAAGTGGAACGTTGGGCGCGAGATCCCCCAAGGGCAGTTTTGGGGCTTAGAGCCCAGATTTTGGTCAATTTTGTAATTCCAATGCAAAGACTCCCCATTTTGTGGGCGCGTAGCACGTAGTTGTAAAAGAGTCATAGGGTTGTCCACCCTTATTTAATAATGTAATGTCAGCTGTAGAAGATCTACCCATGGTCCGCGGACCATGGGATTGTATAAATAGAGTGAAGCTCTAAGTAGTTAAAGCAGCTAATCATAGAAGCTCTAAGGAATGATGATGTATGTGAGATAGATCTGAAGTGTAAAGTCTAGTTTTGAGTCATAGCGTAGGAAGAGGTTCTGCAGCTGAGTGCGCAGAGGCCCAGTAGTCCTCAACTGAGTGCGCGAACCCCTGTAGCTGAGTGCATAGGGCGAGTCGAGTCTGTAATCAGTTGGAAGTATTAATAAGGAGAAGTTTCTATCAATTCTGCGACTTTATTTCTTGTTTTATGCATCTATTATATTGGGTATGAATTTCACTGTTAATACTTATATGATGCGCGAATGTGTGTAATGTTATTGGTTAAGTAAATGCAAGATATAATATTTGTTACGTGAAGATAAATAAAATCCGTTGATAAGATAAGTAATATACTTAGTCTAACTTTGGAAATAGTGCAGTTCGCTGCCATAGCAGCACGAAAGCATCTCAGCCCCTGGTTAGGGCTGCGCAAAGGCCGATTGTAACAGATCGCAGAGGTACAGAAGGTTAGAACAAAGCGTGAAGTGACCTGCACGAAGGCAGGTCTAGTTGGAATAAGCTGACATCACATCCATCTCAAGGGTGCAAAAACTTGGTTCCAGCATCCCCCCATACTACCTCGAGTGAGACTTCAGTCCGCGCTCTGCGGGGTGATGCCGAAAAGGCCAGTAGTGTAGGGATTTGTTTGGCTAAATAACTCTGAACATGGGTCAGGCCCCATAAGCCAACAAATGGTTCCATTGTTGGGACTAGAATCTACATGAGAGATGTGTGATGTTGTATCACTAGAATCCAACTAATAAAGAAATTAAAGGCTGGTTGCACAGAAGAATTCATGAATTCGCGGCGAAGGAGAACAAAAACCCATGACTATCAAAAGAAGAGTGGCTAGACAACTACATGTATACGAAGATCCATGAAATCTTTTTCACGTCCTTCCCTACTAAGCTATACGAGTGGATCGTGAAGCTAGCAGATAGCCAAGGAAGGTGGAAACTTGACAGTCCTATTGTGTGGACCCCAGAGCTAGTACAAATATTGGAAGCATTGAAGGATAAGATCGCACGCGCCGTCGATCATTGGCTTGATCGTATTATAGGAGGATTCGTTACTGAGTTTGCGGTTGACACCTTAGTTAGCTACAACGAGGTAGAGTGACACTTTCTCAAAGGACCGCTAGGTAAGTACGTAAAGTATTTGAATACTTGGATTAAAATGATGTTGTGCTAAAAGTGGGTTATGCAATTACCTTGATGTTCAGGGCTACGTGAAGTGGAAAGGTTTACAGGAACGAAGGAAATAAGGGTCCAAAAAATAGCCCCTTGATTTCACCTCTGCGAGGGAATGAGGAAGAGCTCGTGAAGGTCTCTACACGAAGTGCTATTCATCTGATAAGACAAAGAATTCCACGGATCCCACCTCCGCCCACACCACCACCGGCTTCACCGCCATAACCTCCACCTTCACCTGTACCACCTCCACCACCACCGTGATTCAGTATGGCAAGGACAGTGAAGTTGCTTGTGTTCAAAGGTTTGGGAAACGAAGATCCAAAACAATTTTGGTTCGTTGTAAGGGCTTTATGGGAAGCACAAGGTGTTACATATGAAAATATAAACAAAGCGACGTTGGTTAGCACCTTGCAGGATCGTGCACTGACCTGGTATATTAAGTACTCCAACGATAACCCAAATGTGAGAGTCGTGGATATCCAAACTGTGCTAAATAGAGAATTTAGCAGGCCTAAATATGAAGTGCAATTGATCGTGGGATTTAAAGAGATCACAATGCTACTAGGCAAGACTCCTTGGGAGCTAGATCAGAGGCTGAAATGTATGATTTACGAAGCAAATATGAATTTGACGGATGGATAGCATAGCAAGTGGTTTGTAGCTTCGCTACTACCACATTTGAGGAGTGCGCTATCACAGTAGAAGATAACAACTCAGGCAGAGGACTTAGAGATCACTTTGAGGCTACATGAGACCCCAATGCAAGATCCTAATCTAGGAGTTCAACAGATCCACGTGCAGCTGAAGAATCTGTGCCTTGAGATGCAGAGTCTGAAACATGACATGACAGTTTGACCAAAAGTGCACGAAGAAGTGTGGTGTGTAAATGCAAGAGTCAGGGTCATGACAAAGACCACAACCCAATTTTTACAAATTACCTTGCCGGAGGAGGACCGATGCCTTTAAGGCTAGAAGCTCAAGTAGGACCTAGCGCGACGCCTGCTTTGTGGTTCGAGATCTGCCAAATAGCTAGGAAACATGCCACAGACAATTGTCACTTGTCACAGAAGTATACACAAACTTTGTAAATTTGTTTTGGAACTTTTGTAGGTCGGTGAGACATGAAGAGCAGACTTGCAGAAGCTATGAGTTGATGATGGATAGAACTCCCACGTATAGAGTTTAGGCTGAAATGCGGCCCCTTGACCAGAATGCAGGAATGGTGCGGACAAGATTTCATGGGTGTGGAAGAGGCCGAGGTGGAGGAGGACCTGGTAGAGGTCATGGATAGTTGATTTGCTACAATTTTGGAGGGCCAGGACACTATGACAGCGATTGTACTAATCCAACGCGCCTGTCATGCAAGTATTGCACGCTGTTTGATCATTAGACAGAAGATTGTCCTACACTGATATCTAAGATACGCGACAAAGGAGTGTTATTGCCTCCCGTGACTCAAAACCTGTAGATGATGAGGTATGAGCCGTGCGAGGAAGATCCGAACGTCAACATTTTGCTCCAAAGTGGAATCGCAATCAGGGATGACAAAGGAAAACCACCGGAAGACAATACCTCGGTTCGCAAAGCCCTGACGAAAGAAGCTGAGTTTGATTTGGAGTGTGCTCGGGAAATCTTCATGGAAGCTATGAAGAGCTTCGCTGAGGCCTCCACGTCAGGGAGAAAAGATCACCCTGAGTCAGAAATGGATCCCTCCATGCTCACAACCTTCTTGGAAACCTGTATGAAGTTACTGTGCGACAGTAAGGTGTGAAAGGGCTACAAGAACTTATCAATAGATGTGCTGGGACCGCGCTAGGAGAACCGCACGTAGTCCAGAAGATCAGAAAGCATAAGACAAGGATAGGCCGTGAAATGAGACTCACCGCACATATTGGAGAATACGAGATGGACCAAGTCATTCTGGATTTGGGATCAGATGCGAATATTCTACCAAAATAGACATGGGAGAGAATGGGGAGACTTACACTGCAATGGTCTCTGATTCAGCTGAGAATGGCGAATGAACAGAAAATAATACCTATGTGGCGATTGCAGGGAATAACTGTGGATATTGAGGGAGCAAGCGCACTGGCAGATTTCGAAGTAATAGAGATTGTTGAGTACAACAATCCCTACCCTGCACTCCTAGGAATTGACAAGGCCGTTGATATGAACAGGGTAATTAATCTGAAGAAGTGAAAAATGATCTTTGAAAAGAAGTCATTACGCGTAAATTATACCCCTAGACCCTACTGAAGGATCACGCTATATGGATTCGGTCCGCAACTATGAAAGTGATGATGATCTGGAATGCATCTACAAGATAATAGCGTGAGACCAAGACTAGGTGAATCCCACCGCGAATGGACAGATTACATGGGAGCACGAGAGTTGCTACACTTCGGATTCTGACGAAGAAGTAGAACAATGGCAAAATCAGCTACACGAAGTAACTACACTGAACTTCAATATGATGACAAGGTCGCTGCGCTGTGTGTCAATAGAAGTAAGAGATCTGCCTACTTATGATGGTTTAAATGAGGTAGATACCTTCTTGGATGCCTTTGAATGGGAGGAGCTAGAAAAGAAATGCTTCCAGGCCTTCGACTGGGTACTGCATGCTACGCCCGTGAGATGGTGGGGTATGCACAAAGGAAGCTTCGATGATTGGCGCGAATGTAGGAGAATGATGCGAATATGATTTGGGAAGCCTAAGGTGCAACTGAAAGTCAAGTATGATGGGCAGGATGATCCACGTGCGCATCTATCCAAGTGGACACAATCCTATGGAGAAAAACCCAAACTTGCATAGAGGCACATGTACCCTGCACTAAAATACCTGGTCAATAAGCATGTATTGGGGGGGAAAACTTGCAGATGGCTCTTAATGTTGGGAAGAAATTATGCAGGAAGAGAAATTGTGTAGAAGATTCTATGCGCAGAAGCATTCAAAAAAGTACTGGAAACTGCGCTGACCAAGGTATGTAATGCGCAACGAAGTGATTGGGACCCATGCATACCTGCAATGTTATGGGCTTATTGGACGACCTGCAAAAAACTGATGGGTAAGAAACCTTTTAGGCTTGTCTATGGAGTGGAAGTCGTAATGCCTATGGAATATATCATGCTTAGTCTGCGCATAACAGTGCTCACAGTTATGACAGATCGCGGAGCCTTGGAGGAGAGGCTCGCCCAGCTGGAAGAGCTTAAAGAAGAACACTTTTTGGCTAGATTCCACCAGCAGGTACAAAAGCGCAAAAAGGCATGGCACGACTGACACATCAAGCTGTGCACATTCAAGGTAAACAATCTGGTGTTGTTGTATGATAGTAAGTTTGATAAATTCCTGGAAATTTCAGGATGCATTGGTTAGGGCCGTATATTATTAAGGAGATTACCGACGGAGGTGCGGTACAGCTGGTCAAGTTAAATGGAGAGCCCTTCCCAGGAAAAGTGAATGGAAGTCATTTGAAGCCATACACAGGTGGTCTGACCACTTGACTAGCCGATCGAAGCCCAATCTTAGCGCTCCAGGTAGCTGAAAGGAGGCACGAGACTATAAACTACTCTGCCTGGGAACTGCACGATGTCAGGATTGCGCGTAGTAGCAAAGTGTCACAGGGTCCGTGACAGAGCGAAGACAACTGCGCTGGCATGCAGTTCTGCTGAAAAGTGACCGTTACAGTCACTATTAATGATGTGATGCTTGGTTTGAGGCCAAATGGAGCGGGTGACAAGCATTTAAGGTGAACTTTGTGGGCTAGATTCTTGAAAATCTGTGTGAATCTAGCATTAATGGACCGAATGTGGGGGGAATGGTCGAATTCAAATTCAAAAGGCGTTATAAATTACAAATGGCTGTCCAGCAAACAACACTTGGAAAATTGAGAACTGAGTTCTTGTGCACTTAGATATTCATGAAATGAGACTTATTCGATATTCTGAAAGCGAATTCGTTGCTTGAACAATTACAAGAGACACTAAGAGAACTGTGGAATCGCACTATGGTAGCACCTGAAGAAGTCATGGATACCGGAGCAATGAAAGCCGAGGAAGCCACGCAGATGAGTGTAGAAGTAGAAGCCCCAGAGAGCGCTGGAATAATCGCTGAGGTCCCTAAATCACCGCGCACGCTGAGACCCAAGAAGGATAAATAGGCCATGATACCGATGCGTGTCTCACCCAGAAATCCACTAAGGACCAAGCTCACAATGGAGGAAAAGGGGAAGGCCATTAATTTGGAGGCTGATGAGGAGGAAGAGTTTGAAGAAATCCTGGTGGAGGAGGAGGATGTAGAAATGGAAGTCGAAACCCAGGGTGCGGACCCTATCACCAGGCTGCCGGAATATGTTCCTCCATGAAAGGGTAAAGCTAAGGTTCCAAAGGATATAGATGAGAGAAAGAGCTCTCTACAAACTCCCCTGCTCCCAGATGATATTGTGTTTGAAGGAGCACACTTGGGACGGGTTCCCGTGTTGAAATTTGAAGATTGGGACCTCGTAGACCATGATACATTTCCGCATTTAGCGACTGCGAAGCGAATGCGTCAGAAGATAGACGTGTCAGTTGGAATGATAGATTTGGATCCACGCAAATGTCTCAGAGGTGTTAAGAAAGCAGGGTTGCTAAACCTGTTCTGGGTGCCGCATTACCACCGCGCCCCAGTGACCATTTTTGTCATCAGGTAGCTGCTTTGCTTGGTGCATGATGGGTGCTTGTGGTTGGAGGAGCCCATCCCCATCACAGACCATTTGATTCACCGGATCACACAACTACCTTGCACAGGGGAGGACCCAACAAACATTTCAGAGGGAAAAAGTGATGACTTGGCCATCGCGGAGGCCATGAAAAATAAATTTAAGTTGGAGAAGAAAAAGTGAGGGTATGCCATCTCCAACATCAACAACCCTGTAGTCAATGTCGCGACACAAATATTGGCAGGAAAGGTGATGTGAAAGTGCTGTGCGGATGAGGTGCTTGCGCTAGTGGTTTCACTAGCAGCCCAATGCAACTGGGCAAACTATCTATGCAGTGAGTTCCTTGCGAATCGTTGCGAGGCACAGGAGCAGGGAAAAACATTTCATTACGCATGGCTCTTGTTGTTGATAGTACTAGTGGCATGGGAGTTTCTCGAAGATAGCCAGCTCCCGTCGATTGCACAGGACCTTCTAGAGGAAGCAAAGTATGCTTCGTTGTGGGCAACTAGGGATGCATAAAGGATAAAGGAGTGTAAGATATTTTGGGTGCTCATGGAGATGAACATCAGGATGGGGATCAATCGCCAAGCTATGATTATCGCCCACTGTCTACAACAGTCTGCAGAGCTTCGCAGAGTTCAAATCAGACTTCCACCATGTCTTCGTAAGGGCACGGAAGGACCCCATGAAGACGTGGCATGAGTTACCATATTTGGCGACTAACGATGTGATATTCGGAGTCCTTGAGTCTTGGCTGCCAGAGTGGCGCACTCCAGCTGGCTCCAAGGTGGAAGTAGAGAAGTTTTTCGTTCAGCGAAAGAAGGAAGAGACAAAACTGTGGATAGCACAGCTAGTGGAAAAGCGCAGGAAAGAGGAAGTAGCGGCTAAGGCCTAGGCGGCGCGCGATGCTGCGTAGTTGGTAGAGAAGTAGGAAACAATAGAAGAAGAGTGCAAAGGATAGAAGTCACCTTCACTCGAACCAGAGATCGACACGGAACAAGGTGGCGTAGACTCATAGACAACGACCACCCAGCTAAAATGTTCGCACCCAAGAGAGCAGGTGGGGCTGAAAAAGAAGACAAAGGCCTCAAAGACTTCGTTCGACCTAATCACCTCCACTGAGGGGGATCTACAAGATATTGACAAAAAGGTGAGGGATGTCACCGCGGAGGCCCTCCAGCAGTTTGAGGAGCAACACCAGTTAGTTTTGGGGACTCTCCAGTCACAGATACAAGAGTTGCAGATGCGCACTCCACAACCTGGCACAATGTCAACCAGCCTTGCTGTCGGCACTTCAGCGGCCGAGGAAATGCTTCGTGCCAAGATGACCAACACAATAGTGCTGCCAGATGGAGCACCCATGAAAGAGAACAAGGTTGAAAGGAATATGGTGAGCAGTCTGAAAGGGGTCGGGTTAAACATGGCTGCGCTCCCTCGGGAGACACTCTATCTTTTGTAAGATGGAGTCATGGTAGAACTTCGGGCCAAGGAGAGTTGTGCTATACAGGTAATGAGTGAGTAGCGCATCAACATTGAGTAGTTGAGCTTGCAGCGCAACGAGGCCGTGGAGTAGAAAAAATAGATAGTGCAGGTTGTGGAGGAAGCCTGCCAAATGGTCTCGGAGTTGGCCATCCCAGCAGAGCAACCGGTGGAGGTGCGCGTCCAAAAGTTAGCAACAACGGTGCGCGATGCCAGAGCTGAAATGGCTAGGGTTCAGTTGGAGTTTAACCTTCAGATAGCAGAATTACAGTTGAAGGCGCAGGCTTCAACTCTGCCGGAGGTTAAGGAACAACGTGCCACCACAATCACAACAACAATGGCGGTGGTTGACAGTGCAGTGACAGACTGCATGAAGTTGTTCAAACAATCATTCGAGGTCCTCACCACCCTTCAGGAGGATCCAAACATAGAGCGCTAGAGACAGAGGTGTGCAAGTTGTAGCAGAGATACGATGAGGTAAAAGGGACCGTGTAGATGGTTGCCCTTACACAAAGGCTTGCAAGGATGTAGCAGGCAAAGGTGCTCAATGAGCAGGTGGATGTTGCTCGGCATAAAGAGGCAATTTTGAAAGCATGCCTACAGTCATGGATCGATGAGGCGTATAGCATTACAAAATCCATTGAAGCAAAGCTCGCATAGCTACAAGCAACTCAAGAAAGGATTAAGGGCAGCAGTTCAACGACAACAGTCACCAAACTGCGCGTAGAAGAATTTCAGTAGGCAGCCACTCAGTGCGCTGCCGAACTTGCAGTGATCCAATCAGAGTTGGGAGGTATTCACGCAAAGATCTCCACACCTACAGAGTGACTCGAGGGTGAGTCACGATGTTTATGTTGGGGGCCTGTTGGGCGTGGGATCCCCCAAGGGAAGTTTTGGGGCTTAGAGCCCAGATTTTGGTCAATTTTGTAATTCCAATGTAAAGACTCCCCATTTTTTGGGCACAGAGTGTGTAGTTTTAAAAGAGTCATAGGGTTGTCCAACCTTATTTTGATAATGTAATGTCGGCTGTAGAAGATCTACCCATGGTCTACGGACCATGGGATTGTATAAATAGATCGAAGCTCTAAGTAGTTAAAGCAGCTAATCACAAAAGCTCTAAGGAATGATGATGTATGCGAGATAGATCTGAAGTGTAAAGTCTATTCTTGGGTCATAGCATAGGAAGAGGCTCTGTAGCTGAGTGCGTAGACCCCTGCAGCTGAGTGCGTAGGGCAAGTCGAGTCTGTAATCAGTTGGAAGTATTAATAAAGAGAAGTTTCTATCAATTCTGCGACTTTCTTTCCTATTTTATGCATCTGTTATATTGGGTATGAATTTCACTGTTCCTACTTATATGATGCGCGAATGTGTGTAATGTTATTGGTTAAGTAAACACAAGATAAAATGTCTGTTATGCAAAGATAAATAAGATATGTCGATAAGATAAGTAAGATACTTAGTCTAATTTGGGAAATAGCGCAGTTCAATGCCATAGTAGCGCGAAAGCATATCGGCCCCTGGTTAGGGTTGCACGAAGGCCGATTGTAATAGATCGCGGAGGTACGGAAGGTTAGAACAGAGCGTGAAGTGACCTGCATGAAGGCAGGTCTATTTGGAATAAACCGTCATCACATCCATCTCAAGGGTGCAGAAACTTGTTTCTAGCATCCCCCCATACTGCTTCAAGTGAGACTTCAGTCCGCACTCTGCGAGATGATGCCGAAAGGGCCAGTAGTGTAGGGATTTGTTTGGCTAAATAACTTTGAACCTGGGTCAGGCCCCCATAAGCCAACATAGAAGATCACATTGAGCATCAACAACAAGTTCTCCAACTCTTAAAGGATAACCTCACGTTGACATAGAATAGAATGAAACAACAGGAAGATCAACATCGCAACGAAAGAAGTTTTGATGTAGGTGACTGGGTATTCCTACAGCTACACCATATAAACAAATGTCCCTCAAGCAAGCTAAGAAGTATAATAAATTATCACCAAAGTATTATGGTCCATACAAGGTGTTGCAAAAGATTGGTATTATGACATACAAATTGGAGCTTCCTGCAGCTTCCCAAGTGCATCCAATTTTCCATGTTTCATGTTTAAAGAAGGTTATAGGTGACAAGATCCCAGTTCAAACAATATTTATAGAGCTTGACGAAGAAGGAAAAATCATATTGGAACCTGAAGCAGTCACAGAAACAAGAACTCGACAGCTACGAAATCGATCAATTTCGGAGTATCTCATCAAGTGGAAGAACTCACCTGCTAAAGATTCCACATGGGAGGATGAGAATTTTATACAGAATCATCTAGAACTACTCAAGCATTGAGGACAACACATTTTTGAAGGAGAGGGGCATGTTAGGTTCCTATAATACTAGTGATTCCCCCATTACTATTGTCATTATAGCCCTTATTGATATTATTGTGCCCCTATTGTCCCCATATTGTTATTAGTGTGCCCCATAGAAGCCCACTGTTGTTATTGTTGTGACCTTATATTATTATTGTTATGTCAACTTTGATTATATTGTGACCCCTTAGACTCCTATATATAGAAAGGATGGTTAGTCATTTGTATCATCCAATAATTTTTCATTTGTGTAATGTAAAGGAGGTTTCCCCCTCAAAGGGGCTGATTTTGAGGTCGTTGATTTATATTTTCTATCTTTTTGTGAGCTGGTTCATAACAGAACTCATGAGCAGTCCCAACATTTTCCAAGTACAAAAAAATGATTTCATGGGTATTATTATCTATGTAATGATTTTGGCCATAAAAGTATTCACTGTAAAATGCAACCCTTTCCATTGTTTCTTGGGTATATTAGATGTTATATTTATGATAACTTAGGGCATAGAGCCAAATATTGCTTGTTTCTTGTAGCCCTTAAGGGATCTAGTCTTCAAAGGAGGATTTGGAGGAAGAAAAATAAACCAGAGGAAGTTCTCAATAGGAAGTCATATATAATGGTTTGGAGAAAGAAAGACCAAAGAGAAGGTTGAGGTCAGTCCAACCTCAGGGGGATATCCTTCATGAAAATGAGGTTTGTCAAGTTTTGATAGCAATTGTCTCAAAGGATTTGTTTTAAACTCTCACTTGTCTAAAAATTTCTCAAAAATGCATCCGCTACAAATTCTCAAAAATGGATCTGCTACAAATTGTTCATCATTGGACAATATATCTAGATTATTTTGCAGTTGATTTCATCTCTGTTAATGTCTACAATTAAAACAAGAAAGGAATGGTTATAAAAACTGAAAGATATAATGCAAATAAATCAGAACAATAAATGCTAAAAGTATTTTGAAAACATTTTCTTGTAGTTGCAACAAGATTTAACGTCATAAAAATTAGTTTGATCTTAAATCTCCAAATATTTCCTCCAAAGAACTTCATGATGCAATAAAAAAGGCGTAAGTCAACTTAAAATGAAAAATGGAGTGTTGAATTGAAAGAAGGTTGAGAGCTCCTATGATAATTTTGTGCATTGTGAGCATATTTTGGTAAATGCATAAAGATATCTATGGTCAAAGCATTCATGTGGATTTGATCCCAAAGTGAAGAATATTATTTCTTCTTTGATCTTAGCAGTCCTGCTTCATGTTTGACTAAATATTGAACCTAATCAATTCATTCTTGGCCTCATCTCATGATAAATCAGATTTATTCTTTTACAGATATAGCTCCCCAAATCGATCAAAATTGTGGATCTTCAAGCACTGGGTGGAGGTGTTTGTCTCTGCTAGATTTTTATAACAGGATGGAAATTCATGTTTTGGTCACAAGAGGAATTTTGAACTTTGTGGGACATGCCAATAGTCTCTGTTGTTGCCTTGTCCAAAGAAGTAAATTCTTATCGCTGTCATCTCAACATATTCTTCATTATAGGTTCTGTGGACATGTCATGAAGACTTGGGTTCTCCAAATAAGAAATCACATGCAAATTATTTACGTTTGTCACACACTAGACATGGATAGAAATGATATCCATCATTGTATGTATTATAAAGAGGAGAAAAGTACAGTAAAAGGAGAGTCCATTTACCACCATATCAAAACCACATAATTTCTGTAGGTTTTAACCCCGTACAGAAATAACCTGCATACGAATTCTAAAACACAGAAAATAAACAATGCGAGAGCATAACACATAAGACACATATACACAAAGATTTCCCCTAGATCCCAAAACCACGACTACCAGCTTGATTTTTTCATTATGTTCCTTTCAATGTTACAATACATATTAATACATGCTGAAGCATCCAATACCATGGACCGAAAACTATCGCATCCAAAACCATGGGCCGAAAACCATCACGGCCAAAACCATGTGCGAAAATAATGCACAAAACCATAGGTAGGTCTGCCCAACCTAATATAGGGTACAGAAAACAAAATTTTCCAGGGCATTGCCCTAGACCCCATAGAGGGGGGTTACCTGCACCCCTCAAACCCCCTGTTCGTTGAAAGAATATAACACAACCCAACATTCTCCCACTTGTTGTTTTCTTTCCATAGGGGCCACAAGAGAGCTTAGTCATTTATCAGCCATGCAACACCCATTGTTTCTCTACACCAAGAGAACTTCTCAGAGCTCACAGGTTTTGTCAATGCATTTGCAGCATTCTTCAAAGTGTCCACCTTTACCAGCAACACCTTTTTGTATTCTATCATATCCCTCACAAAGTGATACTAAACATAGATGTGATTTGTTTTTGAATGATATGCATGGTTCTTTGCCAAGAACATTGCACTTTGGCTATCACAGTCTATCCTTATAGCTCCCTATACTAACCCCATACTTGAACACAATCTCTGCAACCAAACTGCTTCCTTGGTTGCATGAGTGGCTGCCATGTATTCTGCCTTTGTAGTTGATAGTGCCACTACAGATTATTTCTTACTCATCCAACTGACTACACCTCCAAATAGATTAAACACATACCCACTTGTAGATATTCTTTGATCTAGATCTCTAGCCCAGTCTGCATCAACAAAGCCATGAATATCCAACACTCTGTCCAATCCTGGTCTTCCTTGGTAGCACAAATCATAATCACTAGTGCCAAGCAAATACCTGAAAACTCGCTTCACTTTTGTCCAATGCTCCTTCCCTGGTTTTGACATAAACCTACTCAATACTCCCACTACATGTGCAATGTCTGGTCTAGTACAAACCATTGCATACATCAGGCTATCGATTGCACTTGCATATGGAACACAGGACATGTCCTCTTCCTCTTCTTGTGTCTTGGGACACTGTTCAGCAGATAACTTCACACCTACAGGAATAGGAACCTTCACCGTTTACTATCCTACATATTAAACCTTTGTAGTATTGTCTCAACATACTTCCTCTGGTTTAACCAGAGCTTCCTCTTTTCCCGATCTCTTTTAATTTCCATGCCCAAAATATAGTTTGCAGCACCAAGATCTTTCATGTCGAATTTGGAGGACAATTGGCTCTTCAAATCTTGGATAATTTCTTTGCCATTTCCAACCAGCAACATATCATCCACATACAAGACCAGATAAATAACACGGTCCCCAATTAATTTAAAATACACATAGTGATATGCTTTACTTCTGATGAAGCCAAGTCCCTGTATAAATGTATCAAATTTCTGATACCATGTCCTTGGTGACTGTTTTAACCCATACATAGACTTCTTTAACTTGCATACTAGTTCTTTCTTACCCTTCACAGCAAAGCCTCCAGGTTGCTTCATGTAGATTTCCTCTTCCAGATCCTCATGAAGAAATGTTGTCTTCACATCCATTTGTTCTACCTCAAAATCAAAAGTAGCAGCAATAGATAAAATTAATCTAATAGAAGTTACCTTGGCAAGAGGAGAAAAAATATCACCAAAATCAATTCCCGGCACCTGGGAATAACCTTTTTCTACCAACTAAGATTTTTATTTCTCCACCTTTCATTCTGCATTTGTCTTCTTCTTGAACACCCATTTGCTGCTAATGGGTTTCCTTCCAGCTGGCAACTCCACCATATCCCAAGCCTCATTTTTGTGCAAAGATGCAATTTCATCAACCATGGCCTCTTTCGAGAGTTTGCCATCTTTGAATCTATTGCTTCCTTCACAGTCCTGGGATCATCATCAGTAACAGATAAAGCAAAATTTGAATAGAAAGCAGATGGACTATACCTTTCCAGTTACCTTCTTTCTCGAACTGATCTTCTCACACTCGGAGTTTGTGGCTCTTCATCTTCTGATTCCTCCTCTGTTGTAGGGTCTTATTCTTCCTCCTTAAGCTCAAACTCTATCTTCTCAGGTTCCTTTGGTTGGACTTCATGTTTAATAACATCTTTCACCTCTCTAAAAACCACATCTCAGTTGTACACAAACTTCCTTGTTACTGTGTTCCAAAGCTTGTAACCCTTTAAACCATCCTTACACCCAACAAAGATGCACTTTTCAGATTTACTATCCAACTTGGTTCTTTTCTCCTTTGGAACATGTACATATGCATCACATCCAAATACCCTCAGATGTGAAAGAGAGGGTTTCTTACTAGTCCATACCTCTTGTGGAGTCTTATCCTCTAACGCTGATGAAGGTGATCTATTGACCAGGTAACATCCTGTCTCTACCGCCTCTGCCCAGAATTCCTATCCTAACTCGGTACCACTGAGCATGCTTCTTGCCCTTTCCATCAACGTCTTGTTCATTCTTTCTGTAACTCCATTTTGCTCAGGTGTGTATGGAGTAATCTTATGTCATTCTATACCACACTTCTTACAAAATTATTAAATTCCTTACTGCAAAACTCTTCACCGTTATCTGTGCTCAACACCTTTATCTTCTTCTCTGTCTCGTTTTCCACTAGAGCCTTAAATTCTTTGTTATGAAACTAGCTCATAAAAAGATAGAAAAGGTAGATGAACGCCTTAGAATTCAGCCTCTTCGAGGGGGCAACCTCCTTTACATTACACAAATGAACAATTCTTGGATGATACAAATGACAAGACCTCCTTTCTATATATAGGAGTCTAAGGGGTCATAATATAATCAGAGCTGACATAACAATAATAATGTATGGGCACAATAATAACAATAGTGGGCTTCTATGGGGCACAATAATAACAATATGGGCACTACATGGGTACACCAATATAATAAGGGGGTTGTACTAATAACAATAAGGGGTTACACTAGTAGTATAGGGGCCTAAAATGCCCCTCTCCTTCAAAAAGTGTTGTCCTCAACACTTGAGTAGTTCTTGATGCTTCTATATAAAATTATTGTCCTTCCATGTGAAATCTTCAATAGGTAAGTTCTTCCACTTGATGAGATGCTTTGAAATTGATCGATTTTGTAGTTGTCGACTTCTCGGTTCTGTAAATGCTTCAGGTTCTAATATTCTTTTTCCTTCCTTGTCAAGTTCTAGCAATATTGTTGGAACTGGGATATTCAGAAACTTTTGAATGAGTTCCCACCTTGCTTCGCCATTCTTCCATTCATACCTTCCTTTGTTTATCAAATTTGGTTGGATAATTGTACCAAATTCTACCATTTCTGCAACCATATGTTCAATTTCACTCCTTTGGGCATATGAATATCTATAAGGCTTGACGTTTGGAGGAACACATCCTGGAATAAAATGAATAGCATGATCATGATCACGAATAATTGGGAGACCTTTGGGAGTCTCAAATACCTTGGAATAATTGTCCAAGACTTTTTGGAGTTCTGGAGAAATACATGATTTCGATGTGCGAATAGTTAGCAAACATAATTGTGCAATTACGCCTCGTTGTTCTTTCTTTAGAAGCTTTGTCATTCCGTCAGAGTTGATTATCTTTCCTAGTTTCCTTGTGATACCCCTTAATTCAACTTCCTTTCCTTCCGAAGAAAATTTCATAAAAAGTTCTTGAAAATTAAAAGCTATTGTACCCAAAGATTGTAGCCATTGGACTCCTAGTACAACATCAGCACCACCCATTGGAACGGAAAACATTGGGCTATTCAATACATATTCTCCCATGGATAGCTTGATATTATGGCACTTTCGAGAGAAATTTATGGTTCCTCCACTTACAACCGTCACTTGACACTCTGGTGCTGGATCTAAGAAGCAATTCAAGTCCTTGGCTATATTACAATTAATAAAATTATGGGTACTACTCAAATCAATCAACACTATTACCTTTTTCTTCTTGATATGTCCTTCTATCTTTAAAGTTTGAGGAGTGGTAATTCCAACATATGCATTACAATATATGGTCGGATTCATTTCTTCTTTCTCTGGGGTTGGTTTATGGTGAGTATCCTTTTCTTTTGATGTTTCTTGATACTTTTCTTCCTGATATTTCACTATTTGAACCTTCTTCTTCTTGATATGTCCTTCTATCTTGAGAGTTTGGGGAGTGGTAATTTATTCCAATGCTTTACAAGAGATGGTCAGATTCATTTCTTCATGCTCGATGTGATATTTCACTTCTTGAACATTTTTCTTCTTGATATGTCCTTCTATCTTGATAGTTTGAGGAGTGGTAGTTCTGGCCAATGCATTACAAGATATGGTTGGATTCATTTCTTCTTTCTCAATGTGATCTTTCACTTCTTGAACCTTTTTCTTCTTGATATGTCCTTCTATCTTGAGAGTTTGAGGAGTGGTAATTCTTGCCAATGCTTTACAAGATATGGTCGGATTCATTTCTTCTTTCTCTGTGGTTGGGTCCTGGTGCATATCCTCTTCATTTGATGTTTCTTGATCCTTTTCTTCCTCCTCTTCATACTCTATGTAAAATAATTTCTTCTCAGCACACTTATGACCTTTAGTGCATTTTCTATCACGATTGTAACAAAGCCCTTTTTTTCTTTTTTCTTCCAATTGTTGTGGTGTAACCCTTGTAGGTCATGGAAGGCTAGGAGAAACAACACTTCCATTATTATAGTTATGAGGGGTATACTTCCTTGTTGCCATAATTTTACTTTCCACTTTGTAACAAAGCCCTTTTTCTCTTTCCAATTGTTGTGGTGTTTCTCTAAAGAAGGTGTTTCTCTTTGTATCCTCATAATGTGCTATCATTTCCTCTGTGAAAATTGACCACGTAACAAGTTGTTTACGAGAACAAAGCCCTTTATACCATAAAAATTGATTTGGTTCTAAATATGAAGATGCAGTACATACCTTTTGTAACAGTGGTACACCATGTATATCAAAATATTGCTCCATCTGAAGTATCCAATTTACCGGATCCTTGCCAACAAACTTCTTCATATTGCCTTTTCTTGATTTTAGGAGCTCGATCTTGAAAAGAGTATAACTCTGTAATTTCGGTTCTTCCAGTTCTAAAATTGTGACTTGCAGTAACCCTCTGTGTCCTCTTTCCAATGCCACCAGTCTGATCGAATTTAGATTCTCCAAGAAAGAGTTATGCACAATCTCCCAAGATGACCTTATTATATACCTTTTCAGAAGAGCGAACTTGAGTGAAGTGTCACGTGTCACTATGTTAACCTTAGGATATAAAAAATATACATAGGAAACTACAGTCCATCCTCTTTCTGTAACTTCTTACGAAATTTCAATCTGATGCTCAAAACAAAAGTTATGACGATTTTCCCCAGGTCACCTATTTGGAATGTAATTCGGGAGTCTGCAAAAATGCCAACTTCCTCAGATCATATCTCTGCAAATATAGCACGAAAAGCTCTGAAATTTGGACCCGAGCTTCATAACGATTTCAATCCAAATGGGTTTTTTGTTTAGTGTCTGAAATGTTGCAGAAAAAAAGTTTTAGTGCAAATGCCACGATGACCTATTTGGAGCAGCGAAACCCTAGAATCCAAAGCTCTGATACCAAATGTTATGAAACCAACTCACAAAAAGATAGAAAAGATAGATGAACGCCTTAGAATTCAGCCTCTTTGAGGGGGAAAACTCCTTTACATTACACAAATGAACAATTCTTGGATGATACAAGTGACAATACCTCCTTTCTATATATAGGAGTCTAAGGGGTCATAATATAATCAGAGCCGACATAACAATAATAATGTAAGGGCACAATAATAACAATAGTGGGCTTCTATGGGGGCACAATAATAACAATATGGGCACTACATGGGTACAAAATATAATAAGGGGGTTGTAATAATAACAATAAGGGGTTACACTAGTAGTATAGGGGCCTAACATTCTTTAAACCTCTCAAAGACTTCAGATTTCTTCTTAAGGAAATATATCCATGTATTCCTTGATAAGTCATCTATAAATGATACATAGTACACAGACTTACCCAGTGATGGAACCTTCACAGGTCCAAACAAATCACTGTGCACAAGTTCTAATATCTGTTTCGCCCTCTTACCACCAAGGGGAAACTCACTCGATTCTGCTTCCCATATACACAATTTTCACAGAAATAAAAATCCAGAGAGCTATTACTCATACCTTCTACCATACCTTTACCATGAAGTATTCGAAGGCCCTTCTCTCCAATATGTCCAAGCCTTTGATGCCACAACATGGTCTTCTCTCCAGAGACCACTAGATTTTCTGGTCCACTTTCAAGAACCACAGAGCTATTGTACCCATCAACAACAGTGCTACCTTGTAGCTTGTACAGAGTTCCAATCTGAACTCCCCGCATCAATACCAGTGCTACCCAAACCATCTTGCAGGTATCCTTCTTGAACACTGTTTTTACACCTGCATCATCCAACTTGCTTACATAAATCAGATTTCTGGCCAATGCAGGAATATGCAGAACACCTGGAAGTGTTCTAACCCTTCCAACTTGCAACTTCAACTTTACTTTTCTGCGACCAATGATTCTAGCCTTCCTATCATCCCTAAGAAGACATCACCACCATCATATTTCTCATACTCATAGAACCACTCTCTATGGGAAGTGAAGTGAAAGGATGCACCTGAGTCAATCAACCATGCCTCATGATCTACATGTGTACTTGAATAAGCCAAGTACACATCCCCACCCTCATCTGAGGTGGATTTCACTCAACATAAGGAGCATCATCAGATCCCTTTCCTTTATCTGGAGCTTTAGATTTACAGTCCCTTTTGTAGTGCCCTTCCTTTCCACATTTCCAGCACACCACCTTTACAGGTTTTTGTGGAGATTTAGATCTCCCTCTAGATTTAGATCTCCCACTCGATGACTTATTTTTGTTTCTGATTTTGGACCGTCCTCATACAGATAAGGCATCACCATTCTGGCTCTCCATATTTTTCCGTCTCATCTCCTTTGTCAGCAAGGATGAGACTATTTCATCAAACTGCAAGGAAGTTGTATTGCTACCTATTGCAATAACCAGACTATCCCACAAATCTGGTAGAGAACACAACAAACTGATGCACTTATCTTCATCTGAAATTTTAATATCAACAGATAATAACTGACTTACCACAATATTAAATGCGTTCAGATGTTCTGTCACCGAGTCTCCATCTTTCATCCTCAGGTTATACAACTTTTTCTGTATGAACAATTTATTCACTAGAGACTTAGATTGGTATAAAGTCCCTAACTTGTCCCACAAAGCCTTCGCCGTAGCTTCCCCTGATACATTCAACAATACTGAATCTGAGACACACAATCGTATTGTGCTCTTAGCCTTCCGATCCAACTTATTTCATTCTTCATTGGACACTCCCATTAGTTTAGTACCTAGATCTACCATGATCCACTAATCTTTATCCACCAACAGATCCTTCAGCTTGATTTTCCACAACTCAAAAATTTGACCATTAAATTTCTCGATCTCTATTCTTTCTACTGCTTGCCATCTTCTTTCACCACCAGAATCGATCTCGCAGATCTCCCATTGAACAGGGTCTACCACAGTCCCAATCGAAACCCCTCAACAACAAAGGTGTCCCCTTGAAGCCAAAACAAATCCGATACCAAATGTAGGTTTTAACCCTGTACAGAAATTACCTGCAAGATTTTCCCTTGGATCCCAAAACCGGGACTACTAGCTTGATTTTTTCATTATGTTCCTTTCAATGTTATAATACATATTTATACATGTCGAAGCATCCAATACCATGGACCGAAAACCATCGCGTGCAAAACCATGTGCGAAAATCATGCACAAAACCATAGGTAGGTCTGCCTAACCTAATATAGGGTCCAAAAAACAAAATTTTCCGGGGCGCTGCCCCAGACCCCATAAAGGGGGGTTATTTGCACCTCTCAAACCCCCTATTCATGGAAAGAATATAACACAACCCAACAATTTCACGCACCTAGATGATTATCTAATTTTGGAAGATGATAGTGGAAGAGTTAAATTGGTAGGAAATGTGCTTTCTCCATCTATACATGTCATGGGTGTTGTCGATGTTATGCATGGTAAAGAATACCATGAAGTAATGATGGTGATTTCTATCCATTCTGGAAGTTTGATTACCAACACACACCCTCTTCTTTCTGGTTACAATTTGAAAGAAAATAAATATATTTTCATTGTATCTGGACTCATGATTGGTAGTATGAAGTCTAATCTTCTCCAATTTCAAATTCTTGTTGATTATGTGAAAGACCATGTCATCACATGATCAAGTCTGTGTTGAAGCTTCAAGGTATGAGAAGCGCAAAGGCCATAATCATGGATTGTCTGAGAAAAAATAGGAGGTTGATTTGGTCCATGGGTAGAGCGAAATCCCATTGATGTTAATATGAACACATTGTTTATCTATTTATGGAGATAGTGCATTTAATGGGGTCATAAAACACTTTTGATCTGCTTTTTTAAGGTGATGTGGTCCTTTAACAAATTTGGTCCAAAGGTATGTGGTTATTTTTTGGTGTTAGTGTGAATGCATGATTGAAGGAGAGAGTGGAATTTATGTATCATTTTAAAGGAGTTTTTTTTTTAGTGTGACTTTTTGGACTTTCCTGTGTCGGAATCCAGCATAAAATTTTGAGGTGAAATATTGATTTGTGTTATTTAAACTAGTTTTTTGACTGTATATATGGATTCAACACCGTGAAAAACCCCTAAGGCACTTCCATTCTGTAGGGGTTACCCATCAAACTTGTGATTTCAATAAATTCCTGCCAGATTTTAGAGAAATTAGACCGAAAAAACCCACCAGAAAAACTTCCAAAAAGTTGCACTAAAGACAACTCACATTTTAAAGGTTTGTTTGAAACATGGAATGTTGGTGCATTAATGAGATGCGTGCATGAATATTTTATCATTGTTGATTTGGTCATTGGTCCTCGTTCCTTACGAGTAAATGAAGTATTTATATTATCTGCGACATAGAGAGGAATCTGGGGACAATGAGCATGAGACTAGTAAACTAGTTGAAATCTCATAATCAATTTCCAAATTTTGAATTATTCATCTCCATCAACAGATCGTAGCTATAATGAATCAATTGGGAATAGATAAGGTTGTCGAATCATTCTTAAAAAAACTACTTCAAGGATCCAGTGAGAGCCTGGCATTGAGCGACCATTTGAATGATAATCAGGTTGCTTAATTGTGATGTAATTAAATCCTCTCGAAATGGTTGAGGGAGGCTTGTGTTTGTGTAATTAAAATGGAATTTTAGAATTTTTTTTCTTCTTTGTATGTGAGTTTTATTTGAATGTGTTGTGGACGTAAGGCACCAATGGAATTCATAGCTTGCTTGTTTGACATGAACAACATTGGATTAGAAGTTGAAAGTTCCACATAAATTTGTATGTATGGTGGATTATACATTCTGGGTGAAGCTCTTGTAGATGATATTGTTATGCATGGTTTGGGTGATTTCAAATTCAAGTTTATAACGAGAATAGAGCCATTGCTAGTATTGATTTGTAACTTCTTGAAGAAAATAGAGCCATTATTCTATTCGTTGTGCAATAGTAAAACGTTAATCACAGTAAAGAGAGGGAGCCCTACCTTGTTGGAAGCATAGTGTGTGGGCCGAATTATTTCTTATGAGCCACAATTTCCCCATAAGAAAAAAAAATGATGATATACAAAGAATTTTGTGTGATTGGCGTGCTACAAGAAAAATTACAAGCAAGAAGTAGTGCTACAAGTTCATAGAAGAGAAGTCGTTGAGGAGCCATCATTGTTTACTTAAATAGAGGAGATTATGCCTTTGAGGAGCCTTGGACCATGTGTGAATTAAGAAGAGGGAGAAATGGGAAAATATAGAGATTTATTTTTTTCTAAGAATGCAAAGAATACCATAATAACATGGAATCATAACACGAAATCTACAGGTGAGACAAATTTCTCGGCAATGGTGATTGTGGTTACCTTAGATTTTACACAATATAGAATTTGTATGGTCCCAACCAATGTGTGGAGGGATATCGTTGTGCTTTTACTATTGCATATTTTTGGTGTATCAAGATACTGTGTTAGATGATGATAGAAGGAAAGTCATTATTTTTGAAATTTTTATATTGAAGGTGTCAACAAAGTCATATGCCAAAGTGGAAAATCCATATATTAGGACTATGAACTACAAGGCATCACCGTAAATCATAAAGGCACATTTATATCTTAGAGGAGATCCTCTCTTTCTGAAGACATAGATTTTGTATTTATCAATTGCATTTTGACAGGAAAAGGACTAGTGTATCCTGACAATGTTAAATTTTTTACAGGGGGGAGGGGAGAGGAGTGTCCTTCAACAAATCAATTGCGGAAGTCAAATATCTAGTTGTGGTAAGAAAATAGCAAATCGCAATTGGCCAGAGGCTTAAAAAACACAAAATTTTTCATAAAACTTCTTATGACGATTTACACTTCACTAGGGGTTGCAGAGTAACACACAGTAAAACACAGTAACTACTACCCACCAAATTTTTGCTCCATGATTTTCTCTTCACCTCTCACACTTACACCCTCGACTCTCTAATCCCTTATGAAAATGACTTTTGCATTCATATATATTCAAACATACATTTTTACTCATTAATACATGACTAAACAAAAAAATTAATACACAGTATGGGCGATTTTACATAATAAATAATTTTCTCAACTTGGAGGTGTTGTGGAGTGTAGATAACAGTCATGGAGTGAATGTTTTCCCATACCTATTTATCAACATTCATTAAATTTTCATTTCTCTTAAATGCTTCATGTGTGTTGCAGAATGGTCTGATGTGTTGCAAAATGTGGAACTCGTACTCCTGCTCAGAACTTTTTTTCTTCAACCTGTAATCAAATCTGCAACCTACAAAAATTCATCTGAAAAGTATGGTTGTTGTAAGTGTGTTTAACGTAATGGTTGGGATTAATTTTCCAACACTCCCCCTTAATCACAATTTTTGCCATTGACAATTCCCAAACAGTCTCTGAGATAAACAAAATTTTCACGTGCCAATGGCTTTGTGAAAATATCAGAAAATTGTTCTTGTGACCCACAGTGCTGCAACATAATTTCACAATTGTTAATTAACTCTCTAATAAAATGATATTTAGCATCAATGTTCTTGGTCTTCTTGTGAAAAACATAATTATTTGACAATGCAATTGTGGAAGTGTTGTCGCAGAAAATGGTTGTTATTCCCTCTTGGTTGTGGCAAAGATCCCTCAACATTATTCTCAACCAACTGCTTGACACGCTGGTGCCGTTGCGGTGAAATGTTTAACTTCTACTGTTGACAATAACGTTATCGGTTGCTTCTTGGAGGCCCATGAAATGGCTCCCGAACCCAAATGAAAAACATATCCTGTCGTGCTCTTTCTATCATGGACACTTCTTTCCCAATCACTGTCAGTGTAACCAATCAACGTAAAATCACTTGTTGTGGTGTACAAAATACCATACTCCTTTGTCCCATTGACATACCTTAGAATTATTTTGGCAACTTGCTAATGTGTCTTCTTGGGTGTCTCCATGAACCTCGAAACCATGCTTACTGCATACATTATATCTGGCCTAGTGGTGGTCAAATACATCAGGTTGTCCACCATAATTTTTTATAATGTTGGATTGAAATTGTTGTTGCAATCTTCTTTACTCAACTTCATCCCCATGATAGTTTGAGTTGGTGCGGACTTGTTGTTTTGGATTTTAAACCTCTCCAAAATGTTTGCTACATACTTTTCTTGAGAAATAAACATACCATTTTCTGTTTGCTTAACTTCTATGCCCAAAAAATATATAAACAACCCCCAAGTTAGTCATTTCAAATTCACTTTTCATGACTTCTTTGAAATTAGTGACGAGGAAATCATCACTTCCTGTAAAAATCAAATCATATACATATAAAACAAGAATAAGAAGCTTACCACCACTCTCTTTGATGCAGAGAGTAGGCTCACCGTCACATTTATCAAAGCCCTTGTCCATCAAGTAAGCATCAATCCTGCGATACCATGCACACAGTGCTTTCTTCAGCCCATAAATAAATTTCCTCAACCTATACACCTTGTCTTCTTGGCCTTCTACCTCATAACTAGGTGGTTGCACGACATACACTTCATCTTTCAGCGCTCCATTCAAGAACAATGTTTTTACGTCCATTTAATACACTTTTCATTTATGTTGCGCGACAATTGACACGCTTGTATGCATTGTCTCCATCCTCGTGACTGGCGTAAATTTCTCCTCATAATCTCTTCCATGTTGCTTCTTGTATCCTGTTAAAACTAGCCTTGCTTTATGCCTTTCAATCTTCCCCTTAATGTTGCTCTTTGTCTTATAGACCCACTTCACTCCAACGACTTCTTTTCCTTGTAGAAGGTTCACTAACTCCCATGTGTCATTATTTTCTATTGCTTGTATTTCTTCTTCCATTGTCGCAACCCATTTTTCTTCTTTGACTGCATCCTCAAAATGGATTGGGTCATCTACATAACAAAATAATGAAAATAAGGAATTGAGACAAGCACCATTATCAACTTCATCTTTCTCATAAATTTCATTTAAATTTTGAATTTTTGTCTTCTTATGCTTGCGAAAGATGGGCTTGGCATGTCACTTGGTGTTTCTCTTTGCGGTGTGCTTGGGGAAGCACTTGCTTGACTGTGTGACGCTGTCCTATTATTTGTTGATGATGTTACTTGTTGCTTGCTTTGTTATGTTTGAATAGGAGTAGAGGGAGTCACTGTTGAGGAATTTCTTGCTGTTTTCAATTCCTCTTTGTCCTCATGTGGTATACATGCTTTCACATTGACTGTCTTCTCTAAACTTCCATCCCATGCTTCCTCTTCTATGAACTGCACATCTCTACTGATTATGACCTTTTTGGTTAATGGATTGTAGAGATTGTATGCCTTGGATTCATCACTATATCCATCAAATATGCATTTCTTCCCCTTGTTTTCCAACTTCTTCCTCAACTCATACAGGACATGTGCATATGCCACACATCCAAACACTCTCATGTGAGTGACACCATGCTTTCTTCCACTCCATGCCTCTTCAGGAACCACATTCCTGACACTTTTGGTTGGACACCTATTCATGATATATGTTGCACAAGCGACAACTTCAGCCCAATAATCATTTGGAAAATGCTTTTCCTTCAACATACTCCTTTCCATTTCCATAATGGTCCTATTCTTCCTTTTCGTGACACCATTTTGCTGAGGTGTATACCTTGTTGTAAATTGCTTGTAAATTCCATGCTCCCTACAAAATCGAAGGAAGTCATTTGAGATGTATTCATCACTTCTGTTAGTCCTAAGGACTTTGATGTAGTGTCCACATTGCTTCTCAACAAGAGCTTTGTATTGATGAAATCATTCAAACACTTCACTTTTCTATATTAGGAAGTAGAACCATGTATTCCTTGTGTAATCATCTATGAAAGTCAAAAAATAATGACTGCCACCAATTGATGGTGTCTACATTGGTCCACATAAATATGAATGGACAATCTCCAAAGGTGCCTTTTCCCTTATTGACTTTCCTATTGGAAATGTCTCTCTATGTTGTTTTCCCAAGATACATCCTTCACATAGGCTATCCGGTTTTTCTATGAGTGGCAATCCCTTCACCATTCCTTTCCTATGCAGCAAATTCAAACCTCCAAAGTTGAGATGACCAAATCTCAAATGCCATAACCAATTTTCATCTTTGACCTATGCTTGATAGTTCACTTGTGTAATAGATGCAACTTTTCTTTCATCCTCTTGTGAGTTCATTGATAGTTGTGCTTGTGCACCTTCATCCTTCAAATCTGATCTGATCTTTAGGGGAAACATTCTGTTGTTTATCATCTGAAACTTTGCAATCAATTGTCTACTTGGAGGCTTATCCAAAATTGTGCACTCATCATTTTTTAAAAAGATATTGTAGCCCTTTTGCATGAGTTGTCCAATGCTTATGAGGTTATACTTCAAATCAGGGAAAAAGTAAACATTTGGAATGTATTTCTTCTCCCCCTTCTTTGTTAGAATATTGACTCTTCCTTTGCCCATGACAAATACTTTTTTATCAGTCCCTAATGTCACTCCAGATTTCACACTTTCATCTAGATTGGAAAACATTTCTATGTTCCTTAGCATGTGGTTGCTACACCTTGAATCTAGAAACCATACATCACTTTGTTTTTCTTGTGCTAGATTACAAGCTAAAAACATGCTATCATGGTTCTAATTTTCCTTTGTGAAATTTACACTTGGTTTGTTACTTATGTCACTTTGCTTTTTTCTACATTCATTTGCATAATGACCATACTTCTTACAATAATGGCATTGAACTTGAGATTTATTATACCTCTGACCTTGTGCTTGATTTTGGCTTGGGCCTTGACTTGGATTTTGATTGTTGCCCCTTCCACTTGAGTTTGAAGGGCTACCTCTTCCACCTTTGTGTAGGCTTCTTCCTATTCCTCTAGTATATGATCTTCCTTTGCCTTTACCTTGACCAAACAAAACTTATGTCTTGAAGGCATGCTCCAATGAGGAGCTTGTTTCTCTATTCATTCTATCTTCATGAGAAATCAGTGATGCATGAAGCTCATCCATTGAGAACTGTAAGAGATCGTTTCTCTTCTATGGCCACAATAATTGCATCAAACCTTGGTAGCAGACTTCTCAAAACTTTATCAACTATTCTCCTTTCCTTAAGTATCTCACCATGAGACATGATTTGAGTAACCAACCCAATTACATGTGTAAAAAATGAATCTACATTCTCAGACTCTTTCATACAAATTGTCTCAAAATTTCTCCTTAGCGTTTGTAGCTTTGTTGTCTTTACTTTTTCCATGCCTTAGTAGGCTATTTGGAGGGTGTCCCATGCTTGCTTGGACTTTGTTGATGCTGCAATCCTTGGGAAAACACTCTCATGAAATGTTTGGAAAATGTAGAAAAGGGCTTTTGAATCCTTCTTCCTATTATCCCTCAACAAATCTCTTTCTGCTTGAGACAAGGTATTGTATGCTACTGCATCTACTAGTTCTTGGAACTCATTCTCCACCAAATCCCAAATGTCCTAAGAAGAAAAGAGAGCCTTCATTGTTATAAACCAGTAGTCGTAATGTTTTCCATTAAACTGAGGTATTTGAGGATTAGTAAATATTTTTTCTTTATGCTACCATTTTAATTATAAAAATAAACTTTCTCCCTTCTAGAAAATAAGCTAAAAAAAATCTGCCCTCAAAACAAATTATTTTAACTGCTAGTAAAAACACTTGTTTTTACACTAACATAGTTTAACTGCTCTGATACCATGTTAAAAATTTTGCAGGGGGCAGAGGAGAGGAGTCTCCTTAAAAAAATTAGTTGCGGAAGTCAAATCTCTAGTTGCGGCAAGAAAATCGCAACTGGACAAAGGCTTAAAAAAACACAAAACATTTCTCATGGAAAAATAGAGTAAAACAAGAGTAAAAGCTTGGAGCAACACAATAAGACTTTATATTATATTTATAACGCATGAAGATAAATTCATATGAGACTACGACTCATTCACCATGTAAATAAAAATTCTTATGATGATTTACACTTCATGAGGGGTTACAGAGTAACACATAGGAAAACAAAGTAATTGTTGTTTCCACGTGCCCACCAAAATTTGCTCCACGATTTTCCCTTCACCTGTTAGACTTACACGCTCGACTCTCTACTCCGTTATGCAAATGAATTTTACATACATATATATCTAAACATACTTTTTTACTCATTAATACCTGACTGAACAAAAACATTCTTACATAGTATGGAAAATCTTACATAATAAATGATTTTCTGAACTTGGAGGTGTTGTGGAGTGTAGATAATAGTCGCGGAGTGAATGTTTACCCATAAGTATTTACCAAACTTCATTAAATTTCCATTTTCTCTTAAATTCTTGATGTGTGTTGTAGAATGGTCTGATGTGTTGTGGAATGGGGAACTCATACTCCTGCTAAGAACTTTTGTCCTTCAGCCTGCAAACAAATCCTCAACCTGCAAAAATTCATCTGACAAGTATGGTTGTTGTCAACGTGTTTAACGTGGTGGTTGGGATTAATTTTCCAATAGAAAGAACATGGGGACCTTACTCCACTATAATATTTGCTAGCTCTTCCATAGAAGGCATTATTGTACCAAGAGGATGGCATAACTGGAGTGGTCCCTCAACAGAAAATACTATGCATTATGTGAAGTATCAATGCACTGGGGACATTGATAGCCTGTTTCTTAGATTATGTTCATCTATTTTTTTCTTGTAAATCTCATCCATGGCCAATTGTAGAGGATTTCTCATTATTTGTTTGTTATTTGAATTTCTCTACACCTCTGTGTAGCCTACCTATTATAGTACTAGCTTATTTGAACACCATCTAGTACTTAATGATAATAGGGAGAAAAATTTAATAGAATTGAAGGGCAACTCGTTTAGAAAACTGAAGGGTATTTTTGTGAACTTTGGCAAAGCCCTTGTGTTGACTGTAGCTAAGGTGAAAGGTCAAGGTGTTTCCACTACCATACAAGAAGCCACATGCTCCCAAATATTGTTGATTATTCAGTCTAGGTGGTCATTGTCATGAAAATATTTTTCAGCCATGTTGGTGATAAAGATGATGCTCAGGGGGAGTATGCCTATTATTCAGTTACTACTCAAATGTTGCTACTTGATGGATATGGTTAATCATGAGTGCTAATATGTATGTGTTAGTTGAACAAAGGATGATGTTGTTGATCCTTGAGTTTAGGAGAAAGTGTTGTTGATGATAGTCGTGATATGTTATTGATTTTTGAGTTGGCTGACAATATTGCTAATACTGTATGTGTTGATTACTACTGGTTCCATGCCATGGTGATCTAATTTTATACTATGGTTGTTGCAACTTTATTTTGGTAGTGCTTTTGTTTATTTTTTTTGTCATACTGTGATGAGGGGCAAGAGAGTGTGATATATTGTTGTTGCTTCAAGACAAAGTGATTTAAGGTTGTTGCTTCTTGTTGAGACCCATTTAATGTCTAGGGGGAGTTTTTTTTAGTTCTATCATTGTTGAGGTGAGCCCTTTGCCATTGATATCAAAGGGGGAGTTCTTGTGGAGATTAGTATTAGAGGTCAATATCAGTTGAATGGATTGGCTAGGGTTTCCATCAATGCCAAAGGGGGAGATTATTGGCATTGATGATGCAATTGTTGGTGTAGTTGTTGGATGAAGTGTTGCTAGTTGGAATTGATTTCAACCTGGTAGCCTGATGGTAGCATGCGTTTTAGTTTTTTGCATATGCATATGTTTGACTAGTTGTAGGTGTTATTGGATTTTGTATGGATCCTATTCAAAATGGTTCTAGAGAAACTTGGCTTGTGACAGACTTGCTTTTCTGCAGATGTTATGTATGGTTGCTATGGCAATAAGTTTATGCATATGCTTGTTTGACAGTTGTGCAGGTGCTGGAAGAATTGTGGAGCAGAGTGATAGAGGTCTATTCTGAGAAGTTTTTTTTCCCTATACTCTACTCCAACGCACAGAGTCAGTCTTATGTGTGCGGTTGTAGGATTTTAATTGCACAATTGTAGTTTTATGAGTATAGTTGCAACCGAGATTTCTATGCTTTGTGCATGCAGTTGCATGTTTAATTAAGACTTTATTTTTCCCCTGACATTGAGTATGAGTACAATAATACCTTGATATTGAAATTACCATGGTATTGGTATGTGTGTGCAACAGGTTGGCACATGGTATTGGTTTGGAGATTTCCATGGTACAAGTGTTTTAGGTATTGACATAACCATGGTATTTTCCCGTGGTATTGGTTTGGAGATTACCATAGTACAAGTATCTTGGGTATTGGCATAAGCATGGTATTTGTTGTTGGTATTGGTTTGGAGATTACTGAGGATAATTTGGAATATACTTGTGTACGAGTATTGAGTTTGTGATATGATGGTGTAAGAAGGTGAGAAGTGTGTTACAATGTTTTGTCTAGCATATTGCATATCTATAAATGTGTTTAGTAGATTGTGTCTATCACCTTATCATTTTTAGATTCAGATTAGTGAGGCTATTGGGCTTCTCATGTTAAGAAGGTTTGAGAGCCCAATTTGAAAATGCATAAAACATGGTTCACATGGAGGTCTTGAAGGAATTGAGGCTTCATGATAGAAAGTGTGTAGATGAGGTGGGGGGACTTCTAGCAGGCAGATCAGTATGGGAAGCAATTTTCTCTAGAGTCAATTAGAATTGGGCAAGGCTTGTTGGTTATGAGGGCTTCCAATGAATGGTTATTTGTAGAGTTGTGAGACAAGAGTCTTTCTAACCGATGTTTCTAGCAGACTATCATAGTAGTTGAGTCTTCCAGCTAGTGGGTGCTAGCTTCTCTATGTAAAAAAATAAAAAAATTCAACACTAAAATGATGATTCGAGCAACAACAACAGTGGGTGGTTTATTTCCTTAGAGGGGGTTTTCTACCAGATACATTTTTGTCCTCTTTTGTGTATGTTTTAATGATGTATGTTGGTTTCATGTGTTAGATGATGGGTTATTGATTCATGTTTTATTTTGGTTAAAAGAATACAAATTAAATAAACCCCATCACTATTGATTCAGCCCCCCTCCCCGCCCCTCTCAGTAGTGAGCTCATCTTTGACAATTATAACACTTTTTTTTTACAATAAAAATATATATATATATATATATATATATATATATATATATATATATATATATATATATATATGTAATTTATGTAAACAAATAATTAAGAAAAAAAATATTATTTTATAAATTTACATTTCAATAGAAGAGAGATATATAATTCCTTAGATACTTGATATCAAATTAGCATATAACATATTAAAAAGTATTAATAACACAAAAAAACCTTTTAAATAAGAATTTCAATGATACATTATCCAAGCGAGAGAGAGAGAGAGAGAGAGAGAGAGAGAGAGAGAGAGAGAGAGAGAGAGAGAGGAGAGGGAGGGAGGGAGGGAGGGAGGGCGGGAGGGAGAGAGGGAGAGAGAGGGAGAGAGAGGGAGGGAGAGAGAGGGAGAGAGAGGGAGAGAGGGAGGGAGGGAGGGCGGGAGGGAGGGAGGGAGGGAGGGGGGCGGGAGGGAGGGAGGGAGGGAGAGAGAGGGAGAGAGAGGGAGGGAGGGAGGGAGGGAGGGTGGGAGAGAGAGGGAGAGAGAGGGAGGGAGGGAGGGCGGGAGGGCGGGAGAGAGGGAGAGAGGGGAGAGAGGGAGAGAGAGGGAGGGAGGGAGGGAGGGGAGGGAGAGGAGAGAGAGAGAGAGAGAGAGAGAGAGAGAGAGAGAGAGAGGGAGGGGGGGGAGGGAGGGAGGGGGGAGAGGGGGGGAGAGAGAGAGGGAGGGGGGGAGGGAGGGGGGAGAGAGAGAGAGAGAGAGGGAGAGAGAGGGAGAGAGAGAGAGAGAGAGAGAGAATTGTCAAGGCATTTAACCAACTAGCATTTAACCAACTAACACAAAAAGCATTGTTACTCAACTAATCCACATACATATCAAGAAATCACAAAAAGCATTGTTACTCAACTAGAACAACATAATCCTACTAATTGTGATAAATAGATCAATAACATGGTTGCTATTGTCATTAGGGTTGATTGTGGTTAGATTGATGGATGGCCATGGAATCATTTGAACAAAAGTTTGCAGACTTCATACCATTGCATCTCTTCAATTGTGTAGTATTACAAAGTTCCCTGTGTCAGTTGTTGATTATTGTTAGTCCCTTAGTTGAGTTTCATGGGGGCAATTTGTTGATGATAGATACATTTGATTCCCACTCCTACAGTTGTTTACATGGGGGGGATGTTTGACAGTGACACATATTGTTGATTGATTGTGTTGCTAGTACTTTATTCTTTGTGATAGTGATTATGTTTACACATCTTCATGACTGTTGTTGTACTTTGTTTGAATTGAATTTTCCATACTTGCAAGCCTCATTGTTCATTTTTTGGTTGACGATGTTGCTTCTATTTGAATCATTTTTCTCTTTTCTTTACCATTGTCTATTTTCTATGAATAATTTCTGTGGAAGTTGACAACGTTTGCAGTTTCTGTACATTTGCAACATTTTCTACTTCAGAGATCAACCAAACTCATTTAGGTTTCATGGTTCTCATCTCCATTGTTTTGGTACTTCATACTTTGATATTTCCTGAATGGAGCGGGTCTCTATTCTTTCCATTCAGTGGATCATTGCGGGATCTACAACTTCATCCCCATGCTTATCTAAGCACTAGAATTTTTCTCTCTTTCAGAGAGGAGTTTTTCTTCCTACAGGTTTTTTGAAAGTTTGTATTGGGGTACCTTATCAGGACTCATTGTTGGGACCTAATTTTTTCTTTATGTTTATTCCCTACATTTCACTTAAGGGGTGTGTTATAGTTGTTATTTTCCAACACTTCATTTCCCATTGAGATAGCTATACTAAGTTGTAAGATCATGTAGGGATTTATATATTCCTAGTGATCAATACCATGAGGAATAAATATTATTACATGTTTACAAAAAAAACTTTGAGATTCACATGCACTTCATTCAACGACTAACCTAGCATGGTACTCTTAGCTTGGAGTATTTTCTTATTCATGAGTAAATTGTAAACATGTTTTCTAAACCTTCATTATCACCTTGGTTACAATTGATACTTGGGATGAAGGAAGTTTTTGTGTGGAGAGTCATATTGACTCTTATTTCAATAATTTTTCTTTATGGAATTTTCTCTTTTGTGGACATGAGTTATGAAATTTTTTAGATCTAATAAATCAATTGCTTTATCTCTTATAAAAAGTTTTATTTTAATATTATAACAATTTTTTCCCTTTGATTTTCTTTTGATTTTTTTTTTCCAAATAATATAATCGACATTGAAAAACATCAAAAGGTTTTCTTTTCATTTTGTAATGGTTTGCGTAGATTCGACTTCTATTGATTACAAAAAAACTTGATGATTATAATGAACCCGATGAGGGGTATTTAAATGTTTTCGTCCAGTAACTCACCCAAAATAACTTCACATTCACACACTCTAAATTTGACTTTTCCCAAAATATGACTTAACTCAAACTCACTCGACTTGACTCAATTAAATGACTCTCCAAATTTAACCAACTCTTGCATGCAAGAGTAATTACAATTTCCAACTCTCTCCCTTAATTATGATCGTATGAATCAACATAACTCAAACATGACTCAACTATTTCTGCTAGGCTTACAATAGAAATTGACTCAATCATCACTCAAACATGTCTGCTGGTCTATGTCTCAGCTAGGCTTACAATGACTCAAAACTTTAACAATTTTGCATTTTCTTTTTCTCTTCTTCCAAATTCTATATCCTTGAAATTGTTTCATTCTCTGTTGCGCGTTCTTGTTGTAGGTTCCATATTCTTTTACTTGTTGTTAATCCAATGTTTCTTTGATTTGTCTTGAATTTTTTTTGAAAAAAAATCTCATCCTATCTTCTTCAACTTCCTCTTCAAATATTCGTTCAACTATAGATTGTTGCCATGAATCTTCATCAAATGTCTTCTTTTCTCTGCTTCTTATGCTTCATATTCCCGAATTTCTTTCTGCCATATTTCTTGATAGCATAATCTTATCTCTTCTTGACTCAATTGCTGAAAAATGGTTTCAATGTCTTCATCTTTATCTTCAGAAACATCCATGTCCTTTCCTACATCATGTTCTTCATATTCTCTCTTAGTTGGACTACTATCCTGTTTACCTACATACTCAACATCAATGTTAGAAATGTATTTATTATGCTCTACAATGAGAGCTTTCTTCTCTTCCTCTTGCTCTTCCTTCTCTACCTTATCTTCCATTCCTTTGTTGTTGCAAACATGTTGTCTTGCACTTGGCTTCCAATCACGAGTGGGTTTCTCTCACCAAATAATAACATATTAATAAGAACATTTTGTTGCATTAGGTGCAACCACTCATCACCAGTTAATGGTTCTTCATCAAATTTAACATCAACATAATTTTCATCCACTCTATTGTGGGATATCCGAGCATGCATGTGCTCATTAACAATTTCAACTTCACCAAATCCATGAATTGCGGTTGGATTTACCAATGCACATCTCACTTTGCAATCATCATCCACATATATCATCACAATGGGATTCACCATCATCTGTACCTTCCACATTACAGTGGATTCCTCGAGCATTTATATGATCTTACTCTGCTTTACACACAGAGGCTTCAACTTCTCTCTTTGCAATCTTTGTTGTATCTTCTTCATCCATTTTCATGTCTACATAATGGGTTTCAATTTTATAGTCTTCAAAACCGTCATCCACTTTTGAGTGGGATTCTCCAAGCTTTGTTGTCCTCTCAGAGTCTTGCTCATCTACTCTCAGATTTGCGGCTGACTCAACAAATTGTGACACATCTTGTTGTTGCATGTCACTCCCCCTTGCACCAAATTCTTCTTCCAAGATTTTCCATGCTTCCTTGGAAGTTGTAGTTTTTGTTACCTTGCACATAACTATTTCATCCATTGCTTGCTGAATGAAACTCAAATCTATGGCATCAGTAAACATAGGAGGTGGTATCAGATCAACGCTACATCAATCAACATCGATTTCTTCTTTGTCTTCCGTTAGACTTCTTAGTTCCTTAGCTACAGCCTTAACCTCTCTAAACATGACAACAATATATGCCTATTTTTTAATCCCTTTTCTTAGTCTTCTTCAGTCACACTTTGTGATCCATGACTGATGTCTTTCCTTTGTCTTATAGCTTCTTTCTTAATTGCATGAGGCTATCTTCCATATCGCCCCCAAAAAAAATATGATTTTCAATATGTACCCCCTTAAGACACAATCTTCATCCAAAAAATTGTCATGCTAGACAAAACACCAAAAAATTTACAGATAGACGGAATTTTGCAAAGCCCTAAATTTTCTTGTAAATAAAACCCTTCATTTTTTTTAATTCTCTTTTTTCTTTAACCACCTTTCAAAATCTCCCTTTTCTCTTTACAAATCTTTTCCAAACTCTTTATATACCATGCACTTATTTTTTTTTTTAAATAAAAAAATTGTAAAAAATAAAAAACCTTTTAATATCACTCAAACCTTTAATGCACACTTTCAAATCTCATTAAGAACCATTTTTTAATAATCCCCTTTCAAGAAATAATAATACCATGCCACTTCATATATCCATACATACATTCAAAATATTAACGAACTGTAATGAACCTTTTGACTTTTCTTAATGAACTTCGTGGCTGACTTTTGGTAGCTCATGCCTTTAATATTCCTTTATTATATCGTGGCTAATGTTGTGTACCATGAACTCCTTAGATTAGGTCTGGCAGTTACCGATTCACCACGTTGTTAAAAATAATGTTGTGTACCATGAACAAGGTGCATGTCAATTCGAAATTTGGTGAGTGTATGTAGAATAAGGCGACTTTTGACTGTCCGGCGTGGGTGTGCTATAACACAACTTCTACGGCTGGTGAGCTGCTGGTAAGCTATTGCTAATTAGTAATTAAACATGCTTGCCACTTCTTTCTTGCGGGCTTTATGATCCAGGTGGATATTGGTGTTCACCCACATATTCCACTTGGACCACCAACACTGTCTCTTTCAGTTTTTCGGTTTCCTTAATTGCAGCACAATTTACTATTTTTGGCATATTTTCGGGTCCTAAACTTTTGGAGCCGTTTTGAGGCCATAAGCGATGTTTTTAGGGAAAACAGAGAGATTGAAAATGTCCCAAATTGGCTTACCAATTTGTTTTTAGCCTTCTCTTCGAGATCTTGAAAACAAGGTAATATGATAGCAAACGAATATCGTATGCCAAAGTTATGACCCCGGGAAGTTGATGTACCAACTTACCCAAACGGGGCCCACAATTCTGGCGCTTCATCCCATAGGGTTAGGTTTTTGGATGTTTAGTGTTTCCCATTGTTTCTTAATAATAAATAGGCCTTTAAGCCTCATTGTAACATAGTTCAGAGGCATGTAGCCACCACATCTTTCCTCATAGATAAGCTACCATTGCCTGAGCTATCTTATTTCCATTATGTTTGTAAGCATAGTTCAATATTTTTCTATTAATGAAATGAAGTGTTTTTTTGCTGCATCTCTGTGTTTATGATTATATATGTAATTTGTTTCATTCCTGTTTAAGTTTGGATTAGTGGTATCAGAGCGGTCTGCTTCTTCTCTTTTTTTCTTTGCATGTCCCCAACAGCATCAGGGTATAAGGAGTTAGGGCTCGATCTGGTTGAACCATTGCAGGATTAGACTCACAAAACTAGATGACCTCCCATGGAGGAAGAAAAGAAAGACGAGGGGGCAGGAGATCCTTTTAAAATGTTGCTCGAAGAAGCCCTCGAGCGACAGAGGGACGCGATGATGGATTAATTTTCTCAGATCCTTTGACGGCTACCCACAAGCGATGCTTCTTCATCAAGCCGCCACTCTGGAGGCGCCAATCCTTTTAAGGTACAAGTTAAATTTGATATTCCCATATTCGAAGGCCTGATAGATGTAGACGTCATAGATAAATGGTTAAATCTATTGGAAGGATATTTTTTGGTTCATGACTTTTCCAACCGAGAAAAGATTACGTTGCACTTCTCAAAGCTGCCCCACATGTCAAGGACTGGTAGGAAACATACTGTGAATAAAAGGATGAGAGTGAACCTCTTTGTTTTCAGCTGTGCCCACTTGTAATTCTTTTCAAGATGCCATCAAGGAACAATATTACCCTATTGGGAGCTATGAAGATAAATACATAAAGTGGGCCATGCTACTGCAAGGAAGGGACCAAGATGTGCCAGAGTTCACAAATACTTTCCATACCCTTCACATGAAGCTAGGTATCAAGGATCCCGGATGCGGGTGATGGCGGGACGTGTTGAGAGGGTGGGTGGTCACGTGGGCAGGTGGCAGCCCAGAGGTGACAGACGGTACCCTGCAAGGAATGATAAAACCTCGCATGAAATCCGATGGCAGAGGAATTTAATGCCAGTCCTCTCAGCTCGAGCGAGCTGCTTGGCAACCAGTGCAATGGAGGGTATTAACGTTGGAGGGCCTGTTCATCTGGGGGATATGGTTTGGCATAAGGTGAAATCCCTGATGCGCTCTGCGGAGGAAGGGGGAAGGGATCCGGAGTTCACTCAGCCTGTTTCAGAGACGGGGAAAAGCAGGCCCTGCAACTGCATTACAATTGCGCAGGTCCTCCGCACAGAAGCAGCTCCTGTGGCCTGCGTGAGACTGCAATTGGCAAATCCCGCGATGCAAAGGGAAAGGCAGAGAATGCGTAGCAGGTGAGGGGGCACCAGAGGTAGAGCCTCCACGCAGAGGCAAGGTCACATTTCGCCCTCCTCCTCCATTGAAGTCACGTCGGTGCCACAGCGGTTCTAGGGCAGCAATGACGAAGGTGGCAGAGGAGCTGGTAGAGACGCAAGAGCGGAAGGAGGTCAGGAGGAATCTCCCACGCTCAGGTATCGGCTTCCCTGCCCTCTGGCTAATTCAACTCTTATTATCTCTATTGCAGTTGAACCTGATGCTACTCAGAGCACACAGGATGAGGCAATTCACGCGGCAGACTATCCTGTGCATGGGGCAAAGCCCATACCGGAATGACAATGCCACAGCAGAGAAGAATCCCCCATCGCGTGCCATCCGGTTCGGGCAGGAACAAGTCATTTGGTTCATGGACGAGGGTCTGGAATTGAACTTGAGCGCCCTGCCAAGGAATGCGTCCCCTCAGCCTGTCCTTTGGCGCTAGCTGGTCCAAGCAAGCCGGTTCAGGAAGGGCCATCTGGTGCGGTCATCCCTCTCTCAGACTCTAATGATTCTCTCCTATTTGGGTGTCGAGTAGAAGAGGCGCCCTACACCACTGATGAAGAATGAGCTTGCTCTTGGTAACCTCTGCTGCAAGAGCATTTCTATGTTTTTATCTTTATGTCTATGATTCGGCCAAGCGGCATCAGCATCTATGTCAATGTGTCGGCTGTAATTGTCTATGTGTCTGTCTGTCTGTGTCTTGGTCTGTTCAATGTCCTTGTGTCTTCAGTGTCAATGTGTCGAGCCTTTGGCAAATTATCGTATTCCAAATTTTGATAACGTTCAATTTTGGGAATGTAATCAGGGCAAGAAGGGGGCTTCCAGGCAGATTTCCATAGCCTTGCCCATTGTAACTCATATGTATTTCTGATTTTTGTATGATAATAGAATTAGTCTTATTCAGAAAAAAAAAAAGCTAGGTATCAAGGATAAAGAGCGGAATTTGGTGCTCAAGTATCGCGGATGTCTACACAAGTACATCTAGGACGAGATGGAGTTCACGGACAGTTCCTCGCTCGGCACGGCGTATCGGTATGCTGTAAAGATTGAGCAAAAGTTTAAACAGAAGAAGTGGGACTTTGGATATGAAAAACCAAAGAGAGGAAAAAGAGCCCCCAAACAACAGAACAAGGGACCAAGCCAAGGCGGGGCTACCTAGGACAACCCACTGAAGCTGCAAGCAAAGAACAACACCATGAAGGCGAAGAATGACACGAGAAAATGGTGTGAGTTCCATAAGAGCTCCACTCACAATACAAGTGAGTGTCGGGCCAAGCAGTCACTAGTGGATAAACTGAAGGATTCTGAATCAAATGCAGGTTTCGACACTAAATCAAAATTCGATAAGGGCACTGAAAAAGGAAAGTAAATCATTGATGCGGAGCCTAGTGCCACCTTGGCCACTACAAAGATCCAGAAAATTGAGCCTGAAGATCCAAAGGAGGGGGAACGCCTCTTCACTCATATATGTGGGTTAAAGGTTCTCCACTGTAGTTCATTGTCGATAACGGAAGCCAAAAGAACCTCATTCAGCAGAAGTCATGAAGCAGCTGGGCCTAAAGACTACAACACATCCACAGTCGTACACTATTGGGTGACTTCACTAAGGACGAGATCTTCGCGTCAGCCAGTAGTGTCGCCTTTCCTATAGCATCAAGCCCTTTATGGATGAGGTATTGTGTGACATTGCTCCTCTTGAAGTTTTTGATGTATTGTTAGGACAACCATACTTGTGGAAGCGACATGTTGTATATGAGCCTAGACCTCTCCCTGTAATTATTACTTTGGCTAATAAGTTTTACAGGATACTAGAGGTAGCCCCGCCTACTGCCATCTCTTTGATCACTGCAAAGAAATGTAGTAAGATCATTTCCCAGACCAGGAAATTCGTTTTCCTTATGATTTTCCCCCAAGGGAAGAAGAAGGTTGTGGCCATAGCTTCCAGGAAGGGCTCCTCTACAAAACAACAACAGATGGACAAGGTCATGGAGGAGTACAGGAAAATTTTCACCTCATCCATAGGGCTACCTCTACACTGTCAGGTCAAGCACTCCATCGATCTGACTCCAGGTGTGCCGCTACCCAATGGACTAATCTATCGACGCTATGTTCTGGAGAATGAGGAGATCAAGAGGAAGATTCAGGAACTATTGCAGAAAGGGCACATCAGGCCAAGATCATCACCCTGCGGGAGCCTGATTGTATTGGTACAAAAGAAGGATGGGACCTGGAGAATTTGTATTGACCATCGAGCGTTGAACAAGATCACTGTTTAGAATAGGTACCCAATCCCGTGGATTGATGACCTTCTGCACTAGCTCAATGGGGCCAAATATTTCAGCAAGATCAACTTGAAGTCAGGTTATTACCAGGTGCCTATCAAACCTTACGATGTGTGGAAGACTGCCTTCAAATCCAAGGAGGGCCTTTTTGAATGGTTGGTCATGCCATTCGGATTAACAAACACCCCTGAAACCTTCATGAGACTGATGGTCGAAATCTTGTAGCCCTTCACTAATGCATTCGTGGTGGTGTATTTAGATGACATCTTGATCTTTAGCCAGAGTTGGGAAGAGCACCTATACCATATTCGACAGGTCCTTCAAACCCTTCAACAACACAAGTTTTGTGCTAACTTGGAGAAATGTACCTTTGGCCTAACCCAGGTCCAATATATGGGGTACATCATTGATGAACAGGGTGTACATGTGGACCCATCCAAGATACAAGCCATTCAAGACTAGCCAACCCCAACTACTCTAACATAGCTCCACAAATTTTAGGGTCTTGCCAATTTCTACCATAGGTTTGTGTTGGGGTTCTCTCATATCACTTGGCCTTTAAGTCAAGTCACCAAGGGCGGAGCGAAAGCAAAGTTATTTTGGTCGGAAACCTAGCAGTGAGCATTCTTTGAGTTGAAGAATCACCTCTGTTATGCACCAGTGCTCACATTACGAGACCCACAACAACCATTTGAGATTGAGACAGATGCCTCCAACTATGCTATTGGGGCAGTTCTTAAATGTAAGAACCATAGAATTTAAATACCTGAATATGTAATTTAAGCATAGAATTTAAAGAATTTAAATTCACTGATTTAATGAATACCAACTTGTCTGCTCTACTGTGAAGCTCTACTGCAAATTGTTATGCTCCAGTTCTTATTCTGACTGTAATTCTTGTTCTGGCTATGTTACCAAAATGGCCTAAAGCCCACCCTACCGAACTCAGTACAACTTGGGTACACAGTTTTAGAATGCTTTCCAGTTGAAGCAATCTGATCCCTCATGCCCAAAAACTCCAGTACAATCAAGACTCAAAACTTCCAGAGTGTCTGTATCTCTGTGTTAAGTTTTTGAAAATTTTCTCCGTCTTTCCTCCCTCTTCTCAAGATTTCCTTCCTTCTTTTTAATTCCTTGTCCACTGTCTTCCTCCCATCCCCGTGTCATTATTTTGATACATGTAATTTTATAAAACCAAATCTTATTTGATTTGTTTATTTTATTCGAATATGAAAATTTGATTTGATAAAGTTTATTTATTATTTTAATGAATTAATTTAATTTATAATTTTAATTAATTAATTTTATTAATTTTATAAATTTCAATTTACAAATTAAAATTTAAAATTAAAACTAACATTTTCTGTTCGTTTGAGAATTTATCATCTATATAGTGCGATACATACGGGTCCATGCATACGTAGCTATCGTATGGAGGTCTCGTATGTATGCTAATACTTGTATTTTATTTATAGTTATAAGTGGGTCATTACATACATCCCTCCCAAAAACTTCGTCCCGAAATTAGGGTTTCTAAAATATATTAATGATTATTGTGAGTATATAAGTCTTTCCATTTCAAAATTGAATTTGTTTTCTTCAATATTTTAAAATTTCACAACTATTACATTTGAATTAAACCTAGTTTTAAACAGTTCTAGACCTGTTGAAAGCATGCAGTAAGATACAAACAAAAGATGAATGAGCTGTAACTGATAGTGAAGACGTGTTGACAAATCTGCTTTTCTTCATGCACAAATGGCCAAAAGGAAGATATCATTGCATTTTAGTGCCCACGTTTTGACTATATATTACATTTGTCCACAAGAAAATTATTGTAATTATTTAGCCTAATAAATTTCTTCTCCCTCCTAGAGTGTTACTAACGTTTATGAGAAAAGGCATTGTGCCACGATAATGATGCTCTATTGGAAACTATGCCTAATGTAAAGTATTGACGAGCATATCGAATTATATGGATAAGGCATATCAACATAATTTTAATGGTCAATTTTTAGGCACATACGATAGCGTATCTATAATTACCTTCTTGCAACTCACTTTTCCGAGGGAAAGATATTTCAAATATTGTTCCCGAAGTAATGTTACCTTGTATTTATTCCTAATAAAGGGAAAAATGCATTAAGTTCACTTAAATTTATTTGAATTTTTATATATCTTAATAAATATAAAATTAAAATATAATGAAAACTATATTTATTTTTATATTTAATAATTTTAAATTTTTATATACTTAATAAAAAAAAATTGTAATTTAATACTATATGAAATCAATGTAGTATATTGAATTTATATTGTGATATATCATACTTAATTAATGTTTCCTAGCGATTCTGCGTGGTATTTGATTTGTTGATTAAATTCTTGACATAGGCTAAACACACATATATGTCAATTTTTTTTTTTAATCAATTATTAAGCCAAGTCAATTATTTTAGTGGATTACTGTGAGAAAGGTATTGAGAATATGAATGAGATGAGAATTGGTTTAATCATTAATTAAATTGGTAATAAAAATATATATTTTTCTTTTTAAGCTTTTGACACTTGTGACACCACATTAAAGAGTTATAAAAAAAAATTGATAATTTTTACAAAACATAACTTAAAATTTAAACTATTCAAATTATGCTAATTATAATTGTGATAATTGTGAGATACAAATTTAGAATTTTAATAAATCTAAAAGTTGTATGGAATATATATAAGAGTATATAAGAGTATGTAATATGAAACATATTTATAATATATGCATCCCAATGATATTTCTTTCCTATATGCCTCCCATCAGTGACAAATGCTCGACTACCATGGTTGGCAATCTACTCTTTCCACTTATCAATCTTCACTGTCATGGAAAAACATGATGTCAATCCCAATACCTAATTGTCTTTACCAACCTTCTCTCACTCGAGGAAAGGGATAACTGGATATAACATTGCAGGTTCACATTGATTGCTGGGTTTCATTAAAGTTTCTTAAACATGTTGAATAAAGGAAGGTTGAACAACTTTTGATTTTTGATCAATTAACTTAATATGTATAAACCTCAAAATAAAGTATTTTGCCTCATAGTAAAGTTGACTTTAAATTTTACTTTTCCTATATAAAATCTATCAAATCCAAATTGAATCACAAAAAAAATAAAAAATAAAAATGAATTTAACTAAGTAAATTTTTATAAGGTTATTTTAATGGAGTTGGAAATTGAGATATTTTCATAACAAATATAATGGGATAGGTAACATATATGCATATATCTGGTTGAGATATGTGTAACATATGTTCACCCATTAAGGTATATCTGAAGGAACGTGTGCTAGAACATCTCTTGAGATATAGATGGTATTTAAAGGTAAGATCCAAACTTCAAAGTAAAGGCTCGAGAGGAACCAAGTTTGAGAGGTATGAACTATACGATTCAAAGGAAGGCTTTATATCCCTTATGATGGGGATATTCGAAACATCATCCTTAAAGAACCCCATAGAGCAGTTTATTGTGCACATCCAGGCATACAAAAAAAGAAAGAGTATGCCGACAAAAGGAAACTCTTCTTTTGGTTGGGCATGAAGCGCAATAGTGTCTAGTTCGTTGCAAAATGCCTTGAATGCCAACAAGTAAAATGTTGGCCATCGTCACCCAACCGATCTACTAAAACCACATGATGTTCCTATGACCAAGTGGGAGGTGATTTCTCTGCATTTTGTCATAGGAATAACTCTTAACCCACAAAGACACAATACCATTTTGGTTGTCGTGGATAAACTAACTAAAAGTGCCCACTTTATCCCTGTAAAAGTTACTTGAGAAGTTATTGCCATAGCTCGAGCATTTATAAACAAAAATGTTAGATTCCATAGAGTACCTAAGAATATCATATTGGCTAAGGATTCATGACTCACTTCAAGGTTTTGGACTTGTATACAATCAGCTTTAGGAACCCAACTAAATTTAAGTACAAAAAAAAAACCATCAGAGTTCGAAAGGGGACAAACTTGTCACCCTGGTTTATTAGACCATTTAATTTTTTTTTTTTTTTTTTTAAGAATTAAACCTATCACATAGCTCACACATCTTATAAACTTCAATTGAAGGAACTACCAGCATTCGACAAAAGAAAATTTATGGTTGAACCATTACATATATTGGATCATAGGGTTTAGCTCAAGTGGCACCTGATGCACTAGGTTAAGGTCTGATGGGACAAGTATAGTCCTATATTTCCTACCTAGCGAGACATAGAGACCATGCATCGGAATTATCCCAACTTGTTTTCATGGGCTATCATTCTGAAATTATTTATAGCTATGAAGAGTTACGCATAAGATTGTTATTTCAAATGCTTATGTTTTGTCATGTATTATTAATTAAATATGCACATATTGTTGGTACATGGAAACCTCCTAGAATAATGTTATGAATGAGATTTCTATGTATTATGTTTTATTTATGAGCATATGTGATAATGTTAAAAGACCATAGATTTCTTATTATCGATGAAATGGATATAATTATAGTAATCACACTTAACTATTTAATGTGAAAATTAATTGTTGTTATATTGGTTAGATGTAGCCAAGTTATGTTATATAAACTTAAAGATCAATATCATAGATGTCAACAAAATTTGAATGTTAAGAAAACTATTATTTGGATATGGTTTGGTTACAAAGATATATCGATACATATGTTATGATGTGTGGACAAGTATTTATGTGCAGGTAATGTAAGGCCTGGGATTTTGTTTTCATCTATATCAATTAAATATTAATCATAAGTTTCATCTACATCAACCATATGTAAATCATAAAAAGTTCATTACTACATATATAAAATTAAACAACTTCACATACCTAGTTTCTCTTGGTTGACGAAGTCGATCCAAGGTTGAATCTTGAATCCAGTCTTGAGCTTCCACTTCCAAACCGACTAATTCCTCCCAGCCAATCTGGGACAAACCTCTCTGGCTCCTAGACCCAGAAGACTTCAAGAATGAAGTCTTCTAGCCCCCGTGCCCAAAACCCCAAGAACAGGACCTAAATCTCATAGGTCTATAGTTAAATCTCATAGATATATAGCTAAAATCTGAGTCCAAGACTCATTCCCAATCCTTTCTCCCAAAGTCTCCATTTCTTCCATATATCCCCATTTTCCCCCGAAGAACCCTCCCCCGTACTTCTCCTTTAGATTTTTTTTATATAGGGAAGGTTTCTTCCCTCCGAAGAAACCCCACCTTCCTTTCCTCCAATCAATCTTAAGATTTAACCTTATCCATTAAGATATTATTACTTGAGTTGGTCATTATACATTAAATGAGATTTTTAACTTTATCATCTCAACCAACTTTGAGAAGAGGATTTTCTTTCAAGTACCTTAGCATGACTTGCCCAAAGATTATGAAGTAAAATAAATCTTGTCCATTGTAATAATAATTATTTATTATTTAATTAAAATTTTATTAATGAAATTAAATTAATATATTTTATTGTACTACTTAACAAATAAGGTATTAATTAATACTTTTAAAAACTAATTCATTTTCTTACATAGACATTTATATAATTAAATTAGTATGTATACTAGTGCAATGCCTGCGATGCATGTGTATGTAGCTATCATACACACGTCTCGTAAGCATGCTAATAATCAGTAACTCAAGATGGGTCACTACATACACCCCTCCTTCAAAAAAACTTCGTCCCGAAGTTGAGTTTATATAGTATATTAGTAATTATTTTAACGATTAATATAATTTGTGTAAGGATTATGTCCCGTGATTAAATTTTTGTTTAATGTGAGGACACTATAATTTTTTTTTTTTTTTTTTTTTGAACATTTATAAGTTTACAACTTTAATAGTCATATCTTGTCCCAACTAGGTTCCCAAGCTATTCTAAAATCATCCTATCCTTCCTAATCTCTTCCACTCCCATCCTATCCGTCCTCTACTAGAATATGTCATGGCGTCAGTTATACTGATCCAACCATTCATAAACCCCAAGGGTGACAACGTCAACTATATCGATCTGATTTCCTAGTAGGCATCTGGCAGTCATCATCACACGTCTAGGGGAGCGTGACTCACACAGTCCTCCCATGACTCCAGGTTTTTGAGAATAAACAGTGGGAAACACCTCCACCCCTCCTAGTGACATCAGGGTCAACACCCTATCATGGACTCTCATTGAGACTCAACTGTTCTTGGGATTTTGTCATCACGTAGTCGGTTTGGATAACGATAGCACCTGTGCATAAATACTTGTCCACACATCATAACATATGTATCGATATATATTTGTAACCAAGCTATATCCAAATAATAGTTTTCTCAACATTCAAATTTTGTTGACATCTATGATATTGATCTTTAAGTTTATATAACATAACTTGGCTACATCTAACCAATATACCTACAATTAATTTTCACATTAAATAGTTAAGTGTGATTACTATAATTATATCCATTTCATCGATAATAAGAAATCTATGGTCTTTTAACATTATCACATATGCTCATAAATAAAACATAATACGTAGAAATCTCATTCATAGCATTATTCAGGGAGGTTTCCATGTACCAAAAATATGTGCATATTTAATTAATCATACATGAAAAAACATAAGAATTTGAAATAACACTCTTATGCGTAACTCTTCATAGCTATAAATAATTTCAGAATGATAGCCCATGAAAACAAGTTGGGATAATTCCAATGCATGGTCTCTATGTCTCGCTAGGCAGGAAATCTAGGACTATACTTGTCCCATTGGACCTTAACCTAGTGCATCAGGTGGCACTTGAGCTAAACCCTACGATCCAATATATGTAATGGTTCGACCATAAATGTTCTTTTGTCGAATGCTGGTAGTTCCTTGAATTGAAGTTTATAAGATGTGTGAGCTATGTGATAGGTTTAATTCTTAAAAAAAAAATAAATTTAAATGATCTAATAAACCAAGGTGACAAGTTTGTCCCCTTTCGAACTCTAATGGTTTTTTATTTTTTCTACTTAAATTTAGTTGGGTTCCTAAAGCTGATTGTATATAAGTCCAAAACCTTGAAGTGAGTCGTGAATCCTTAGCCAATATGATATTTTTAGGTACTCTGTGGAATCTAACATTTTTGTTTATAAATGCTCGAGCTATGGAAATAACTTCTCAGGTAACTTTTATAGGGATAAAGTGGGCACTTTTAGTTAGTTTATCCACGACAATCAAAATGGTATTGTGTCTTTGTGGGTTAAGAGTTATTGCTACGACAAAATGCAGAGAAATCACCTCCCACTTGGTCATAGGAATGTCATGTGGTTTTAGTAGATTGGTTGGGTGACGATGGCCAACCTTTTACTTGTTGGCATTCAAGGCATTTTGCAACAAACTAGACACTATTGTGCTTCATGCCCAACCAAAAGAAGAGTTTCCTTTTGTCGGCATACTCGTTTTTTTTTTGTATGCCTAGATATGCACAATAAAGTGCTCTATGGGGTTCTTTAAGGATGATGTTTCGAATATCCCCATCATAAGGGATATAAATCCTTCCTTTGAATCGTATAGTCCATCATTTTATAGTTCATACCCCTCAAACTTGGTTCCTCTCGAAAAAAAAAAATTGACATATATGTGTGTTTAGCCTATGTCAAGAATTTAATCAACAAATCAAATACCACATAGAATCACTAGGAAACATTAATTAAGTGTGATATACCACAATATAAATTCAATATACTACATTGATTTCATATAGTATTAAATTACAATTTTTTTTATTAAGTATATAAAAATTTAAAATTATTAACTATAAAAATAAATCTAGTTTTCATTATATTTTAATTTTATATTTATTTATTTTTTTTCTCTGTAAAGACTAATTCTATTAAAAGGAAAGAAAAATATAGTTACAATGAGGCTGTAGCCTCAGCCGAGAACATCTGAGTTTCTTCTGGTTATCACAACTGTCCCATGTTTGGGAAAACCAGTTACACTTTGCAAAAACCATGCAGAAGATCGAGAATACAATCGTAAAACCAGAATGAGAGCTTGAGACAATACCATTTGAAGCATTTGAGACAACATCATTTGACAGATTGCTACACAAGTCAGTAACAGAACCACAAACGCCAGAACCACAAAACTACAAACAATACCACAAAACTACTAACAACAGAACCTAACAAGTCAGCAGCAAAAATCTTGGTTGGCACGTGGGAGTCCATGTGGCATCACATAGGGAAGTCCTGGTCCAGTGGCTCCTCGATGACGAGGCATGCATTCCCATACCATATCTCGCCTTCCTTCCCCATGCCACCCTCTGCCCCGCCACCTGGAGGTTCCGAAGCCTGAAGGGTGCCGCTTGAGCTGCCAGTAATGGCCATCAAAATTGTGGCGCTGTGAGAGCTGCCACCTGGTTGCCGAGTGTCGCCTATAGTATCACCTTCCTCATGCTGTCCACCATGCCTTGATGCTCTACCTTCATCCGTTGAGAGCTGCTCTGAGCCATAACTACCAACAATCCTACGTCTGTCCTGAGGTTGCTCGACCGGGTTACGCTCCGGAGCCCTGTGCTGTTCTTCTTCTTCAGAGAAGATGTTGGTTATATTAGCAGTGATAATGGGCCAGTTCAGGTTGCTCTGGAATTTGAAGTGAGTCAACTGGAAGGCATTGTGCGGATAGATTCTGCGGGGCAGGCTAGGAGGGGGAGAATTAGCCTGAGATGAAGGCGGAGAGGCAGGTGGTGGACGCTGCTCCATGCTTTGCGCTGCATGAGAGCGAGCGCGGCCCCCTCGGCTACCTCCATGGTAGCTCCTCATGCGGTGACGAACCATGGTAATGCAGCAGAGGAGAAGCGCAGGAAAATTGGGTGCTTGGATGGGAAGCAGAGAGTGCGCAGAGGGATCCTGAAGAGGGTTCAGAGGGCAGAGTTGGGAATGGGAATAATAAAACCCATTTCCAAAGTCAAGACAGCAAAGAATCAAACATCGATTGCCTGTAACAGTTCTACTGTAGGGGTTTCCTGCTTGGAGCGGGCATATGCTGAAGGAGGGAGGACAGACAATGGAGTTGATGGGCATATGTGCCATGTTTAATCTAACCACCTCCTTATCTTGACCAGGGCGTTCATTTAAGATGTCCTACAGGCGAACCTGCTCTCGCCTTAGGTGAGTCTGCAGGTGCCAAAACTGGGCATGGATATTAGCGCTGGCCTGCAGCTGGCTGGGCCGAGCGCTGTCGTTCCTCTGAAGCACCATTAATAGCCTTGAATATCACCCGCATCCGGGTTTAATTTTATATTTATTAATATATATAAAAATTCAAATAAATTTAAGTGAACTTAATGCATTTTTCCCCTTATTAGGAATAAATACAAGGTAACATTACTTCGGGAACAATATTTGAAATATCTTTCCCTCGGGAAAGTGAGTTGCAAGAAGGTAATTATAGATATGCTATCGTATGTGCCTAAAAATTGACCATTAAAATTATGTTGATATGCCTTATCCATATAATTCGATATGCCCATCAATACTTTACATTAGACATAGTTTCTAGTAGAGCATCATTATCATGGCGCAATGCCTTTTCTCATAAATGATAGTAACACTCTAGGAGGGAGAATAAATTTATTAGGCTAAATAATTATAATAATTTTCTTGTGGACAAATGTAATATATAGTCAAAACGTGGACACTAAAATGCAATGATATCTTCCTTTTGGCCATTTGTGCATGAAGAAAAGCAGATTTGTCAACACGTCTTCACTGTCAGTTATAGCTCATTCATCTATTGTTTGTATCTTACTACATGCTTTCAACAGGTCTAAAACCGTTTAAAACTAGGTTTAATTCAAATGTAATAGATGGTTTACATGCATTCAACCCTGTAGGCGTGGCTCCACATGGCCATCATGCAACTTGAAAGGTGAACGGTTGAGATCTCTTAACACAATCTGACGACCGGAATTAAGGTTTTGAATAGATTAGGGTAAAGTATCCTTGGTCTCATTCGAACTCTATTGCTCTTGCCCAGTTCTACAACTACCCTTCACTTGCATATTCGGCCTAGGCTCATGCTCCTAGCTCTGCAGTTAATGAACATCAGCTCTTTAAACAATCCAAAAGTACCCCACTTATGACAAATAAGTGTATTCCATTGTGCAGGCCTACCATCAATGGAAGCCTTACATTTTGGGGAAGGAAATGATCATCCACACAAACAACCGACCTCTACAGTTCATAAAGACACAATGGAAGTTGCAGAACGATTGCCATTAGAAATGGTCCACCTATCTGCAACAGTTCCATTTGAGCATTAAGTATAAGAAGGGCAGCACCAATAGTGTCACTGATTGCCTTAGCAGACCACTAGTCATGGCGTTGATCACTGTGCTCGACACCTGTGGGCACGAGAAATCAGGGTGGCCGCATGTTTACAAGAGCGATCCAGAATTCAACAACATATACCAGACACTCCTAGAAGAGAAGAAAGTTCCAAATTTTCACCTTCAAAATACACTGTTATGCCACTTAGGACACATATGTGTTCCTTCAAGTGATCGTGCCAAGATGATTTGGGAGGCGCACTACAGTCTGGTCACTGGACATTTCGGAGTAGAGAAAATAGTGGCGGTATTACAGAAGTATTTTTATTGGCCAAAACTTCGTCAAGATGTTGGGAAGTACATTAGATCTTGCACCACCTGCGCCATTGCCAAACCAACCATCAAGAAGCAAGGCCTGTATACTCCTCTACCTACTCCTAGTTAGCCTTGGGAATCTATATCCATGAATTATATGTCGGGCCTTCCTTCTACTAAGCACAACAACGATTGTGTTTTTGTGGTCATTGACAGATTCTCTAAAATGGCCATCATGGCAGCTTGCAAGAAGAGTGTCTTGGCAGAGGCCACTGCTAAGCTCTTCTTTGAGAGAATGTGGGTACACTTTGGGATCCCACAATCCATTATCTCAGATCGGGACAACAGATTCCTGAGTGCATTTTGGTCCAGTCTCTGGTTGATGCTGGATATAAAACTCACTAAGTCCATGACTCTCCATCCCCAAACTAATGGCAAAACAGAGGTTGTCAATAGGATGATCGTACACATTCTGCACATGTACAACTCGAAGCATCCATGAAAATGGGATGAAAGTCTCCCCTATGTCCAACATAGCTACAACAGAGCTCTCCACAACTCAACAGGCCACATCCCCTTTCAGGTTGGGTTGGGATTTTAGCCATTATGCCCCATTGATGTGGCCATACCATTTACAACCACTCAGGTAGATTCGGCTCACGTGCAGTTCGAAGCTGAAAGGGAAAACAACTTCATTGAGCACATTCAACACATATGCCAACAAGTCCATGATATATTGGACAGATCCAATGCTAAGTACAAGCAACATCATGATCAACATCGAGTGCGCACAAGTTCCAGGTGGGCGACAAAGTTTGGCTTCACTTAGAAAGAGCGCCTTGTTGGGCCCCACCACAAGCTTCACTCGCTCCAATATGGGCCATACACCATCACCAAGGTTGTCGGTGACAATGCCTTCGAGCTCAGCATCCCACGGTTCCTTGGTCTACACCCAGTGTTCAATGTAGATCGCCTTCGGCCATACTTCCCACCATTGTTGGACACATCTGACATTGTGTAACAGCTCACACCAATAGAGCTAAATCCAAACTGCATGGAATAGTTCACCACTGATCGGATCATGGACACACAGATCAAGAGCACTCCCCAGCAGAAGATCCAACTATATCGGGTTGTCAAAGATGGGCAACTCCTTCACCAAGGTAAGTGGCTCACCAGGGACCAAGTTCAGTAGAAGTTTCCCCATATCATGGAGGCACTCAATGAAATGGGAACCACTGCTTCCTAAGGGGGCAGGAATGATCCAGGTGGATATTGGTGGCCACCCGCATATTCCACTTGGACCCACAACACTATCTCTTTTAGTTTTTCGGTTTCCTTAATTGCAGCACAATTTACTATTTTTGGCAGTTTTTCGGGTTCTGAACTTCCCAAGTCGTTTTGAGGTCCTAAACGACGTTTTTAGGGAAAATGGAGAAACCAAAAACGTCCCAAATTAGTTTATTGGGGTGTTTTTGGTCTTCTCTGCGAGATATTCAAAACAAGGTATTATGATAGCCAAATAGAGATTGTATGCCAAAGTTATGACCCCGAGAAGTTGATGTACCAACTTACCCAAATGGGGCCCACATTTTTGGTGCTTCATCTCCTAGGGTTAGGTTTTTGGATGTTTAGGGTTTCCCATTGTTTATCAGTAATAAATAGGCATTTGAGCCTCATTGTAACACAGTTCAGAGGCATGTAGCCACCACATCTCTCCTCAGAGATAAGCTACCATTGCCCGAGCTATCTTATTTCCATTCTGTTTGTAAGCATAGTTCAATATTTTTCTATTAATGAAATGAAGTGTTTCTTTGTCGCATCTCTGTGTTTATGATTATATCTATAATTTGTTGCATTCCTGTTTAAGTTTGGATCACTTTCCAATTCGACTCTCGCTACCTAGCACTTTTCTCTTCAACAACTATTTTTTCTTCCCACAACGGAAACACTACAGGTTGTTTATCTCTTTCACAAAGATTTTTCTACTCAGATCTTCAAAATCAACCTACCAATTTGTTGAAAAGGTAGAGGAGGAAAAACACAAAAATTAACACACACAAACCATAGGAGTCGCTGCTCACTTCTATTGATCACACATAAATTTGATGATTACAATGAACTCGATGAGGGGTATTTAAACTTTTTCGTCTAGTAACTTGCCCAAAATAACTTCACATGCACACTCTAAATTCAACTTTCCCAAAATATTACTTAACTCAAACTCACTCAACTAAGTTAACTATGACTCTCCATATTTAGCGAACTCTTACATACGGGAGTAATTACAATTTCCAACAATCTTTTTTTATATGTTTTTAAATATTTTTGTTCTTTCCAATAATATAGCCAATATTGCAAAAACTTAATTCTTAAAAGGTTGTGAACTTAGGTAGAATGATTTTTACCAAAATATAATACTTATTTATTTTAAAATCTATTTATTTTGATCTCTTATTATAAATAGAGATTTTCCCTCCATAACTAATTTAATAAATTTGGTCTTTCTTTTTGTAATTTTTTCCCTTCAAGGATTATTAAATATTTGAGTTATTTTTCTTCGTGTTTTCTTTTGGCACACACCATATCATTAAATATTTGAGTTATTTTTCTTTGTGTTTTCTTTTGGCACACACCATATCTACAGATAATGTTTTTCACTATCATGGTTTATGAATTTGGCCTTCTAATTACTGTGTGGGTATCGTTTGAGCTTATCATGCAGTTAGAAATCGATGCCAGGTTTTAGGATTTTAAAGATTTTTTTGATACATATAAACAAAAAATAAAAGTGTTCAAAACAATTAGAAGCATACATGAATATTTTTAGGTATATATTACATTCAACCAATGTTATATATATATATATATTGAACATATGTGCACCTACCATTTCTGGATCACAGCATGAACACAAAACGAGTTAATTAATTCTTCGGGGGATTATTATTGTATATTATTCGATAAATTAGTTTTTATTTTCCAATTAATAAGTTGTCTAGACAGTTATGTATGGTACTGATATTTGGGATGTATAAATACTTACATTTATGATCTATGTTTCCTGATTTTATTTTTGCTGAGGAGTATCTCTGTTAAGTTTGTCGAGGAGAGTTCAAGTATCTGACATTTGAAGAGCCAAAGCCGCATTCTTTCAAGGAGTAAATCCAAATCATCATCAAAGGAGCACATCGTGACGACCAATTGCAGTTGAGTGCGAAGAACAAGTCAGAGTGTGATGCACGTTATTGATGTGAAAAATGTTGCATGGAAAACACCATACATGAATTGTCAACAACATGATCTTCATATCTCTTGAATAGGCAACATTGTGAAGGTCAGTGTAAAGCTATGGTCAGCGGACTCATGGGTCAATTCTAGATCCAACAGTGAATGAAAGCGACTATAAGGAGTATTGAACGTTGTGAGTTGTTATTTTTTCTATTTCATGTGGAATGCCAGGAGAAAATTGTGCCTTTGATTTCATTGAGTGGAATAAAAGAAGGGTTATTTATTGATTGGGTGATTGCTAAAGTCAAAATATGGTAAAGTGGTTTGGCATATTTCCCTGGATGAAATGAGTGTTGCGGTGTTTGTTGGTTGTGTAATGTCGTGTGGAGGATTTACCAATGCGGCACACAAACTATTGTTTGACAAAACCTACCTATTTGCTAAACAAAATGGACTTTAACTGTACATGAAAGTTGAATGAGCCATGAATGAAAGGTTCACATTATTGGCTGAAGTTGGTTTTTTTAATTAAAAGAACCTAATCAGTTTTGTGTTATTATAAGATAACGATTGGAAGTATCTTTTTGGTGTGGTTGCTATTTACCGAATTTATTTTTTTGCTACCAAATATATTTGCACCATGTTTTGTATAAAATAAGTTTTAAAGCCATTTTTTTTTTCCTGGTTGGAAAATATGACTTCATTGATATCAATAGTGGGAGTTGTGTTTAGTGGAAAATAGAATGATCAAGAATGATTTTGGAATATTAAAAACACACTTATTTTTAACGATTTGTGGAAAGGAATCTGTGAGGGAAAGACATGTAGAGATAATAAAGAAATTGCACTTGAATCGCCTTATGACGAAAAACAATGTGAAATTAGGGAAACTAAAGACAATGCATATAATTTAATTATTGCATAGGTGACAAGGAGGTAAGCAAATATATTCTTTCTTGTGATACAACATTTGAAGTATTACAAAAGTTGAAAGGATTTTAGAATTCTCATTCAAAACTTGAAATTATTTAGTTGTTGTTGAGATTGTTTAATTTGGAGATGAAAGATAATGATCCCATGAAGATGGCCTCTGAAATAAAAACTATTTTTCATGATATAAAAGCCACTGGTGTTGAAGTAGATTTGCAACTTATTGTGTTTATTGAAATTATTCACCCTTTCTATTCACACCACTTGGAATCTCTCAAAGCTAGTGGACAACTTAAAGATATTACATTTAAAAAATTAGTGAGTAAAATCGCTGAAAGAGAAAATGCCCTTGGAAAGAAAGAGCCTCCACCCAATTCTAACGTAGAAACTTATGCTTTGCACAAAACGACCAAAAGTCTCATGGTGAATCTTCTAGAGGTGGTAAAAGTACTAGAGGTTGTGGTAGAAGAAATTTTAGAGGCGGGGAGGAAATAACAATCAAGGTGATAGGTAGTAAGGTGACAAATAAGAATAGAATTTTCAAAATAATAAAAAAAATGTCAAATGTTATAGATGTGGAAGAGTATGCCATACTTCTATTAATTACATAACTCCATCGGAAAAGGTCAGTGAAAGGAGAAATAGTTTAATGAAAAGAAATGTCAACCACCACCAGATAAGACAAAATCATTTGAAACTACTCATTATATTGTTGCTCATTACAATTTTAACTTTAGTGATGTTTTTAGTATTTCTTTTTCTTCATGGAAAGACAACTGGATTTGGATTCAGGAGCTACTTGGCACATGACATTTGGAAGAGATTTATTTGAAACATTCAGTGACCTAAGTTGATGGCATAGTTTACTTTGCTAACAAGTCTCAAATTAAGTCTTCATGGATTGGTTCCATTTGTTTGAAGATACCAAAACTTGCAGATTATGTTCTACAAAATGTGCTTTATATTCCACAATTTCAAAGAAATCTAATGTCTCTTATACATATCCGACAACAAGGGCATTCCATACATACATTCGATGGAATTATTGAGATACGTAGAGCATCTAATCATGCAGTCATTATGGCCGGCGTTGAAGAAGGTACACCTTTAAAACTAAATGACACATCACCGACTATAATAACTTCTCACGATAGGTATGATCTTTTAGCACAACAAAGTCATACACTATCTTCCATTTTATTATGGCATGCTCATTTTGGTCATATTAACTATGACAACATCATAATTATGATACAACAGGGTATAAAAGTATTGCCTACAATTCCAAGAAATATTACACTGTGTGATGCTTGTATTTTGGGGAAACATTCTAAGCATCCTTTTCATAGTTCTTCTTCTAGAGCTGTAAGAAAATTAGGTCTCATACATTCATATTTTTGTGGACCTATGTCTATTGTAACTTCCAAAGGTAATAAATATATGCTGACATTTATTGATGATTATTCGAGGATGTGTTGGGTTTATCTATTGAAAGAAAAATCACAAGTATTTCCATTTTTTAAAACTTTTCATTCAATGATAAAAAATGAAACTCAATTGAATATTGGCATTCTCAAAACTAATAATAGTGGTGAATATACTTCTAATGATTTTGAACAATATTTGAACAACAATGACATCAAACATCAAAATAAAATACCTTATAATACACAACATAATGGTGTTGCAAAACATATGAATAAGACATTACTCAATATGGTCAGATCCATGATGTTTTAAAAAAAATGCAAAGTTGATGTTCTGGGGAGAAGCAATGCTTTGTGTAGTTTACATTAGAAATTGTTTTCCTTCTTTTGTTATTAACAAGACAACTTCTTATGAACTTTGGTAAAATAGACTTCCTACTTTTCATCATTTTAGAGTTTTTGGATCTACATGTTATGCTTTAATTCCTAAGTAGAGAAATAAAATTGGGTGCCAGAAAATGCATATTTTTGGGATATTCTAATACTTCAAAAGCCTAAAGGCTATATGATGAAGAAAAAAAGAAATTCATTCTTTCCCGAGGTGTTATGTTTCTTGAATCTAACAAAGATTATTCCATTGTTGATAGACATATGACTCATTTAGAGAAATTTACATCCAAAACGTTTTATTTTGATTATGATAATGATGTTCCACATACTAACAGGGGGTTTCCCATTCTAGATCAATTTGTGTTTTTTCCTTTTTTGACTCATGAGAATGTTTCTTCTCAAGAAAATTTGTAGGATAGTGTTGTTTCTACAAGGTTAGAAAGTGTTTGTGAAGAACCTGTACTTCAATATGAGTAACCCTCACAACCACTTCAATAACCTTTACGAAGATCCACAAGTGTTCGGATAATTCCAAGCAAGTATGATGGATTTGAAAGAGGAAGCTCTTCTAAAGCAAATGTTAGTTCAAGTTTAGGTAACATTTTTCACGATTGTGAGTTTAATTATTCTACAATTAGTGAATCCAGTTATTTTGAAGAAGTTGTTGATTCTGATGAATGGAAGGATGTTATGAAAAAGGAGTATGATGCCCTCATTAAAAATGGGACATGGAGGTTAGTGGATCCTCTTGCTGGCATCAAACCTATTGGTTGTAAATGGGTTTATAAGATCATGTATAAGGCATATGGTTCACTTGATAAATACAAGGCAAGATTTGCAACAAAAGGCTACACTCAAAAGGAAGGTGTTGATTACACATAGAAATTTGCTCCTACAACAAAATGAGGTACAATTATAACTTTGTTTTCCCTTTGATCTAAAAAAGGTGGAAGATACATCATATGGATGTAAAAACAACGTTTTTCAATGGTGATTTGAAGGAACATGTTTATATGTTTCAGCAAGAGGGCTTGGCTATCAAAGGAAAAGAACATTCAATATGCAAATTGGTGAAATATTTGTATGGACTGAAACAACCATCTCGTGCATGGTATGAAAAACTAATTGAACACCTTCTCAAGTTGAATTATAAGCTATTTGATCCGGATGATGCAACTCTTTTTTTAAGAAGATTGGAAATTTATTTGTATATTTGGTTGTCCATGTTGATGATTTGATGATTACAGAGAACAATGATGATTATATAGCGCCTGTTAAAAGAGGGTTACATAAAAAAATTAACATGATAGATTTTGGTTTATTGCATTATTATTTAGGAATTGAAGTTGACCAAAAACCCAAATGCATTTTTATTTCTTAGAAGAAATATATTAGAAAACTATTGAATAGATTTGGAATGTAGGATTGTAACCCTATTTATACTTCAATGGAGAAAAAATTAAAGCTTACTTCCACTGAAGGAAGTGCATTTGAAGATCCAACAAAGTATAGGCGACTTGTTAGAAGTTTGAATTTTTTGACTACTACTCATCCTGACATAGCTTTTTTTGTAGGTATACTTTCCAAGTTCTTGCATCAACCCTCTGAAGGTCATTGGAATGCAGCAAAACAAGTACTCAAGTATTTAAAAGTCACTCAAACATATGGCATTAAATATTCCAAAGTTGCATATTTCCATCTCATTGGCTATTCATATTCCGATTTTAATGGAGATAAGGAGATTGAGATCTCTACTTCTGGTTATTTGATGAATCTTGGATCAACAACTATCAGTTGGAGATCATGCAATAAATTTATTCTTGATGATTCTACCACTGAAGCCGAATATGTTGTAGTAGCTCAAGCTACAAAAGAAATCATTTGACTTCGCAATATACTTGAATATTTGCAGGAGAAACAAAAGGCTTCAACTCCTCTATTTGTTGACAATTCTTCTACAATTTAGTTGGCCAAGAATATCAAGTTTCATGATCTAATCAAGCATATTAACGCCAAATATCACTTTATTCGACATTATGTAGAGGCCAACGTTATTCACCTGACACATTGTTCCACTTCAGAGAAAATTGCAAACATACTTACCAAAGCACTGGGACGTGACAAGTTTGAAAAGTTTACACTATTACTTGGCTCGTCAGATGTCCCTTTGGATTAATGGGGAATGTTAACTAATCCTTTAGGATATTATTATACATTATTAGAGAAATTAGTTTTATTTTTTAGTTAATAAGTTGTCCAGACATAACTGTCTAGTACCAATATTTGGGATGTATAAATACTTGCATTTCTCATTAATAACACAAATTTTCCCATTGTAGAGTTTATATTGCCCTGTGTACAAAATGAAAATGGTTCGAAATTAATATAAATCCAACCAAAATTTTCTTTTTTCTTTTTAAATTGGTATCAACTCATTAACATATGTGAAACCACCATATCTAGATCACACAATGAACACAAAATGAAATTTGTTCTAAATAATTGGAAGTGCAAGTGGCAATTTTTTATTCCATGTAAATTCAACTAACATTACGTCTTGTTATTTTTATTTTTTATCAAAAAATTGGGATCAAATTGGTTAACATATGCACAACCACCATAATTGGATCAAGCCGCCATAATTATTACATCGCTTCTATCTGTACGTGTACTAGATTTTTTTTATGGTTATATAAATCGTCACTCCATCTTGGTTACTTTGAGTTGCAGAACATGTTGATGGTCTCTATGAAATTGTAATCTATGGCTTAGTTATTGCAGACGCTCCACATGTAGAATATTCTCATTGCCACATCCCATGGGTGATCTATCATCTTTCTACTCAAAACACATCGATCTTATTCAGATCGAAGTTCCATCGATTGCAGCCTACACACAACCCCCTTTGTTGTAAGATGGACCTCCTCTATATACTAATATGTACATGGATTAGTTGAGTAACATTGCTTTTTGTCATTTAGCTAGTTAAATGCCTTCATAGTTCCATTTTTGTTTTTTGGGTATATAAATGTTTCATATATAAGATGTCATTGCAAACCTTATTTAGTTATAAGATTTAACTATCGCTATTTAATTTTATTGATTATATATGTTTTCATTAATATAATTATTTTATTTTATCCATAATAATTATATTGAAATATTTTTGTGTTATTAATGCTTTTTAAAATGTTATATGTAAATTATATATCAAGTGTGTATGGAATTAATATATTTCTCTTCTATTGAGACATAAAACCATAAAATAATAATTTTTAACTTTTAATTTTTTTTTTTTAAGATTGTTATTGAAAAAATATGTTATAATAATTTTTTTAAATGTCATGTGTCGACTTCACATTTAACATAGAAGAAATTACATATCTCCCAATGGACTATAAAACAAAACAAACAAATTAAAAATAAAATGCCAAAGCTTTGAACATGGCTCAATGGTCATACGCCTCTTCCTTTGATTCAATGGTTCTCTATCTTCGTGGATTTTTTTTTATGGTTTTCAGGTTCTAGACATCTAGGACCATTTTGAGGCCATAAATGATGTTTTTTGGTTATTTGTGGGAGGGTGTGTGTGTTGTAGGAGTTGTTTTGACATTCTCTAGTCCTAGCCAAAAGTCATAATCCTCATATACTTCTTTCTAATGAACTACTATGCACCCCAAAATAATATTATATGAAAAATTTGTGCCCCCAAGATGTTGATCTATTAATTAACCACTTTGGACCTTGGAAATATTTTGGTGCTTCATCTTTTAGGATTGCGATTTTTTACCCTTAGCATTGTTTTTTAAGTTCAATGTTTGACCTCTTGTAATAACTTTTCTGAATGAGCATAAAAAACATATCTCTCTCTTCAGATATAAGTTATGCCACTCCAGCCTATTTTCATTCTACAATATTATATTGTTTTATTCATTAACTAAAGTTGGGTTTTCACTATATTATTGTGCTCTCTGCATGTGTTCCATTTCCTTTCCTGCATTTCATTTCATTCCTTGTACAACCTATATCACTGGCATAAAAGCAATTTTCTCCTTATTTCTTAGTGTATGTCCCTAACAAGGTTAGAGTATAGAGAATTGGGTCTCAAGCTAGTTTCTTAGTGAACAAATTTTCTTGCTAGCCCAAGTGGCCTCCTATGGTGGAAGAAAAGAGAGATTAAGAAGTAGGAGATTATAACAAGTTGTTGCTTGAGGAAGCACTCATGAAAAAAAAGAATGAGATGTGGAAAATTTCACTTAGATCCTCCAATGAATTCCAATGACGGTGAAGAAACTTTAATGAGTGGAAGTTTTGTAGGTGCAACACCTTTCAAGGCACAAGTTAACTTTGACATCTCTTTATTTGAAGGCTAGATAGATATGGTTAAAGAGAAAATAATTAAAAGTAAGAAAGCATTATTTTTAACTTTTAATATTTTTCTCTTTAACTTTGATATCAATTTATTTGAAGACTAGATAGATATCTTCTCTTTAACATATTTAACCATATCTCATGGAGGAATTTTACCCTATTGGGAATTATGATGACTAGAAAATGAAATGAACAATTTTGTAACGAGGGGAGACTAGATTGTGTCGAAGTACACCAAAAATTTTCTTACCTTGTGTTGAAATCTATGTATCAAAGACTCTGAGCAACAACTGGTTCAAAAGTGTTGGAAATCTTTGAGCACTATTGAGGGAGGGTGAATTAGTAGTGTGATTTATTCACAATTTTTGCCTTTTATTTACTTTTACTGAATCACACACTTTTTAGCAGCTTCACATAAACCATAAGAAAGTAAACGATGAACATGTAAACATATAAGAAACATGAACTAAAAGGAAACCATCAAAGCACAACCATAAAAATCATCATCACACATGAGACACAAGATTTATGGTGGAAACCGTTCCGGGAGAAAACCACCCTTGTTGTTGTTGCTTTTCTCTAAATCTCTATTATGTCAAATAATTTGTCTTTTACATAGTTAGATAACTCCCATAAGCCTGGGGACTCAACCTCATATAAAATAGGCCAACACCAATAAACCAGGAGACTTGATTCTACTTATCATCTCGAAAGACTCTATTCTTTCATGGATCTAAAGACTACCATATGTTGAAAGCCACCATGATAAACTATCCTCACCCAACTCCGTTTGGATGGAGAAATTGTTCATTTCACCGAGGCTTCGAAATCACTGTACCACAACCATGAATTCACCACTCCTCTACACTATGTGGAACTCGTTTCATCTATTTTCATACTAGATCCAAGACTATCTACTCAACTAGACTAACTCTGCAATACAATCTCTAGCAGCAAGACACCATTAATAAAACAAACAAAATACCACCACAAACATTCTCTCAACACTAGAAAAATAGTCGCTCACATCAATGCATAAAAAATTGAATAATATTATGGTCATACAATAACATAATCTCTGCTCCAATCCTAAACACAAAACTCTACTACAACAGACTCAACTCTAATCTAAACATTGATTCACTGCTTCAACAATATGTTCCATTCATTTCCATTTCCACTCATATACTAAAGGTTCTACACTCACAACTGATTCTGAAGCATTCCTTCTTTATGCAACCTTTAGTCTCACACTCAACCAACCAATACTAAACTCCAAAATGATGTACATAAAACGTGTTGGGTGAAATTCACCTAAGGCATGGGATCAAGGGTGCACAAATTTGATGAAATCAATCCACTATCACCACTACTTGTGCACTAAATATGTTCACATAATTGGAGGAACTTTTCAAACCATTCCCGAACTTTACAACTTAATATAGAAGCCTATGGGAATTTCCATGCCAATTTTCATCTGATTTACGCGAGGAATCCAAAGGATTTTTTGTGAAACACCTCAACCACATGGACATAATTACTTGATTTAGGTTGCAACCACATGGATAATATTGTATGCCAGTGTTTGGAGCCTTTCAACTGCTCCAACATGCTTGGATGTAAGTGGTTGATGAAAAACAAAAGTAAAAACATCAAACCTGAACCTAAACCTCTACCAGTTGTTTAGCCACCTTCTCCGTCTCATGTACATGCCTCCAAACATCTATCATAGCTAGTAACACCTTTGCAAATGGATAAAACAAGTCTCCCAAGTGCCATTGCCAAATTTGACCTAAAGGCCAACAAATAGGACTTGGCAAGAGTGCCAACAAGTCCTCTACTCTCCACAAGATGCAACACCTCTGCATCATCATCATCATCATTGATGCAGGAGCATTTAGCCCAAGAAAAATCATTGTATTTTAGTAGACATAGGGGTATTGTGTTTTCAAGGAAGTTGGTTTCCTAAGTGTGAATTAAATGTAATTATTAAGGGTTTTGAGTGATTTTAATGAGAATAGGATTTAATTGAATATTGTGAGGCATAATTGTAAATGTTCTCAAATGTAGAACATGAGAGATTTAGGGTAGTTGAGTGATGAGAGGTCCAAGAATTAATTGTAAAACTCAGATTAGGAGTCAGTTCATGAATTTATGGATTAGAGAGGAGTTTTAGGAATGAGGAAGAGATTTAGGAATTTTGTTGAGGAGTTTATGGATCTAAACTAGAAATTGGTTTTAGAATCCCTTTGTATAAATGAAAGCCTAAAAGGCATGATCAGAAGTTAGTCAGTGGTTAGAAAGTTAGAGGCTAGATAGATAGGTGAGATAGGTTTGATTGTAAGCCTACGGGCAGAGTGTAAACCGAGGCCACTGATATTAGAACATCAGGCCAGAGAGATAGAGATTTCATTCTGTAATCGTTGTTTATGTTTATAGATACAAAGATTGATTTGAATTTGTATAAATGTGTATTTCATGTGTTAGATGATGAATTATGTGTTATCAGAGATTTTCATAATATGAATATATGCAGGCAGAGTCGAGGCGAATACACAGAGGAGGATAAGAGACAGAGGATCGTAAAGGGCGTAGAACCCAATTGGAGCAACCAAGTGATGCTATGGAATGATCGGGAGTAAGAATTCACAGAGTTAAGTGAAGCGAAATGAATTGAGCAGTGGAAGAGCGAAAGGCCAAAACCTTTGAAGAAACCCGAAAACCATAGAAAAAATAAAGAAATGGCGGAAAATCTAAGTGAAGTAGAAGAGCGAAGAAATGAAGTATCGGCACACAGTAACCATTGGATCTAGATGATCAATGGTCAGGATTAAATTGCATGGTGGAAGAGCGCGGAAGATAATCATTGAAGAAGTGGTTTCACAACAGTAAATGGTTTTTCCGGTTGAGAATAAGTGATCGACAGTGGAGGATTGTTGTGCAAGTTGTTTGATCGATGATCGGGGCTTCGAAGATTGGAGTGGTGCAGCGGAAGCGAATGATAAGGGTGAACCTGATATTGTTATAGGCACAATTGTATATGTTTTGAAATCCGATATTGCGTTAATTACATATTGGATGTGATAGAGGCCTTTGTTAATGAAACTCGCGGAGGAGCGATTAGCGATAGCGATAAAGGAAGTCTCGGTATCTATGCAGAGGCCATATTAAAGCGAAAAGGTATGATTGTGGGTATTTCCTTTGTAAATGGTTTATAAAGGATTAAGCATGGATATATGAGATTTTATATATAAGTCCAACGTTATCAAAGGATGGAAGGTTTTATGTGTTAAAATATATGTAACCAATGTTAAAGAGGGGAAGGTTATATATATGTAGTTAAAGGGTTAGCGAAGGTTTAATAAGGGTTAATGAAGGGTGAATGAGTCCCGATAGGATGGATTATAATGTAAGGTTAAATAAAGTCATATGTGAAGGTTTGAGGGTTGATAAAGTCCTGATACATGCATATTTAAGGAAGGGTTAGACTATGTTGGGTTTTAATCAAACATTCCGCATAGAGATTTATTAATGGGACCTTAAACCTTAGTAAATGAAGATTTAACTCGATACAGAGTTAAAATTCCCCGGACAGATAGGCCATGTGCATAATCCATGCAAACTGTGGGTGTACGCAGGGATAAACCTGTGTCATTTGGTATCAGAGCATAATTGTGATTGAAACAATTGATAGCAGAACAAAATAAGGGAATTCTATAGAAAAGGACTTAGAACAGAGTTGTATTTTAAGATGTGTATGCAAGCAAGGGAGATTAGATTTTAATCTGATAAATAGTAGGCACACAGAGATAAAGTGCAGCAGAACTTGTAGATGCAAGAAAAAGAGGACAATCCATTCAAAGTACAGGTAAATGGTGGAACAAGATCATGCAGAGATCTTGAAGGTGAGATGATATGTTTTGTTTGATTTGATTTGAAGATTGGAGGATGTGTGGGTTTTATATTGATGCATAGGTAACAGCATAAAAAGGTGAGAAGATTGCAGCAACCTAGAGCAAGGAGTGCTCAATTGGTTCTAAAGGAAAGAACCAGAGAGATGCTAAAAGACTGAGCTCAAAGGAGAGAATCTTAGTGAGGCATATGTAGCAAGAAGGAGACTTGTTACTGTAGAGGTATTATTGCAGCTCACAAAGGAAATTCCACAAAGGATGTGGGTAGAATTACCAAGGTAATGAAGGAAGCTGGTAAGACTTTCTAAGTGAAAGAAGAAGTGGTCAGAACCAAGTATTTCATGGTGATTTAAATACAAGAGGATAGTTGTGTTCTTGAGAGATGCAGATGAGTTGAAGCCTAGAAGGAGCAAAGAAGAGTGCTCAAGGGAGGTTCCAGAGATAGAGAACCAATTGCTTGCCAAAAGACCGAGTACAGAGGAAAGCTTGGTGAGGTAAGTTGCAACAAGGAGGACTTGTTGTTGCAGAGGCTTTAATGCAACTCATAGTGAGTGAGTGAGGAACTCATAGAGATGGAGAAGAAGATGGCTACTGATAGTCATAGCAGAGTTTCTGAAGAAGACGATAGAAAAAGAAAGGTAAAGAAAGAGGATTCCAAGGAAAATGGCAAGAGGATTAGTCAAGAGGAAATTGACAAAGAGATTGCAAAGATGAAAGAACAACTCAATGTATTGATGATGATACTAGAGGAAAGATAGAGACAAGGTTGGGTTTTAAAGAAGAAGCCAGTGAAGTGGTCTAAGTTACAAAGAAGGCTACAACAGAGGCAAGTAAGGTGGCTGATGGAAGAACTCAGAGAAGCTGAGTTGGAAATGGAAGTGTCCATTTGTGAACCAGAGCAGGGTGAAGTTCTGGGTGAAGAAGAAGGAATTATTGATGATTTTCTGAACTGTTGGACAAATGCAGACCAACAGGAAAAGGTAAAACCTTGTATTGTTGAATCTAATAACTTTGATGTGATTACAGGTTTTGCAGAGGATGAGCAATCTTTTGAAGCTGTCAGAAGTATGGAAGAGTATCTTTCAAAAGATAAAAACTCTGAAGTAAAGAATGATGGAGAATGTCTCTTAAATGAGAAAAGAAGTGAAGTATTGTAGCAAAAAGAATTTGATTATGCATTAATGTTTGAAATTGTGACAACACAGGAACAATTTCTTGTGAAAGAAGGAGATGAAATTTAGTTTGAAGAGCTGATATGTGAAGAAACAATTGAGACTGTTGAACCTTGTAATTTTCAGATTGATAATTTGTGTATAAATGCAGGAATCATAAGTAATGATGAAGTACTTATGAAGTGTCACAGAGAAATTGAATTGCTGGAGTATTTGCTGCGAAATTAAAAGGATGACAGTGTGATTGCAGAAGAAGAATTTCATTTCAGTGAACAAAGACATGAAGACATCATTAGAGCAGATGGTATGGAGGAAAGACTAACTGATAGTCTTGGAAATACTTTAGAGAATTCTCTGGAGAATTCTTTAAAGAGGTTGAGTCAGCATACTGATGTGCTGATAGAGAAGGAAAAAATAGAGTAGCATACTGATGTGTTGCTAAAAGAAGAAGAGGCATTGAGACCTTATGATTTTTATTTTAACAATTGTTTTATGAGTGCAGGTTTAGCTGCAGATGTTGGAGAAAATTTGGCACAGATAAGCAGCCAAATGGAAGAAGAAGATTCTATGGAAGAATTCAATCCATGGAATAAAGATGTTCAATTGCTAGAAAGAATGCAGGAAAGTCAGGATTTAGTGCAGATAGAGATAATCATGAAAGAGGATAAGGATGATAGGGAGGCCATTGTAATTAGAATAAGCGAAGAACAAGTAGGAGAAGGTGATAGCATTCAACAACTTCAAGGAGAAGAACAACAGTTTGAAGAGTTAGTGGACAGCAGCAACAACCTGAAACAAAGAGAAAGAGGCAGAATTAAGTGGTAGAGTATGGACCAGTCCAAGGATGTGCTGGAAATGGAGGTTGAAGAATTATGGCAATTAATGATGAAACAAACCATAGGGAGGAAAATGATAGCAACATGAAGCCTGATCAATCAGAATTTGAACTTGATTGACAAGGAGAGGAAGATGAAACAAAAAATAGCAGACATACAACAACAAAAAAGGTGCAGAGCTTTCAGACAGTTACAAACTAAAGTTTGGGACCCTGGAGGTTTTCTAACAACATATGAAGACACATGATCAGGAGATCATGAAAATTTTCTACTTTGGGAGTCTGATGCAGGAGCATTCAGCCCAAGAAAAATCATTGTATTTTAGTAGACATAGGGGTATTGTGTTTTCAAGGAAGTTGGTTTCCTAAGTGTGAATTAAATGTAATTATTAAGGGTTTTGAGTGATTTTAATGAGAATAGGATTTAATTGAATATTGTGAGGCATAATTGTAAATGTTCTCAAATGTAGAACATGAGATATTTAGGGTAGTTGAGTGATGAGAGGTTCGAGAATTAATTGTAAAACTCAGATTAAGAGTAAGTTCATGAATTTATGGATTAGAGAGGAGTTTTAGGAATGAGGAAGAGATTTAGGAATTTTGTTGAGGAGTTTATGGATCTAAATTAGAAATTGGTTTTAGAATCCCTTTGTATAAATGGAAGCCTAAAAGGCATGATCAGAAGTTAGTCAGTGGTTAGAAAGTTAGAGGCTAGATAGATAGGTGAGATAGGTTTGATTGTAAGCCTATGGACAAAGTGTAAACCGAGGCCACTGATATTAGAACATCAGGCCAGAGAGACAGAGATTTCACTTTGTAATCATTTTTTATGTTTATAGATACAGAGATTGATTCGAATCTGTATAAATGTGTATTTCGTGTGTTAGATGATGAATTATGTGTTATCAGAGATTTACATAATACAAATATATGCAGGTAGAGTCGAGGCGAATACACAGAGGAGGATAAGAGAAAGAGGATCATAAAGGGCGTAGAACCCAATTGGAGAACCCAAGTGATGCTATGGAATGATTGGGAGTAAGAATTCACAGAGTTAAGTCAAGCGAAGTGAATTGAGCAGTGGAAGAGTGAAAGGCCGAAACCTTTGAAGAAACCCAAAAACCACAGAAAACTGAAGAAATGGCCAAAAATATAAGTGAAGCAGAAGAGCAAAGAAATGAAGTATCGTCACACAGTAACCATTGGATCTGGATGATCAACGATCAAGATTAAATCACATGGTGGAAGAGCGCAGAAGATAATCAATGAAGAAGTGGTTTCGTAACAGGAAATAGTTTTTCGGGTTGAGAATAAGTGATTGACGGTGGAGGATTGTCGTGCAAGTTGTTTAATTGACGATCAGAGGTATCGACAATTGGGGCTTCGGAGATCGGAGTGGCACAATGGAAGTGAATGATAAAGCGGACCTGATATCGTTATAGGCATAGTTGTATATGTTTTGAAATATGATATTGCGTTAATCACAAATCGGATGCGATAGATGCCTTTGTTAATGAAACCCGCGGAGGAGCATTTAGCGATAGTGATAAAGGAAGTCTCAGTATCTGTGTAGAGGTTGTATTAAAGTGGAAGGTTATGTTTGTGGATATTTCCTTTGTAAATGGTTTATAAAGGATTAAGTGCGGATATATGAGGTTTTATATAAGTCCAACGTTATCAAAGGATGGAAGGTTTTATGTGTTAAAATATATGTAACCAATGTTAAAGAGGGGAACGTTATATATATGCGGTTAAAGGGTTAGCGAAGGTTTAATAAGGGTTAATGAAGGGTGAATGAGTCCGAGAGGATGGATTATAATGAAAGGTTAAATAAAGTCATATGTGAAGGTTTGAGGGTTGATAAAGTCTCGATACATGCATATTGAAGGAAGGGTTAGACTATGTTGGGTTTTAATCAAACATTCTGCATAGAGATTTATTAATGGGGCCTTAAACCTTAGTAAATGAAGATTTAACTCGATACAAAGTTAAAATTCCTGAGACAGACAGGACATGTGCATAATCCATGCAAACTGTGGGCGTAAGCGGGGATAACCCTACGTCAATCATCATCATCATGAAGCCAACACACCTGTTAGAGCTTAGATTGATCTTAGGCTGAAGGAAGGACATTCTAGGGTAACCACAAACCAAGCTTAACCTCGTAGCTAGCCCTACCAGGTCGGGAGAGGGCTCTCTCCTTATGAATCTCAGTCAAAATGACTGGATCATTAACAAGATTTTATGCTAGGTATAGTAGCTCTAGGGTTTTTATTGATTTTGTTGGCTTTTTGTTGGATCAGATGGAGCTAGGCAATTTGGGTCTGGGAATTTAGGTTGGGATGCAAGGTGTTCTATGGGGTAAGGTAGGTATAGGCTTTAGCACTGGAATTTAAGCGAGATGAGATGTCTAAGACTAGTGGGGAGTTGAGGAGGCCATGGAGCAATCATGTATCTTCTCAAACAGCAAAAAACATAAAATACTGAAACATTTCCCAAGATAGAGCACTGTAAAAAAATGAATTCTACCTATCTATCTTGATATCATTCAGTCAGAAGCAGTGAAGTAGATGATGGCATACATAAAACATGTAAACAAACTGATAACAAATAAAAAACTATGTAAAAACACCATACCATAGGTATCCCATAAAAATAGCTGCAACTCCTATTAATTTCCTTGCCAAACAGCTTACAATGATGTACAATATTGTTCAGAGCATCCAAGAGTATCTAACCCTTGCAAATGAGAAAGAAAATACATAATATAGACAAAAAAACCACTCATCCTGACCATTAGGGGTTGAATCCATCAGAAGAGGGGTGGATTCAACCATTTCCAAACAAGAACCAGGAATATAGGCAGTCAAACAACTTGCCTCTATAAGTAGGGAAACTAATTCATTTGCTCCAAAACCACCTCTAACTAATGAATCTATCCTCTAACACTATTTTACCATCACAATTACACACCATGTCATCAATTACATCAGTAAAAACAACCATGAGGAGAGAGAAATCAGATTCTAGTCAAAACAGGCGAAATTTTGATTTTCTAAGCAAAATGGTCAAAAGTGTAGCGCCACTGGCCAAAAGCACAGTTTCACTTTCAGTACACTTTTGGAGGCCTTCCCCTTAGCCAAATTGAGCCCTCATTGGAAAGGTCTTCAAGTCTAGTTTCTGGAACACTTGGCATTTTTGAATGTGGAGGTCATTTTCCCTCTCAAAACTTGAATCTCCCAAGACTGCTCCTATGTGTCCAAAAAGAGGCAGAGAGGTCATTTTTTGGTAGTTTTTGGACCTTTTGGTGGACCATATTTGCTCCAAAAATTCTGAAAAATTCCAGGGTGCATGTCCTCATCATTCTAAATCCAAAAATGTCAACCTTTTCTCCATTGGATGCCCCAGGAAAAAGCACAGCACCGGTGGCGTTGCGCTTCTGGGCAAATTTTCTACGTTGTGAATTTCAAAATTTCAAAAATGAAAAAAGTTCTCAAAATTTGCCCAAATTTGGCATGGAGCACCACCATCAAGTGCTTTGGTTGGCCAAAGAAGCTTCAGCCAATATTTTGAGTCTATCTTCCTCCCTTGTGTGGTTTTCTTTGTTGCCTAGCTCTGCCTGCTGAGGTGTCACTGCCTGTGTTTTCCTCCTCCTTATAGTCTCGGTCTTCTTGGTCCATGTTTGCAAGGTTGAGGTGTATTAAGGGAATGAGTGAAAGTGTTTTTAGGAATGAGGGGATGGGAGATGAGCTTATGGGCTAGAAAATGAATGAGGGAGTAGGAATCATAAAATGAGAGGGAGGGCTTGGCTTGTTTGAGAAATTGCCCTTTGGGAAGAGGGATAAAGGGATAGGGATGATATGGAATAGGGATAAAGGGATAAAGGGATAGGGAAAAATTTTAGAGCTGTAGTGATAGGTGATAGGAGGAACAATGGGGGTTTTAGGGTTTAGGCATAACCAAGGGAGATTTTTAGGGTTTCACACTTGCCATGGGGAATGATGCTAAAAAGTTTGAAATGAAAACCAAAAATGTAGTAAGGGATGTTAAATTACTTGCATTGAAGGGAAGAGAGGACAATCTTGAGGTTTCTTGAAGTTTTGAGGCCTTTCTGGCTCTCCTGCCAAAAGCACAGCGCCACCCTCTCAAAGCGCAATGTCGTTTTGCAGACCATTTTTGGAGGCCTTTCTCGTGTCCAAATTGAGTGTGGGATAGCTCATTGGAAAGCTTGCCGAGTCTAATTTGTAGAAAATCTTGAATGTTTCAATTTGGAGTTCATTTTCCCTGTCAAAAGTCCAATATCCCAAGACTGGTCAAAATGTGCAGAATGAGGCTACCAAAATGTAGAGTGTTGTTTCAGTCAATGTTTGGAGGTCTCCCTGAACTCCAAATTGAGCTCATGATACTCATTAGAAAGATATTTTTGTTTTGTTATCATTTGACTCATAAAAAAAGTTATTTGGTCACCCTATCTATCAGAAATATTGATTTCCCCAAGGTCACTCCAGAAGTGCATCAACTCTCTTGAGGCAACTGTATTTTTGACATTTCTCTAAAACCATGACACCTGTGTACAAACTGAAGGAGGTTTTTCTTATTGGGTCTATGACAGAATAAAACCTCTCTAACTTTTGTCAAATTCATCTTTTCTTGCTCAGAAACACAGTTTGAAGAAAAACCGTCCCTTATCTGTGGTGAATGGCTTGTTCCTTGGAATGACTTCTCGACAAATGATGGAGACCTGATGTTTGATGATATGAAATGGCCTCATACCTTCTGATATCCCTTATGCCTCATCTACTCAGATATATCTGATCCCATAGCCAACCTTAGCTCAGTGGGAGAGGAAATTAGGGTTTTAGTGCTTGTTTCTCTTTTGCTTTTGCAGGTGAATTGGTGCTCATGATGACTTGATTTTTGCAGTGGCAGGTGCTTGGAAACATCACAAGATGTTTAGGAGCAGCTGGGAACCAATATTACATATGAAAACATAAAATTACATCATTAATGGAGATAAAAACAAAATACCTTGTTTTCACCTCAAAACAAGTTTTGAGGTGAGAACTACATTAGGCTTTCGAAATAATAACTTATGACTTTGTTGATCATTAATGGCATCCTCATGTCTTTGCTGATCATTATTGGCACATAATCATCAAATTTTGACCATGATGGGACCCTAAAACCTAATGAGACCAAACCTTAAGACCTAATGAAATAAACTGCAGAGTGAATATGAGCCATGATTGAAATATATGGAAGAGGATCAACAAGTACAGATCATGAGGAAAAATTGAAGTAAACCCTACCATCAATGAATCCATGAACTAATGGAATGCAAACTCATCAGTATGGGACTCCTACTATGAAATGCAAAAGAGCAGATTTTGATCACTGATGGCAGTGTGAAGACACTGACACTAACATTGGCTCCAATGGGGATGGTAGCTCCTTGGCAGTGCCAAGAACATCATAGACCTAGTAGCCTTATCCATTGGGCATGGAGTACAAAAACTCAAACTGAAATGCATGACTGAAAACTGACGACTTGATGACACAAACTGACTCTGAAATTGTCTTGAAAATGACTCAAGACTTACTTAACTAAAACAAGTACTTACAAAGCTTTTTAATGGCAGCAGACCATCGAGATTTGAGGGCTTCAAATCATGATGACAACCACCTGCCTACTAATGAAATATGTACAATCATGTGAAGTGGGCCTTCCAGTGTAACCAATCCAATAGATGGCTACTTACTGAAATTTTGCTCTCACTTTCCCCGAGCAGGTAGAACGATGTACATGTAGGCAACTCACAATAACAACTAAAACCAAGGCTTATGCTAACGAACCAAGCAACATTCATCTTCTCTAATGCTTGCAAAAGAATGCCGAAGGGATCTTGAAAATCCTAAAGCACTAGCTTGTCTTGAGATCCAGCAGCAAAAATACAAGTACTCCCTTCATTTTGATCTGAAAGAACAGTTGGTTGTTGATTGATAGGAAGGCATAGAGAAGTATAAGCTTCTGCTATCTGAGTGTTGGCTGTAAATTCCTCGAGCATGAGAAATTCTGACTCGATTTCTGGCATATTGTCTCTCTCAGGCTCATATTCCTCAATTTCATAGTCTAAGTCATTCTTAAACAGAAAACATTCTTCAATATTATCAAACATGACAACCCTATCATCTTCATGAAAGAAAACAATATCTGTTCGCTGATCTATAAATCTAATTTCAAGACTGTCATCATTTTCAAAAGTGGAAGAAGCTTCACTAACACCTTCTTGACTATGTGAACACTGCAAACCTGCATTAGCTTGGGCTGTAACATGACCTTTCAGGAGTTGATCTATCTCATCTTCAGATAGAGGAGAGAGTACTTTTTGTTTTCTTTTGCTAAAACAATAATTGTCTTCTTTCCCTCCTAAAGATTCACAAGGTTGTTGAATATCTTCATTAATTTCAAGCAAAGGAGTATATAAATTTTCCTCAAATTGCTGATTCATTTCATGTGATTCATGTTGACTATCAAGATGCAAAATTCCTTCATCTTCAAGCAAAGAAGAAGCTACTGTATGTTGATTATGATCTTGTGTAACGAAGTGACTAGCTTTTTGAGACTATTGTTGAAGGGAAAAATCAAAGAAAGCTTCAATGATTTCTTCATCATCATGATCTGAATCTAGATTTGGAATAGCCAACTTGACTTTATCACAATCTAAAATTGGAACTTGATTTTCTTGTGTACCGTCTTCTGCTATGATCAGATCTGAAATAAGACCTTGTCTTCCATCATTTTCAATTGTACTAAGATCTTGAACCTGCTGCAAATTTTCCTGAGCATCTTGACAAGTATCCTCTAAGCTCTCTTTATGCTGATGAAATGGATTTTCATACAGGATTTCCATGATCTCATCATCCATGAAGTCATCATCTTCATAAATTTTCTCAATATTTTCAATAAAACTATAAACATGTTTGCAACAGTTCTGAACTAAATTTAAGGATGGATAAGATTCTTTATACCTTTCAAAGAACATGGTATGAAAATCTTTTAAACAATAAATACAAGCAGGCGGCAAACTTTCATACCAAGATCGGGCTTCACCTTCCAGAGTGGCCATGAATATCTTCATCAAGCAGTCTTCAGGAAAATCAACATTCAACTTGCGAATATGCATGTGAAATCTGACAAGATGTAAAGCAGCATCATTCCTATCATCATCTTTAAACATAGGCAAATTCCTTTGCCAATCTACCTTAGGAATTTTATTTGGGAAACCTAGAATGTGATCTTGGCTCATGGGAGCATACCTTCGAGCAAACAAATCCATTTTTGTTAACAATGAATTCACCAAGAAATTCTTTAGGCTACTAGTTCTTGAAGAGTAGAGTTGCCATAAAAATTATGAACCTTGGGATTTTTCGACACTGGAGTCACCAGGTGAATGATTTTAGCCTTCCAGTGTCTGATCATTGTCCACCATAAAAAATCAGATCTAAACTTGATACTTTTCGCTGGGGAACATAAAACTACAGTCCCCATTATGGTCGCCACTATGTTATCGCCTAAAGTTACCTCAAGTTGAAGGAAGGCAATTCTAGGGTAACCACAAACCAAGCTTAACCTGGTAGCTAGCCCTACCAGGTTAGGAGAAGGCTCTCTCCTTATGAATCTCAGTCAAAATGACTGGATCATGAAAATTTTTTTATGCTAGGTATAGTAGCTCTAGGGTTTTGATTGATTTTGTTGGTTTTTTGTTGGATCAAAAGGAGCTAGGCAATTTGGGTCTGGGAATTTAGGTCAGGATGCAGGGTGTTCTATGGGGCAAGGTAGGTATAAGCTTTAGCACTGGAAATTAAGTGAGATGAGATGTCTAAGACTGGTGAGGAGCTAAGGAGGGCATGGAGTAATCATGTATCCTTCTCAAACAGCAGAAAACATAAAATACTGAAAGATTTTCCAAGGTAGAGCACTGTAAACAATGAATTCCACCTATCTATCTTGATATCATTTAGTCAGAAGCGGTGAAGAAGATGATGGCATACATAAAACATGTAAAAAAACTGATAACAAAGAAGAAACTATGCAAAAAAAACCATACCACAGGTATCCCATAAAAATAGCTGCAACTCCTATTAATTTCCTTGCCAAATTGCTTACAATGATGTACAATATTGTTCAGAGCATCCAAGAGTATCCAACCCTTGCAAATGAGAAAGAAAATACATAATATACACAACAAAACCACTCATCCTGACCATCAAGGGTCGAATCCATGAGAAGAGGGGTGGTTTCAACCATTTCCAAACAAGAACCAGGAATATAGGCAGTCAAACAACTTGCCTCTATAAGTAGGGAAACTGATTCATTTGCTCCAAAACCACCTCTAACTAATGAATCTATCCTCTAACACTATTTTACCATCACAATTACACACCATGTCATCAATTACATCAGTAAAAACAACCATGAGGAGAGAGAAATCAGATTCCAGTCAAAACAAGCGAAATTTTGATTTTCTGAGCAAAATGGTCAAAAGCACAGCGCCACTCGCCAAAAGCTCAACACCACTTGCAACACACTTTTGGAGGCCTTCCCCTTAGCCAAATTGAGACCATGATAGCTCATTGGAAAGGTCTTCAAGTCTAGTTTTTGGAACACTTGGAAGTTTTGAAATTGGAGGTCATTTACCTCCTCAAAACTTGAATCTCCCAAGACTACTTCTGTGTGTCCAAAAAGAGGCAGAGAGGTCATTTTTTGGTAGTTTTTGGACCTTTTGGTGGACCATATCTGCTCCAAAACTTCTGAAAATTTCCAGGGTGCATGTCCTCATCATTCTGAATCCAAAAATTCCAACCTTTTCTCCATTGGATACCCCAGGAAAAAGCCAGTGCTGCGCTTCTGGGAAAATTTTCTGCGTTGTGAATTTCAAAATTTCAAAAATACAGAAAGTTCTCAAAATTTGCCCAAATTTGGCATGGAGCACCACCATCATGTGCTTTGATTGGCCAAATAAGCTTCAGCCAATATTTTGAGTCTATCTTCCTCCCTTCTGTGGTTTTCTTTGTTGCCTAGCTATGCTTGCTGAGGTGTCACTGCCTGTGTTTTCCTCCTCCTTATAGTCTCGGTCTTCTTGGTCCATGTTTGCAAGCTTGAGGTGTATTAAGGGAATGAGTGAAAGTGTTTTTAGGAATGAGGGGATGGGAGATGAGCTTATGGGCTAGAAAATGAATGAGGGAGTAGGAATCATAAAATGAGAGGGAGGGCTTGGCTTGTTTGAGAAATTGCCCTTTGGGAAGAGGGATAAAGGGATAAAGGGATAGGGAAAAAGTTTAGAGCTGTAGTGATAGGTGATAGGAGGAACAATGGGTGTTTTAGGGTTTAGGCATAACCAAGGGATATTTTTAGGGTTTCACATTTGCCATGGGAAATGATGCTAAAAAGTTTGAAATGAAAACCAAAATGTAGTAAGGGATGTTAACCTACTTGCATTGAAGGGAGGAGAGGACAATCTTGAGGTTTCTTGAAGTTTTGAGGCCTTTCTGGCTCTCCAGCGAAAAGCACAACGCCACCCTCTCAAAGCGCAATGCCTTTTTGCTGACCACTTTTGGAGGCCTTCCCGGTGTCCAAATTGAGCTTGGGGTAGCTCGTTGGAAATCTTGTCGAGTATACTTTCCATAACATCTTGAATTGTTCAATTTGGAGTTCATTTGCCCTGTCAAAAGTCCAATCGCCCAAGACTGGTCAAAATGTGTAGAATGAGGTTGCCAAAAGGCAGAATGTTGTTTCAGTCAATGTTTGGAGGTCTTCGTGAACTCCAAATTGAGCTCATGATAGCTCATTGGAAAGCTCTTTGTGTCTAGTTATCATTTGACTTATCTAGCAAGTCATTTGTTCAACCTATCTAGGAGAAATCTTGATCAAGGTCACTCCAGAAGTGCATCAACTCTCTTGAGGCAACTGTATTTTTGAAATTTCTCTAAAACCATGACAACTGTGTACAAACTGAAGGGGTTTTTCTTCTTGGGTCTATGATGGACAAAAGCCTCTCTCACGTTTGTCAAATTCATCTTTTCTTGCTCAGAAACACAGTTTGAAGAAAAACCATCCCTTATCTATGGTGAATGGCTTGTTCCTTGGAATGACTTCTCGACAAATGATGGAGACCTGATGTTTGATGATATGAAATGGCCTCATACCCTCTGATATCCCTTATTCCTCCTCTACTCAGATATGTCTGATCCCATAGCCAACCTTAGCTCAGTGGGAGAGGAAATTAGGGTTTTAGTGCTTGTTTCTCTTTTGGTTTTGCAGGTGAATTGGTGCTCATGATGACTTGAGTTTTGTAGTGGCAGGTGCTTGGTAACATCACAAGATGTTTAGGAGCAGTTGGGAACCAATATTACATATGAAAACATAAAATTACATCATTAATGGAGATAAAAACAAAATACCCTGCCTGTTTTGAGGTGAGAACTACATTAGGCTTTCGAAATAATAACTTATGACTTTGCTGATCATTATTGGCACATAATCATCAAATGTTGACCATGATGGGACCCTGAAACCTAATGAGACCAAACCCTAAGACCTATTTAAATAAACTCCAAATTGAGCTCATGATAGCTCATTGGAAAGTTCTTTGTGTCTAGTTATCATTTGACTTATCTAGCAAGTCATTTGTTCAACCTATCTAGGAGAAATCTTGATCAAGGTTACTCCAGAAGTGCATCAACTCTCTTGAGGCAACTGTATTTTTGAAATTTCTCTAAAACCATGACAACTGTGTACAAACTGAAGGGGTTTTTCTTCTTGGGTCTATGATGGACAAAAGCCTCTCTCACGTTTGTCAAATTCATCTTTTCTTGCTCAGAAACACAGTTTGAAGAAAAACCATCCCTTATCTATGGTGAATGGCTTGTTCCCTGGAATGACTTCTCGACAAATGATGGAGACCTGATGTTTGATGATATGAAATGGCCTCATACCCTCTAATATCCCTTATTCCTCCTCTACTCAGATATGTCTGATCCCATAGCCAACCTTAGCTCAGTGGGAGAGGAAATTAGGGTTTTAGTGCTTGTTTATCTTTTGGTTCTGCAGGTGAATTGGTGCTCATGATGACTTGATTTTTGTAGTGGAAGGTGCTTGGTAACATCACAAGATGTTTAGGAGCAGTTGGGAACCAATATTACATATGAAAACATAAAATTACATCATTAATGGAGATAAAAACAAAATACCCTGTTTTCACCTCAAAACAAGTTTTGAGGTGAGAACTACATTAGGCTTTCGAAATAATAACTTATGACTTTGCTGATCATTATTGGCACATAATCATCAAATGTTGACCATGATGGGACCCTGAAACCTAATGAGACCAAACCCTAAGACCTAATTAAATAAACTGCAGAGTGAACATGAGCCATGACTAAAATATATGGAAGAGGATCAACAAGTACAGATCATGAGGGAAAATTGAAGTAAACCCTACCATCAGTGAATCCATGAACTAATGGAATGAAAACTCATCAGTATGGGACTCCTACTATGAAATGCAAAAGAGCAGATTTTGATCACTGATGGCAGTGTGAAGACACTGACACTAACAACACCATTGCAACAAGTCATCCTCATGAGCATAGGCATGAAGACCTAGATGAAGACTTAGTCCTCATCAAATGTGCCAACACAACATCATGGATCACCTGAGCAACCATCTCTAACACTTATAGCAACAAAATCCACCTATAGTAGCATCTCAAATGCCTCCAATCAATGCAATCAAGGCATCACAAGATTGTCATCAATGCACATTCCACCACATGCCATGCCATCACCAACAACATCATCATCAAGGCTCAAAGGTTGACATCAACACAACTGACTGCAACCATACTTCAAGGAAGGCATCAACACATTAACTAGCCTACATAGGGTTGAGATAAATGCTAACATGAGCTAGTTGTCATGATGAAACCAATGCCAACATCAGCTAGCTGGAACCAAGCACACCATAATGCCAACATCAACTAGCTAGACCCATGCACACCATAATGCCAACATTAGCTAGCTGGAAACATGTACATCATAATGCCAAAAAAGAGCACCATAGTGGCCTACATAGGTACATCCAAACATGGATGGATTTCTTCGACATATCCTCATTGGGAGTCTTGTGATGAGAAGCACCACTATTCATGAACCAAGCACCCTTGGAAACTATGCCTGAAAGGAAAGATACTAGTGATAACTCCTTGAATTTCACATCAAAATCACTAACTTGAGTATTTGTAAATGTTGCTACCTACTATGAATTTACCTTACCCTTATTCCATTCAAGACACTATGAGGCATAGTGACCACTCTTGTGGCACACAAAATACTTTATTTTTCTCAGTTCCTTCTTCTTCTTAGACTATGAAGTCATCTCTCCACCTATAGTCTTACCAAACTTCCATTTTCCCTTTCTTTTCTGACTAGCAAGGGTAAGGTTCTCATCATCATCCTTATGTTGTCCAACTTGGGAAGTGTTTTTTTTGCAACAATTCTATTGACTAATGGGGCCTGTGGCTTGGTGAAACCATTCAGGGCTATCCTCATCTCTTCATCCAGGACATCCTCCCTAAATATTTCCTAATCATCACATACTTGAGTGATATTGTTAAGATAAATGGTTACAATATTTGATCTCATCATCTTAGTGTTCATGAGCTTCTCTCTCAATGTCATCTTCTTATTAGCATGATAACTTTGAAAAATATTTGTTAGAGCCTCCCACAAATCCCTTGCTATATTCTTCTCGAATAGGCAAGGAATCAATTAATCCTTCATTGCATCTAATATTATCTGTGTGGTTTTCACATACTCCTGATTGTAGATGACCAATGTTGTGGTATCTGTAAGCAAGGTGAGCATGGTACTATCCAACTCCCAAAAAATATTCTACATAAGGATTAATGTAACCTTTTCCTTCGAGTGAGTGAACAATGATGCACTCTCTGACCCATCCTCAAACTTAAAACATATTATATCCATCTCTAAATCATAAATTTTACTAAAAAGACTATGTTTTTGAAAATTTAGATCTACTGTAAGCCTGTGACTCCCATATAGACTATATGATTTGGTTCTTCTCTTCTAGCGTCACCCCATAACACATTCTATGTCGCTACAAGCTTAGTCCTATTTTTTTTCTACCTTCTCACATGAACACCCTGTGTGTGCCCTACGAATTGGTCAAACTAACGGTGGCTTCAAAACTTATCTATAGACCCAACAACTTGACTTCATGCATGCAAACTCCATTCGATGAATCAAAATTCTACATGTGGTATCTTCTATAGTAGCCTGCACTCGCCCCTAATAGCTTCTATGCAATTCACTTGGCTTGGAGGTTGGCCTAAAAAACCTTATCAACCACCTATGACGCCACATCTTCTGCATTTTATCTGTCCATGTGTCGATTGGTGGTTGTTGATTGTTGCTCCACATGATCATATCATAGTGAGCCACTTTTGACACCCTGTATTAGGCTTGTGACCTATCCTCCCTCATGACTACCATGTATGCACGGTCTACCTAAATTTTGATAGTGGCTTAGCCCTATGTTAGTGACTCTGCACTATGCCATCTAAACCTTTAACCAGTTCACTATTTCATTCGTGTACTCAACCAATTATTGGTGGCTCTAGTCATTTCTCTTTGTCTTAACATTGACCCACTCACTATCCCTCACACCCTTGTCTTGATTTATTGGTGGCAGAGCTTGACACCTTGTCGGCCCTATCTGCCACTTTAAAAAATTTTATTTTTATATTTTAAAGTTTATATTTACTCAACCTTATTATGATCAAGAAGGCCCAAAATTTTATCTACATAACAATATTTTTATTATTTGTAAATGTATTTGATGACATATTTTTTTTTTGAAATGTATAAAGTGACAGGTAAAAACTATTTCAAAACGTAATTTTGATGTCCAAGTATCTAGGCTGGCTGTAATAATTTTTATGAGTAGTTTAATTTCTAAATTAGTTTATAGAGGGAATATAGGTACATTCAACCTCATTGGAGACCAAATCCTGAACATTGAACTCTCCCCAATCATTGATGTTTAGGCTCCACGAGGGGCCTCCTAGGACCCTATCATGCATCTGATAACTCTATATGCTCCATAAGCAAAGTTTTATCGGGTTCTGACTAGTTGTGACTCAGGTCAAAGTTTACGATTTGATGAGATCAAGATCATTGTTTAAGTCCCCTAGACCCTATTTTCCCATACCATAAAGACAAGATAAGGATCCTCATTCCCACTCTTCGACAAGCACCTCACTACGCCAATAGTAAATATATAAAACCCAGGCAGAGTAACCTCACTGATATTGACCCTTCTAAAGTAGACAATAAAGAAATAAAGCCTAGGTTGGAATATTGACCTTTATAAGCCCTATCCTAGTTCATTCTAAATCAGTCAACTGGTTGAGTGGCTCGTAAATTCACTAGTGAAAGGGGGAGAAAGAGCATAAAAGTGGGGACATCAAAGAAATGATGAAGAAGGTTGAGGTAACAAACACAAAATCATCCACAAGGAAAGGATACAAGACAACATCGTTGTACTATCCTGCACTAGGAGACACATTTTGAAAGGAAGAATACTAAAAGTTGTCTTGTATAATGTTTAGGTTTTCTTTTTTTATTAATCTGTTGCTCATGTTTGAGGTTGGGGTTGCGGTCTACACAATCCAAAGTTTAGTAGTGATTGGGCTCAGACTTGTGGCATGGGTTAAGCGGCCATCAAGGAATTTTTGTTCTTGACGAGGATTTGTGATTCAATGCAAACCCATTCTTGGACTATGAGAGAGTGTGGAGCTCAGAATTTCAGTTATAAAGAAAAAAAAAGGATCAAATTCACCCAAAAATATTACACATCCACCAGGTAATAGAAAGAAGAACTTTCACCATTAGTAAATAAAAGAGATATGGCTTATTGTAGATTGCATGCTTAAAGATTTTGAAAAAGTATTTCTCATTGTGTTATGGATATTTGTATATGTCAAATAAACCATAGTTTCCAAATTGGACCAAATCACGAAATTTTCCAGTTTGATTCAAATTGGTCATTAATACATCAATTTTAATTCGATATGGTATTTCCTCGAATTCTATTTTTTAGGGTAATTTGAGATCCCCTCTGCAAAACCTAAAAGGACTTTTTCGGTCCATCCGTTTGTGAGCGGAATTAGTTGTAGTGGAATCTATTGATTTATTTGAAATGGAAACAAAATTGATCAAATTGTAGGAGAGGGTTATTTAACTAATAAGAGTCACAAGAGAAAAATGAATAATAATATGTATATATGGTAGTGAAAATCGTTGGTAGCACATCTCAATCCTCAGCCCAACCACACTGTAATTGTACATTGTACACTTGAAAAAGTAATCTGACACTTGAAAAAGTAAACTGATTCATTGCATATGGTCTCTTGTATAGTAGCCTACACTGGCCCCTAATAGCTTCTGTGCAATTCACTTGGCTTGGAGTTTCACCTGACAAAGCTTATCATCCACTTAAGCCCTACATATTTTGGCGGTTGTTGATTGTTGCTCCACATGATCATATCATAGTCACCCTATCTTAGGCTTATGACCTATCCTCCCTCATGACTACCATGCATGCACGGTTTGCCCAAATTTTGATAGAGGCTTAGCCCTATGTCGGTGACTCTACACTACATCATCTAAAGCTCTAACTAGTTCACTATTAGATTTGCATACTAAAGCATTTGTTGGTGGGTCTAGTCATTGCTCTTTGTCTTAACACTAACCCACTCGCTATCCCTCACACCCTTGTGTTGATTGATTGGTGGCAGAGTTTGACGCCTTGTCGGCCCTATTTTCCACTTCAAAATTTTGTATTTTTATTTTTTTAAGTTTATATTTACTTGACCTTATTATAATCGGGAAGGCCTAGAATTTGATGTTCTATATACTGTTTTTTTTTAATTTGTAAATGAATTTAATGACATAATTTTTTCGAAATGTATAAAGTGACAAGTAAAAAATATTTCAAAGCGTAATTTTGATGTCCAAGTATCTAGGCTACCCATAATAATTTTTATGAGTAGTTTAAATTCTAAAGTAGTTTAGAGACGGAGTATAGGTACATTCAACCTCATTGGAGACCCAATATTAAACATTGAACTCTCCCTAATCATTGACCATCAGGCTCCACGAGGTGGGGCCACATAGGACCCTGTCATGCATTTAATAAGACTATATTCTCCATAAGCAAAGGTCTATTGGATTTCAGCTAGTTGAAACTACTGTCAAAGTTTACGACTTGACGAGATCAATACCATTGATTTTTTCCCAAAGCTTCCACCGTTGATTAAGTCTTCTAGACCCTATTTTCCCATACCAAAAAGACAAGGTAAGGATCATCACTCATGCTCTTTGACAAGTACCTGACTACACCGGTAGTAAAGAGATAAAATCTAGGCAGAGTAACCTCACTCATCTCGACCCTAATAAATTAGGAAATAAAGAAATAAAGCCCAAACTGGAATATTGACCTTTAGAAGCCCTATCCTAGTTCACTCTAAATCAATCAACTGGCTGAGTGGCTAGTAAATTCACTAGTCAAAGTGGGAGAAAGAGCATAAAAGGGGGGACACCAAGGAAATGATAAAGAGGGTTGAGCTAACTAGCACAACATCATCCACAAGGAAAGGATCCAACACAACATTGTTGTATTATCCCACACCAAGACACACATTTTGAAAGGAAGAATACTAAACATTGACTTGTATAATATTTAGGTTTTCTTTTTTTATTAATCTGTCGCCCATGTTTGAGGTTGGGGTTGCGTCCTACACAATCCAAATTTTAGTAGTGATTAGGCTTAGACTTGAGGAATGGGTCAAGCGACCAATTGAGGATTTTTGTTCTCGACCAGGAGTTGTGATGCAATGCAAACCCATTCTTGGACTGCAAGAGAGTGCGGAGCTCAAAATTTCGGTTATGAAGCAAACAAAAGGATCGCATTCAACTAGAAAACTTACACATCCATCAGGTAATAGAAAGAAGAACTTTCACCATTTGTAAGTAAAAGAGATATGGCTTATAGTAAATTTCATGCTTAAAGGTTTTTAAAAAGTATTTCTCATTGTGTTATGGATATTTGTATATGTCGAATAAACCATAGTTGCCAAAATTGACTAAATTGTGAAATTCGCCATGTTAGGATATTCTGACACATAGGAAATAGTTAAGTATAACTTGGTCTAGTGTAGAGCTAGGTAACGTGTGTTTCTTTACTATGTACATTTGTAACTTACAATCTGACAGTCACGATATGTTCTAGACATGAAGTGATCCGACGGTTCATTCTCTCCTCGTATTATCGACACTTGATCTATAGCTTAACACCCAATTGGTCCATGATCTCTGTTTAAAGAGCATGGAGAGTCATTTGTAGGGTGACCATTCATGAGATAAGATTATGTAAATTTTCATTCTTTTATTAATAAATTGCCTGAAGTGGCCATGTTGGCTTAGGTTGTGGACTGTTTCCTTCTTTGATGGGTTTAACCACGTCAAGAATACTGGTGTATTGATCTGTGATCTATTTGTGAGCAGTGTCCTTTGGTGTTCTATCTGAGGAACTTACCCTGTAAATTCCTACATGGTATCAGAGCGAAGTTAAGGGCCACATCCATTGGTGATCCAAATCTGAAGCTGATACAACTGCATCCGACTGTCGTTTCCTAGATCTATTATTTTTGACTACTTTCAGGCGAGAGAACTGCTCTATTGTGTTAGGAGCATATGTTCTAGTGAGGAACCCCTTTCGTTTCATGCGAAAAGGTTTCTGGTAGCCCTAGCTACGACATTTTTAAGATCTGGAGATATACAATATTTATTTGCAGTTTTAGTTATTCATCTCTTTGTTTATTTCGGTTTATTTAGCTCTCTATTTTTTATTACTGGATCTATACCTTTCATTTCTGCATATTCTCTTTTCCCCGTGACTCTATGTGATTTGGGAAAATCAAAAATAGAAAGGAAGGATTTTCTCATGCGTATGCACTTTTCGTCGTGCCTTAGTGTGATCTCGGAAAATCAGAAACATTGAGGAAAATATCTTGTTTCCAGCGAAAGCTAACTTCAAGCCATAAGGTTTTGTGTTTTTTTTTGCATGTCTGTGTTGGGTTGTGTGGTTTTTTGTTTTGTAGGTGTGTGGCATGTCTGTGTTGGTTTTTTGTTTTGTAGGATAAAATGGTTTTTTCAAGTAACCAAGCACCCCAAAGCTTTAGTGACTAAGAAATATATATATATATATATATATATATATATATATATATATATATATATATATAAGAAAAAAAAGAAAAGAAAAAAACCCCCTTCCTCTTTTCCAAAAATTACAAACCTTTTAAACTAGCTCACTTGGTCCAAAGTTAATTAATGAGAATAGAGGTCTTGGGTTCAAATCTTTTTGTTTGTTGAGTTACTTTTTCAAAAAGCACATGTAACTTATATTTTAAAGTTACTTTATGTAAAAGTGTTCTCACCCATTATAAAAAGTGAGTCACTTATAATTCTAAAGTCTCTTTATATTTTATTTAAGTTACAATTTAGTGAGTAACTCATAAAGTACCATTGTAAAAGTGACTTTCACTTATTTATAAAAGTGGGTCACATAGAATCTTTTTTAAAGTGAGCTAATTAGATTAAGTTTGGAAAGGAGGGGGATTTTTCTTAAATACAACATTATCATTTACTTTTGCACATTCACGCACTTTGCTGGCATCTTCAACAACTTTTCTTCAAAAAGCTATAACTTCTTCATCCGGAAGCCGTTTTCAGAGCTGTTTCTTTTAATCGGCCTAATTTTTCAAGATCTTTCCATTGGAAAACACTTATTTTCAACATCTATAGCTTCAATTTCTGTTAAAATGGAAATTCCATGCCAAGTTATTCTTGACAACATAAACTACTTCCAATGGTGGTCCTAGATTGTGGATTTACTTAGAAGTAAAGGTATTTACAGAGTAGTCTTAGGCCAAGAAACTAAACCTAAATATGAAGATAAGGCAACCAAATGGGAAAATAGGAAAGATCAAGGACATGGGTTAATAGGGATGTCTATTTCTCCAGACCTTAGATTCCATATCGCAGAACTTGATACCTCTAATGAAGTAATGAAACAACTCACAAAAGTGTTTGGAATTAAAAATAAAATTAGAGCCCATCAACTCGAAAATGAGTTGCTTACGTTGGACCCTAATAATTTTTCTTCGATTGAAGATTTTTTTTCCAAGTTCAAGCCCCTTAGACTTCTCTTGGAAGGTGTTAAGGTTAAGAAAGAATATGGTAGCCTTATCTATTCCATTCTTACTAAGCTGGGAACAACCTACTCTGTGCTTGTTTCCACCTTCCATTCTATTAGAGAAGCCTTTATTTCTCAAGTACAAGACTACAAGTCCCCCTCTTTTGATGCCTTTTGTGATTCTTTAATAAGAGAACAAGAAAAACTCTTACATCTTGGTATTCTTAATCTTAGAAACTCTTCTAAGAAAGGCTTAGCCGCCCAACGACAACCAAATTCAAAGAATCCTAAGAAGTAGTATCCTAAAAAGAATGGTCCTAAACCAAACAAGGGTCTTAAGCAATTTCTTTCTCAAAATGAAAAATTAATTCAACAAAATGATAAGGCAAATAAAAGCAAAGGGAAGAATATTGATAGACATTGTAACTTTTGTAATCAAGATGGCCACTTCGAATCCAAATGCTTTAAGAAGATGGAAGCCTTGGAAGCAGCAAAGAAGAAGCATAACATCCATTTGGAACACTCTTCAACCTCAACTTCATCCTCAGGAATAGCACTTTCTGCATGTGGTTGTCAAGCATCTCGGTTTGGTTATGCACTAAATTTATCTTCTTCTTCTCATTCTCATGAGTGGCTCATTGATTTTGGATCTTTTTATCACATGGCCAAAAAAAAAGCCATGTTTTCTTCTTTAAATGATTGTAACACCAAAAATATATATGTTGGTGATGATAGATCTCTTAGTGTTGTAGGGACTAGAACTATTCATCTAGACAATGGTCAATTTAATGATGTACTATGTGTTCCAACCTTATCCCACAACCTTCTATCTGTATATCAGATAACTCATTTAGGTGAAGATAAAACCGTTCAATTTTCACCTCACGATGTTGTAATTAAGGACCTAAGAGATCCTAGATAGATTTTAGCTACTGGCATTGTTGATGATTCTACAAGGTTGTATAAGTTTAAAAAAATTTGGTCATAAACTCTTACCTCGGTATTTGTTGCTCATAATGATGAAGTGAGCAAACTTTGGAATGAGCGATTTGGTCACTTAAACTATTGCTCCCTTCAAAATCTTTGTAAAGAAAATATGGTGACAGGTCCTCCTATGGTATCTTGTAGAGATGGTGTTTGTTCCGGATGTGTACTTGGAAAACATCATCGGGATAGTTTCAAAAAACGTGCCTCTTGGCATGCCTCAGCCCCTTTACAGCTTGTTCATAGTGATTTATGTGGTCCACTTCCAGTTGTTTCATTCTCTGGCTACAAGTATTTCTTAACTTTCATTGATGATTTCTCCAGACGCACTTGGGTATACTTCTTAAAACTCAAGAGTGAAGTATTTAATATGTTCTTGGCCTTTAAGGCCTTTGTTGAAAAACAATCTGGACATCAAATTCTTAAGCTAAGATCTAATAATGGTAGAGAATATGTTAACAACAAATTCATAAAATTTTGCACTAAGAATGGAATTCAAATGCAACATATTGTTCCATATATTCCACAACAAAATGGTGTAGCTGAAAGGAAGAATCACACCTTAAAAGAAATGGCTAATTGTATGCTTCATTCTAAAGGAATTAGTCTTAATTTTTGGGCAGGAGCAATTAACTGTGCAAATTACATAGTAAATCACACTCCTACAAAGGTTTTAAAGAATATCACTCCAGAAGAAGCATGGAGCTCAATTAAACCAGATGTAAGTCACTTTCGTGTTTTTGGAAGTGAAGCATGGGCCCATATTCCAGATGAGAAACATAAAGCTTTAGAACCTAAGAGTGAAAAAATTATATTTGTTAGATATTCTGAAGATGTCAAAGGATATAGACTTATTTCACTTAAGTCCAAAAATGTTATCATTAGAAGAGATGTAAAGTTTGCTGAAAATATATCGGCCTACGAGCCTAGTTCGGTGGATGTGCCACCTCTCTCTATCCCTTCTACTTATGAAAATATTTCTTCTTCAAATGATGACAGCGAGGATGACAATCCTCCCCCACCTTCTCAGGATCCTCCTTCAACTCCTCATCTTCTACAATGAGTTTGTGCTACTCGGGATGCAGTAAGTTCTCTTGCAGGTGATCCTACAGACCAACAACGTACACATTCTCAGTTTGATAAAGCCTCTTATTTACTGGCTCAAGCTTCAACGAATTATGATCTTGACACCTTTGCAGAAGCTTCGGGCCATCTAGATTGGGACGTAGCTATCAATGAATAATATTGTTCATTATTGACAAATGATACATGGGATCTTGTTCCTCTTCCAAAGGGATGAAAACTTGTTAGATGCAAATGGGTTTACGGAACCAAGTATGGACCAAATGGAAAAGTTGATAAACATAAAGCTCGTCTTGTTGCTAAGGGGTTTTCACAAGTTGAAGGCATTGACTATACCGAAACCTTCTCCCCTATTGCCAAAATGAACTCTATCTGCCTTGTTCTTTCCCTTGCTACCTCTTTCAAATGGGAAGTCCATCAGATCGATGTTAAATCTGCCTTCTTGCATGGGGACTTACATGAAGAAATCTATATGGAACAACCTACTGGCTTTATACAAATAGACTCTAGCCTTGTATGTCGGCTTAATAAATCCCTTTATGGTCTGAAGCAAGCCCCTCGGGCTTGGTATGCCAAAATGGATAGCTTTCTTTTAGATATTGGCTTTTCTAGGTGTCATTCTAACAATATTGTCTACACCAAGAAAGTAGGTAAGTCTCTTATCATTCTTGTTATTTATGTTGATGATCTTAACCTTACTGGTAGTGATCCCAACCTTATAAACCATGTGAATTTCAGCCTTAAAAATAAGTTTGAAATGACAGACTTAGGAAACTTGCATTATTTTCTTGGTCTTCAAGTCTTGCAATCCAAGGAAGGTATTTCCCTTTCCCAGTCCAAGTATTCCTGTGATCTTCTACTCCACTTCACATGGAAGACTGTAAGCCAACACCTTCTCCCTTTCAGTCTGGAGCCAAACTTTCAGTCACTTTTGCTTCCCCTGAAGTTGATGCTACCTTATACCGTCAGCTTGTAGGAAAACTTTTGTATCTGACCCATACCCATCCTGACCTTTCCTTTGTTGTTGGCCTTATTGCTCAGTTTATGCAAAACCTACATTAAAGTCATTAGAAAGCAGCTAAAAGAATACTTCATTATGTTCAAGGTACAATTCAATTTGGAATTCATTACATTGCAGAAGCATCTCCTCTATTGGTTGGTTTCACTGATTCCGATTGGGTTGGTGACCCTGATGATCAAAAGTCTACTGCAGGTGATGTATTTACTCTTGGTTTTGGACCTATTACATGGGCTTGCAAGAAAAAAAGTGTCATTTCTCTTTCTTTAGCAGAAGCAGAGTATTGTGGCGTCGTTGAAGCTAGTAAGGAATCCTTGTGGCTTCATCAGATCCTGACAGAGTTTGGCTTTCAGCAGCAGCATCCAACTACACTTTGGTGTGATAATCAAAGTGTCATTCAATTATGCAAAGATCCAGTCCAACATCAGTGCAGTAAACACATTGAACTACACATGCACTTTATTAGAAAGCTCATTCATGACCATGTTCTTGAAGTGCAATATTGTTCAACCGATGATCAAGTTGTAGACATCTTTACAAAGGCTCTCACAGAGGCAAAGTTTACTAAACTTCTATTTATGGTTGGAGTTCAGGAAGTTGTCACTAAGGGGGGATAGACTCTAATGCCTCCTTCCTTCTCTTATTGTGTCATATTTGTACATCCTTCAATCCTATCCCAAGTTGTTCTTAAGGGGGGATGTTAGGATATTCCAAAACATAGGAAATGATTAAGTATAACTTGGTCTACTATAGAGTTAGGTAAAGTGTGTTTCTTTACTATGTACATTTGTAATTTACAATCCGATGGTCACGATATGTTCTAGACATGAAGTGATCTGATGGTTCATTCTCTCCTCGGTATTACTGACACTTGATCTGTGGCTTAACACTCAATTGGTTCATGATCTCTATTTAAAGAGAATGGAGGGTCATTTGTAGGGTGACCGTTCATGAGAGAAGCTTAAGTAAATTTTCATTCTTTTATTAATAAATTGCCTAAAGTGGACGCGTTGGCTTAGGCCATGGACTGTTTCCCTCTTTGAGGGTTTTAACCACGTCAAGAATATTGGTGTATTGATCTGTGATATGTTTGTGAGTGGTGTCCTTTGGTGTTCTATTTGAGGAACTTACCTTGTAAATTCCTACACGTTAGTTTGATTCGAATCAGTTATTAATACGTCGAGTTTAATTCGGTATGGTATTTCCTTGCATTCCATTTTCTAAGAATTTTGAGAGCCCCTCTGCAAAACCTAAAAGGAATTTTTCGGTCCATCCATTTGTGAGCGGAATTATTTGTAATGTGATCTATTAATTTATTTGAAATGGCAATAAAATTGATCAAAGTATAGGAGAGGGTGATTTAACTTATAAGAGTCACAAGAAAAACTAAATTATAATATGTATATATGGTAGTGAAAATCGTTAGTAACATATCTCAATCCTCAGCACAACCACATAGTAATTGTACATTATACACTTGAAAAAATAAACTGATACTTAAAAAAAGTAAACTAGTTCATTCTATTGACATGGACTCCATCCCTTTATATATATTTCACAACCTCTTTTCCTAAAATGTTATTAGGTTTTCCAATCTTTATTTTTTTAATTTTATTGAGTTTCCATACAAATGCTCAATTGCATGGCTACTAATGTATATAACATTATCTTCCTTACACTTCAAATAATCCTTACACTTCAAATAATCCATCATTAGTTAAAAAACCAAAACATTTCATAATAAAAAATTCTCCTCCATATACATTATCTTCGTTACACTTCAAATAATCCATCATCACTTAAACGACCAAAACATTTCATCAAAAAAAATTCTCCTCTTCATTAATGGTGTGGGTTGTGAAGTAATAGAAAATTCTCCTCTTCATTAATGGTGTGGGTTGTGAAGTAATAGGTGACTTTGATTTGAGCTTGAGACTCTTCATTTACATGAAAGATATAGCTTTATATGTCTTTGTTTTTTTTGTGCAAATTTACATAACATTTCTATACACAAACATAATATTAGCAAATATCTCAAGAGAAATAGTAGCCCATTCATGGGCAATGAGCCTCAAATAAAGCAAAAGGTTTTAATATTTTGAAAGGAGTATATTTCTTCATTTTTAACATATTGAAGTTTAGGTAGTTGAATTTTTTCTTCCTTATCTAATAGAATCTTAATCTAGATTTGAGTTCAAATTTGGTAACTATGAAATAAACAATTATAAATAACAAAACATACTTTAAATGGCATGAAATAATGAAAAATTTAAGTTCTATAATTACATATTTTTTTAAGATATTGATTACTTATTATATTAAATTTGTCATATTAGTCTTCTTATTTTTTTTATTAGATGTTTTCCCTTTCCCAATTTACATAATTTTTTATTTGAAACCTTACTTCTAAAAATTACTTGATGCTATATGGAATTATCTAAAAATGACTACTTTCAAGCTTACCTCTTGATTGTTATACTAAATTTGGATATTATAACAACAACAACAAAATTGACACCCAAAGTTATGCGGAGATTTTGAAAAAGTAGTATAAAAAATTATCTCGCTATCTGCGGGTAAGCATGAAATCTATCTGCCAACTAGCTCGCTATAGCTTATAGCCTGTTCAGAACATATTCAAAAAAATTTACTAACTCGCTATAGCTTATAGCTTGTTTTAGAACGTATTCCAAAAATTTATTAGAGTTGGCAAGTATTTTGAGTTAAAAATTAATTTACTTATAGATTTTGAAATTATTTTGGAAAATATTCAACTTCTGTCCTATTCGTCCGATTGCAAAATCTAAATAAGAATGAGTATCCCGTGTGATTCATCTGTATCTTTTGACATTCAATGAATGGTTCATCGTTACTTTCATGGACTCGGGAATGATGTCGGGTGTCGATGTTAATGTCGATGTCGATGAAAGCGACGGCCTGTCAGGTGGAATGGAGACCGAACCATTGGTTTTCGAGGTCTTGGGCCGACTCGAAGACTTTAACGGAGTTGAACAAACCCTACCCAGTACAAGAAGACGAGCTTGGTGAGAACAATCCTCATGATCTGCCCAATCGCATTATTCAGTCCCAGCTGCAAGCATCTGATCATGGCCGCATCAAAGAAATATATTGCAGATTCGGCTTTCTTGCGGATTTCCTAAGCTTGCGCAGATATCGTCGTCATGATGTTTTCAATGCGTTCGATCGCAAAGCCAAGAATGTGGAATCAGAATAAGATTTAATGAGTGGTCACAGATGGGCAGTGGGAAGACTGATACAAATATTTGGATGGGAATTTGACGGACCGACATCTTTCCAGTCTGAGCAACCAAAACTCGCCAAGAAGGTAGTCTGACTACTGTTTCTTTGTTTTCCAATATTATTTGTGTGCATTTATCTTTGATGTCTGAAACCCAGCCCAGTAAATAGTTTGTTTTTAGCTACCAATTTTATAAAAATCTGAAAGAAATTTCAAGGTTGAGGAGAGGTTTCTCATGGTGCGTATGTGATGATAGAACACTGTTTTGCGTAATTTTGAAATGATTTTGAATAGAGTTAAATAGTCAAAATTTCCTTCAAAGTTCAGGATCTATGAAAACTCTGAATTCCAGAGTTACCAAGTTCCAACGTCAATTTTTTTATCGATGAAAACTCTGATTTTATGTATTACCACTTCCAAAATGAAAAGTTGTTACAAGAATAAAAAGCTCCTTCAATTAAAAAATTTGTACACAGATTTGTTATTTATTTGGAACGGCTTCTTCGTACAATGGAATTTTTGAAATGGTTCTATCTACTTTTATTCTATGATGTCATCTCATGGTCGCCGAGTCACTGGCTTACGTGCATGATAGTTAAAATAGAAGTATCCACGCCAACAGAATACCCAAACCTAATTTTCAGTTAGGAGAAACCCTTTAGCCAATATGTTGATGCATATTGCTACTTTGTTGTAGCTTACAGCTTCGTTAAGAGGTTGAAGTATAGAATGGCTGATTGGGAAAATTATTTTTTTTACACTATTTTACAAGGCATTTAGATGATTTGAAAAATAAATTACGTGAAATTAATGAAAGATTTGTTATATTTGTTGTGTGAAAATATAAGACTAAGACTTTACTTATGGGAAGAGGTCCAATATAACCATTGAGTTAACTAAGATTAAGTGTTTTGTATTACTCACCATGTGTGAAAAATACATAGAGATGTTTTCCATTTATAATAATGGAAGAGGTCCAAAGTTAGTTAAAGATAACTATGATAACTCGATAGATAAGAACTCATGCATTAGTTTACAATTCACAATAGTTGATTTATAGGAAAATGAGCATTAGAAAATCCCAACACTCATAGGAAGTAAACATAAACAAATGTTGAGTCTTGGCAACAAGGCATGATAAGGTACCCAAGTACAAACTCTCGTAAGTAGAGAAATTGAGAAAAAACTGGAGGAAAAAAAACTCCTCTAGAAAGGAGAGAAAGATGGTAGTGCTAAGATAAGTATGAGGCAAAAATTGTAGATCTCACAATGATCCATTGAATGGAAAGAAAAGAAGCACACTCCATTAGGAAGTACCAAAACATGAAGATGAGAGCCATGAGACCTCAATGAACTTGACTCATCTATGAAGTAGAAGATGTTTCATGGACACAAGAAGGAAACCACTGAAAACCATTTCATAAATCCTTCAGATAGGCGTCGATAATTAACGAAAACAAAGGCTTCAAATAAAAACAACACCATCATCTGGAAAACAAATAATGAGTCTTGTAAATATAGAAAACTCAAATCAACTACAATACAAAAATACTCATGAAGATGTCTGAACACCTTCACCATCAATACTGATCAAATACAGTCAACAACAACATAGCAATGAAAGTAGTATCTGTCACCATCTAACTTCTTCCTGTGAAATTGCACTGAGGAACTAGCACCAATCAATAACCTATGTCATCATCAACTTCCCCCCTTGAAACATAACTAAGGGAGAAATCAATGACAAACAATAGGAACATTGTATGACTGCATAACTAATGAGACACAATAGTATGAAGTCTACAAACATTTATTCAAATGATGCCATGAGCATCCATCAATCCAACCACAATCGATCCTAATGGTTATAACTAGGACATGGCTCAACCTTTCTTTTGCAATGATCTGACTACATAATCGACAACTTTATGATTCTTCGATAAATTCTTCTTTTCAATATCAGGATGTTGATATGGCTCGGATATCTATTCCACATACTCAGATATTGGTGCACAAAGAGGAGTATAAGCTTTTACAATAACAACATTTTCATCTACAATGACACTGCCAACCAATTTATCAGTCCATGCAACACAATTAACAGTGGGCTACTCTTTCAACAATGTAGGCCGAACTCCACTAGAAACTAAAGACACCTTCCCAAATTTATTGGAATCAGTTGTACGCAATGGGCTAGAAGTAGCAACATAACCAAGACCTACTTTAGATATTTGGACATCAAACACAATAGGAACACAAATATTGGCATTGTTGTCAATGATGGCAAAGGAGATGTGAGGTATGTTGCAAAGAGTTTCAAAGAATTGTTGAGGTCTAGATTTTGTTATCAATGAAGTGAGGCAAAGCTTATTAAGGTTGTAGAGAAGCTTGTGATGTTGTGATACATATGTTGAACTAATTGCATAAATTTCCATGTTATGATTTTTATGCTTGTTATATGAATTGTACTTGTTAAGAAATTGATGAAAACAATTTGGGGTCTCTTCGTTTTCATTGTTTATTGATCTCGATCCTGGACTTGTGGGTTATGTCCTATGAACTTATTTGTAATCTTTCGTATCTTCCATCATGCACAATTGTATGTATAGTCTCACATCGGTCTACTCACAACAGTAATTTCCAAATCTCTTAACTCGTGGCTTTCATCATTCTTTCACCTATAAAGTGACAAAAATCTGTGAAACACTGATGCAGGAGAATCTAGACTTAGCCAGCAATGTGAAGGTTTGTTCACATGTTGTGGCTAAAGGAGTTGAATTTCACTGACCTAAGTGGTCAAAAGTCAATTTTGGTCGAGAGGGTTGGATCTCTCGAAAGTGATCTATAATTCATTATTGTAATAGTTACGAAATTGTCTTATTTTAGACTAAGGGATAAAGTTGTTAGCGTAGGTGTGTAATAGAGCTTGAAAATAGCGATTTGACTGTTAGATTAATTAAAAATAGAGATCGAGTTGTTCGATAGTTAGAATAGGATTTGATTCATAAAAAAGGAAGAAAATGTAATGAAAAAAGATTAGCTAAGATGATTGAGGATTGAGAGAGAAGTGAGAGTTGAGTGAGAGAGAGGTTTTGAGATTGAAACAAAGGTTTGTTAATTTGTTGTAATTGAGCCAAGAGGGACGAGACTTTGTAATTATTATTTTATTGAAGAAATTGATTCAGTGTGTGATTGCGTGTCAATTCTGGTGAAGACTCTCATTTACTTCTGTGAATCTGCATTTTGAAGCACATCCAGGTATTTTATCTATTTTTTGTATTTTCATTATAATCTCAGTGTTTATGGTTAATCTCAGTGTTTATGGTTTTTCGTATTTTTATTTATAGTTAATAAATAAAGTGGTTAACCTGCATCATGGAAGGGACCACAAGTAGTTAGGAATAATGTGATAAGCTCATTGTATTAGATATATGGTATTGAGAGACCCATGGTATTGTATATATGAAGTCGATATAGAGGCTAGAGACTCCCCATTGAGATATGTGAAGGATTATTGTATTGGTAAGCATATGGCTTGTGGAGTGTTATCCTTCCTTAAGGAGTGATTGTATGGTGTTACCCTACCTCAAGAGTAACACCATACAATCACAATAGAAAAATAGATAAACTTCAGATCTTTATTAATATCAACCCTTGAGGTAGGGTAACACCATACAATCACTCCTTAAGGAAGGAGAACACTCCACAAACCATATGCTTGCCAATACAATAATACTTGACATCTCTTAATGGGGAGTCTCTAGCCTCTATATAGGCTTCATACATACAATACCATGGGTCATTACCATGGATCTCTCAATACAATACCATATATCTAATACAATGGGCTTATCACATTATTGCTAACTACTTGTGGTCCCTTACATGATGCGGGTTCACCACTTTATTTATTAACTATGGCCCATCACATTATTACATTATTCCCTTGGGTACCTCCCTCTGTACCCCATAATATTCCCCCTAGGTATACTACAACTTTTCTCAAGCTCGAGCAACCTCTGCACAATATCTATCTCTCTGATTGCTTCACAAACAAGGCTCCAGCCAACCAAATATGTTTCCTACAAAACTCCTATTTCCTTGCATAGTTTCATAGGGAATTAGCCCATATTTAATTGGGAAATTCTTCATCCATAACTATGCAATCCATCATAGGCCTTCCTATGATTTCATTCACCATCTGCGCAATTCAGATGATTATACAACTGATAGTACATTGTCTAGGAACTCTAATATGAATTGGGTCTTTCTCTGATCTGAAATGCATGAGTTAATTGTGGGTGAATCTTCAGTTTACTGGTTGAGAAATGTTGGTTACACCCCACTACTGTAGGTTACACCCCACTACTGGATCTCCCACTAATTCCTCCATCATTTGGAACTAGTTTAACTAAATTTAACTCATTTAAACTGAATTAAATAATTACAACTCAAAAGAACTCAACACAGGCCCCTAAAATTTAAGAACCACTCTACATGACTCTAGATAGACTCCCAACTCAAATTAACTGAGCCAACTAAGTCAAATTAACTTAGTTAACTATTACAAGTTGCTATGAGAATTAGAATTACAATTTAATTCCTAATTTAATTCAAGGACAAAATTAAATTAGGATTTTCTTGTTGCATTTTTTAATAGTCCCTCTCAACAAGAAAGGGATTATCTGCTACCCCAATCCTGAAACTTGAATTTGCATCTTGACAATGCCTTTGTCAAAATATCTGCATCCTTCTCCTCTGTAAGAATGTATTCCAGCACCATGATTCTCTTATGAACACAATCTCATAAATGGTGATAGAAGATGTCGATATGCTTGGACTGATCATGAAAAAATGGATTCTCAGAGAGTTTGATACAACTATGATTGTCACAATAAATCTTTGTAGGATCCATCTTTTGAAAAAATAACCCAACAAGGATCTTCCTCATCTAGATAGCCTCACAAGATGCCTCACTAGCAGCGATGTACTCTGCTTCTGTTGAACTAAGTGCAACTGATCTCTGCTTCCTATTGTACCAAGAAACTGTTGTTGGCCCAATACTGAAGATTCCCTCTGATGTGCTCTTTCTTTCGGACGGACTCCTTTTCCAGTCTGTATCTATGAAGCCTTGAAGCTTCACTCCCTTTGTTCATCTGTACCAAAGAACAAATTGATTGGTGCTCCTGAGGTATCTCAACACATGTTTAGCTGCCTTCCAATAGAGTTTGGTTAGATTAAACATGGCTTGACTAAGTTGGTGAACTGCAACACACATGTCCTGTCATGTGTTCACCAAATACATAAGTGAACCCACAAGCTGTCTATAAATAGTAGACTCCACTACTTCACATGAAGTAGCATTCTCCTTCCTCCAGTTACCTGCTAGAGGAGTCTCCATGGGTTTTCTTCTCTCCATGCGAAACTTCTTCAATATCTCATTGTCATAGTTTCCCTAAGAGACAAACAATTCCTCATCTCCTTTCCATAATTCCATACCAAGAAAGTAATGCATGAGCCCCAGGTCCTTCATCTCGAATTCTCTTGCAAGATCCTCTTTACGAGATTTTATCAGCTTCTTATCACCTGTTAGAATCAAATCATTGACATATAATATTATAATCAACAATTTACCTTCAACCATAATATGTTAAAGGTTCACATTTGCTTCACTTTTTGTGAAGCCCAACCCGGTGAAATAGCTATCAATCCTAGTGTACCAAGTGTGGGGTGCTTATTTTAGTCCATACAATGCTCTCTTGAGTCTGCACACATGTGACTCTCTGTTGAAGGTCTCAAATCCTTTCGACTGCTCAATATACACCTCTTCCTCAATCATATTGTTGAGGAATGTTGTCTTCACATCCATCTGATGTATCTTCCATCCCATCTGCACTGACAGTGCTAGAATAGATTTGATTGAAGAGTACCTTGCCACTGGAGTAAAGGTCTCATCATAATCAATTCACTTCGCTTGAGAGAATCCTTTGGCCACAAATATGGCCTTGTATTTCTCCACACTCCCATATTTTTCTTTCTTTACGTTGTAAAGCCATCTCGAACTCACCACTGACTTGTTTGTTGGTCTTGGGACCACTTCCCAAACATTGTTTATGATAATGGAGTCATACTCCTCAACCATGGCATCAAACCATACTGGTTGCTATACTGCTTCCTCGAATGAGGATGACTCAATCTCTACACTCTCGCTCATCAGAGACATGTAGCCAGTGTACCAATTTGGTGACTTCCTTTGCCTACACTATGATGTGGGTGCTCCCACATTCTCTCTAGCATCATGCACCAATCTGTCAGCCTCTCTAGTTTTCTTCCTTCCATCTCTGGAAGTATATGCATGAGTGGGTTCTTCCACTCTCTTCTCCTTTCCATGTGGTTTATCCATAGCATCTTGAAGTTCCTCCTTTGGAGTTAAAATCTCCTCATCTACATGTAACTGAAGCTCCCTCTCAATGGAACATCTCATGGCATTCTCTTCATCAAATTTCACATCTCTACTAACCAATTTCATCTTGTTGGATGGAAGGCACACCCAATAGTTGTGAGGTGTATCAGTGTACCCCACAAATATGCCAAACTCAACTATTGGCTCTAGTGTTTTCCATGCATCCTTGGTAACATGACAGTATACTGATGAACCAAAGATCCCGAGGTGTGTCAAATTTGGTTTCTTACCTAAAAAATCTTCTTTTGGTGTACTCATCCCAATAATTCGATGAGGGATTTTGTTCTGCAAATAAACAGTTGTGTTTCATGATTCAGCCCACAAGTGCAATGATAGGCCCTGATCATGTAACATCACACATGTTGCTCCCACAATAATTTTGTTCTTCCTTTCAGCCACCCCATTCTATTGTGGGTTATGAGGTGTTATTACCTCTTGCCGAATGCCTTTTTATGCACATAAGTTCTTGAATTCATTCGACATGTATTCTCCATTGTTATCACTTCTGAGAGCTTTAACTTTCCTACCATTATATTTCTCGACAAGTGCTTTAAATTCACAAAATTTAGCAAATGTCTAATCTTTCTTTTGCATGAAGAAAATCCAGCACTTACGAGAAAAATCATCAACAAATATTACATAATACTTGTGCTTGGTCATGGATGTTGTCGAGAACAGTCCACACACATCTGAGTGAACTCTATCAAGGATCACTTTCACTCAACTGTATTTATCATGAAAGGAATATTTGGTGTACTTCCCCAATGTACACCCTTTGCATGTGTCTCTTTTCTCTAGTGTACCCTTGGGATTCCTATATAAATTTGTTGCATGATCTTCAAAGCTCCATGGTGCAAGTGACCCAATCTTCTATGCCACAACTCACTGATGTCTCGGCTTTGCACCTTTTCTACTTTTGTGCTCAAAGCAACATCGTCGTATACATCCAATTTGTAGAGGTTCTTCACCCGAACCCCAATCCACTTCACCTGTCTTGAGGCTATGTGGCTAAGGAAATCCTTTCCCTTAATAAATATCACATCATATCCATAGTCCTCCAACATGGCAATGGAAACCAAATTCTTCTTCAAACCCCGAACATACATGACATCTTTTAATGTGAGATGAGAACAAGACTCCTTTTGAAAGGTAATAGTATTGATCTTTGTCATGGTATACCTCTCATCATCTCCCATCTCGATGTGCATATGGAGGTCCTTCTTCTCCAAGTCACTAATGAACTCTTTGTTGTCATTCATATGGAATGAGGATCCACTATCTAGGTACCACACATTACCCATCACTGATGTCACCATGCAAGTGATGAGGGTGAACTCTAGTTCAAACTGGGAAGCAAGAGATTCACCTACCACTCCTCCTAAGGGCTTCTTACTAGCCTTCTTGTGCGAACACTTTGTGGCATAGTGTCCTAGCTCATGATGGTGAAAACATTTAATCTTCGACATGTCCTTCTTCTTTTCGCACTAACTGGACTTTTATTTGGAATGGGATGACCTGCCCTTTACATTATTTTCCTTTCCATCTAAGCCACAATTCTCCCCATCATCATGCTTGGATGAGGATCCATCTCTGGTGTTCCATCGAATCTCTTCCTATACCAAATCAGACTACAATCGCTCCCTCTAGTAGCTTCTCCCTCATATTAGTGAAATCCTGGTAGTTGTGCCAACTCTTGGGAATTCCTAGAAGTGCTAGGATCACCAGATATTCTTTAGCAATAGTAACATTGACACTTCCAAACTCATCTCAACATTGGGTGAACTTGGTCATGTACTTCGGTATTGAGTCACCCTTCTCCATCTTGATCTTTCTGAGCGTGTCCTTCAGTTCCATCTTCCTATGGTCAATGTTATTTTGAAATAGGTATGTCAAGGCCTTCGACATTGAAAATGGAGTTTCCTTACCATGGAGGTTTGAGACAATATGATCTCGAACTCCTAAGATAATCCTTCTTGCCTTTGCCACACACTTTCTCCACTCTATCAGATCTTGAGCACTAGTTGGCTTAGGAATACCTTTGTCTATCCATCATGTGCTTCTAAGAAATATAGTTTGAACTACCCTCAAGGGAATATTCGACTCTCAATCCATAGAATGACATCCTGCTGGCTCTTGAAGTATGATACTGCAAATTAGATTTCTCTTGCAAAAGAAAAACTTGTATTCTTATCTTCTATAGTGAGTTAATCTTTGATACCATGAAGAAATTCCTTGTAGATTCAAACTGCATATTGTAATATGCTAAAACATTTGAGTTTAATCTACTCTACTCATCCGCAGAAACAATAAATGACTGATGAAATCATGAAGCATAAAAGAGTAATAATTTAGTCCCACATAACAATAATTTTTTAGGGAAATCCACAGCTAAAAACCCCCGTTATCTGTATATTGCATTAATAAGAACATATGAGAAGATTACAATTCTTTTCTCAAGCACGAGCAACCTCTTCACAATCTCAATCTATCTCACTACTTCATAAACAAGCTCCAGCCAATACTTAGCCAAATATGTTGCTTTCCAAGCTCCTATTTCCTTGCACAACTTCCTAGGGAATTAACCGATATTTAATTAGGAAATTCCTCATCCATAACTATGTAATCCATCACATGCCTTCCTCTGATTGCATGCACCATTTGTATAATTCAGATGATTATACAACTAATAATACACTGTCCCTGAACTCCAATCTCAACTGGGTCTTTCTCTGATCTGACATGCATGAGTTAATTATGAGAAAATATTCAGTTTAATGGGTTAGAAGTGTTGGTTACACCCCACTACTATATCTCCCACTAATTCCTCCATCATTTGGAACTAGTTTAACAGAATTTAACTCATTTAACCTGAAATAAATAATTACAACTCAAAAGAACTCAACCTGGGCCCCTAAAATTTAGGAACAACTCTACATGACTCTAGATAGACTCCCAACTTGAATTAACTGAGCCAACTAAGTCAAATTAACTTAGTTAACCACTACAACTTGCTATGAGAATTAGAATTACAATTTAATTCCTAATTTAGTTCAAGGAAGGAATTAAATTAGGATTTTCTTGTTGCATTTTTCAATAGATGGGAGAAGAGACACAAACCACCTACAATTTGAGAGGAATGAGACTTCAAATGCAAATTTTCCACTTGTTTCCAATGAAAGAAAAATACAAATGGCCTCTACACTTAACATCCCCAAAAATTATCTATAGATTTGTTGAACAAGACATAATTTGGATTGGCATGACCCAGATGTAATTGAAATGATGGTTGTAGATGACTTGGGAGAAGGAAGTCCCACAATAAATGTTCATTATTTAAAGTCAAACAATTCACCAACACAAAATGACTAAGAATGATCGTATATCAATGAGATCTGAATGAGATTTGATTAACTAGTTAGACCATTTCAAATGGATGGCTCGTGAGCCTACTGTATAAGAGGAGCTATAGAGATTTGAAAAAAGAATGCAAACCCATTAATATGCGAAATCCAAGAAGTAGAGAAAACTTAACTAGGCATATAAGAACTCCTACTTGAGCTTACAACTCTCAATAGTTAGATTATTGAGAAAAGGAGCATTGGAAGATCCCAAAACTTACAAAGAGATAGTTTACTATTGTGACAATTATAAAGTTCAACAACTGAGTCCTACATTGTTTGAAAAAGAACATCAACACCCCACTTTAAGAGAAATGTAGAATGTAAAAGAAAGAAGACAAAAAACGGGTCTTAGCAAGGAGGCTTGCTAAGGTATCTATGTATAATCTCACATAAGTAGAGAAAAGGAAAAAAATCAGTGTAAAAGCTATTCCTAAAAAGAGAGAAAATAACATAAAAAACATATGAAAGAAGGACTTAAGATGACACCAAAGGACAATTTCCTTCAGCAAAGCACAAAATGAAAATATGCCAAAGGTTTAGTGAACATCACTACAACTTCCTCTTCAATGTACAAATACTTCAAGATGAGAACAACACCGTGGATGAGTTATCAAAATGAAGTGCCTGTGGATTTCATTGTGTTTTTTCCTCTAATTCTCTACTAGGTTATGAGAAACATATATGGAACTTCAATTGTCACTTCAAAGAGTAGTAGGGTGATCATTTTGAATTGAAAACACTAATAATGATATGTAAACTATTGTTGATATTCCACTGGGTGCTAGCTATTATCAACATTAATAATATGTGTTTATTGCATCAACCAAATAATTTCATCAAGTTTTCATTTGATGCATTATTAAATGGTGGTAATGCATTTTGTTGGGGCAGATGTATTAGTGGGATCTCCATTTTCCACCAAGTCATTCAAGGGATATTATTTTCCAAGGAGCAAAAACAAAATCTATTAGTAGGGAATTTTTTGGTCATTTCATTTTGAAAATAGTTTTAGCAAAATATTAAAAAAAAAAAAACTTTTTAAAATTGAGTTATATTTTTGAAGTATTTAATTTAAGAAAGGGCTAGATTATTTTAGTAAAGAAAGATAGAATGAGTGAATTTCAGTAGGTATTTAAGGATGTAAAGAGGAAGTTGGCCTTAAACCATCGACATTTTGTGTCTTAGATTTGAGTGAAAAATGTCACGATTATCAAACTTTTCATATCTACATTTTTTCTTGATTCCTTAAAATGTTATAATGCACCATCATTGTTGGAAAATGAATCAATCATACTTAGATTTATGTGGCATGATTGGCTCCCTTAGCTCTTATTAAATTTCAAGATATCCCTGAACAATTGTGGCCATAAATTTGTATTCCTTGGCACTATTAACCTATTCATGTGATAGGAGGCGTACTTTTGGAGAACATACTCTACTCATTCAATGTTTGTGGAAAATATTTTTTACCCTTTTCCTTGGAAAATGTGTTGGTTGGTTCCACTACCTAGCAAGGGAAATGATCATATCTCTCTTATTTTGTTCAAATTATGGTGTTTTGAACAATTTTCCATAATGGTTACATGATTGTAGGAACTTCGTGAGAGGAAAGCAATAGACCAATTTTGTAATGAAACCCTTCATTTTTTTTGGTTGTTGATGTATTGCAAATAGAAAATGAAACCCTTAAGAAATGATTACAATGAAGTCTCACTGAGAAAATTAGGAAGGTTTACAATCTGAATTCAACCATAAACAAGTATTTCCAGAATCTTGCAGATGAACTCCAAAATAAAGATTGAACTCATTTATGATTTGAAGGAGGAAGTTGAGTACTTGTTTGACTCAGAAAATGAAATTTTGAATAAGAAAATTTGCAAGTTGGAGGAGAAAAATAATCAATGAGTTGTGGAGGTTTTTTATTTAAAAGCCTTTCAAACTGCACTCACAATAACCCTTCCACTCAATCAACAATACAATTTGTAGCACAATAAACAATGTGCATACAAAACTCCATAACACATTGAATCTATGAAATATATATCTCTATAATACAATCAATGCACTTAATCAATTTGCTCATCAAAACTCAAAATCCTAGCAACAACACACAATAACAATCCCAGCATCAACTTAACCATCACTAACATACTCTAGCAACCATATAAAATGCATACAATGATGCTACGATAATAAAATATCTAATAAAATTATTGCAACACAAACAAATTAGCAATATGAACTTTGATCTACAATTCTAGGAGCTACAACAATTCTTTGTTATCCATATCAATAGCAATTGACATCAATCCAATTTGCAACATAAATATGTTAGACATATACATGCATAATAGCTCCAATCATACTTTGATATATGCTCCAAATTTGAGCTCTGATCTACACTCTGTCTCTATAATACTATAGATTACTCTCTCATACTCTCTAACCCCTTCTACTTCACACTCCAGAATTTTATCAATTATGAAAGACGTAATCAATACAAAGCATTAATCCTCATCATCTTTGACTTGATCACCATCTAGAATGAAGATTAACTCAAGTCGAATCTATGCACCAAATACCATGTGTAAAAACCTCAGTAAATGCCCCTGGAATTAACATAAGTGCGCACATAATTTGGGAAATTCCACTTACTAGTCGTAATGTAACCTCAATACATAAAAAATGCTTTATAATACATTGTAGAGGCTAATATCTATGTTATTACTGTAACACACCTTATACTTACATACCTGCATTATAACGCACTTTATGCCTCAATACTTGCATTATAATGCACTTTAGATGATATTACCTATATTACCATGTTTCAATCCTTCCTTCTTCCAACAAATTGACTTTATGACTTCTAGAACCTTTCCAAGAAACTCCACCACCTGTCTAAGCATATGAAAACATCAAAAACACCTCAATACCATGTCATCAAGCCTCTAATCATCATGACAACTTCTCCAACACGATCGACTTGACGGTTGGCTTCTTATTTAGACATCCTAGGTTGACATCAATGCCAACACCATGAGGCCAACATGCCCAATAATAAGTAGGCACACTAAACTATATGCATGATGTCTGCCCGATATCAATTATAGTCATTAATATTGCTGGTGATGATGAATCATAACCATTGAATCTTTATTTAGCACTTGTGTCATGTGTCCTCTATTTCCGCCTCATTTCCACATGTACCAATCACCATGAGTCACATATCATCTATATCACCTACCATGTGTTGTCCATGTCATCTTGTATAACTAATCATACCATGCCAGATGTCCTTTGTTAATGTGTACTTTCCATGTGTACTGCCTTGTCACGTGCCAAATCAGCTGGTATGAAAAAGGGGTCCCAAAGAATATGTTTTGTATCATTTTCAGTATTATTCAAAAATAGCCTGGGGCATGGAATTAATGTTATATGCCATACTCCCATTGTTGGAAAATTCCCCTGTCAAGTTGACTTTGTCAACCACGCTACACTCCTCTGCATATCAACTAGAAACTCCATGAACCTTTTCACCTTTAATCCATGATAGGATGTGATGTTTAATGTTGTCTAATGGATATTTCTCCATCTTACAGCTCCATCAATCATGCCATTGTGCCCAACACTTGTCTTGACCCTTTCACTTGAATTTTCACTTCAATTTCTAGAAAATTTCCCTTTCGTAGGCTCTGTCAACCGCAAGACCACGACTCTCCATTTTAAAACCTTTCAACCAAAATATTTGTGGCACGCATGAGATTTCAAGTTAGTTAATAAGAAAAATCTCATCCTATGCTTTAGCTTTGTTGGAGGAACCATGATTCCTTGGAACCCTCCCAAAATTTGAACTATCATAACTTATGATCCTAACTTAGGAGTTTTTTAGAGTGCCATATACCATTAGAAAGGTCTTTCATAGGGCTTTCCAATCATACACTTTTCAAGGGCACTTGAGCTAATCTACTACAAACAAAATTCCTTTAATGACAGGCCCTCAAATCAATATTCTGCAAACACCAAAGACATATCAATAATAATTACTTGACATCCATGAAAATTGTCTTCCTGCTCAATAATGTCCAACAAGCTTCCCCTGAGATTGACACTCCTTTAAATCAATTACAACACTTTGCTAAACAATATACCCCTTTGGCATTAATGGAAACACCACCGAAACATTGCTACCAACAGTGGAGGTCATTGATGGAAATACTCCTTTCTAATGTTTGTTCATTCTCCCCCATTGACATCAATGGAAAAAGGGCCTTCATATTCTATATTTGACCATTCGCCCCCCGAGGGAATTCAATTGGTTGATGATGATTTGTATTGTATGCACATGCCCCATGTTTACTATTTTTATTATTCTCCCCCTTTTATTTTGGGAATCTAACATATTCTTCTCCCCTTGTAAAGAACCACAAAGCATCTCATTATGCCAATGGTTTCTCATTCAATGGTTGCTCATTCTTTCTATTTACTGCTGAGGAGCCAATATTTTCTTTCACAAGGAATCACATCATAGCATTGTTTTATTACTCTCCCCCTATGATTATGTTGTGCTAAGGCAAGCTTCTTGTGGACCTGTTTGCTCCTTGGAAACTTGATATCTGATATTCAACTATCCCTGCACTTATTTGCGCAATTTCCTTCTTTGCTTATGAAGAAGGCTAGTTCATAGAGAAGAGAGAAAATACTCAATTATACTATTGTTATACAAATGAGCCAAAAACACACTAATTCCTATTGGTCTAAGTCACAACTAGGCTTATAATGCTAATTTTGCTACTCCCCTGGGGCTCATGAACTACTCTTCTCTTCCTTTCATTCATCTTACCTTAACATTTCCTGATATCATATTTCTTTTATTATGCTTGGATGTTATTCCTATAGACTTGTCTTTACATTTTTTCCTTTTAACACACCACTCTTATGGTCTAGATCATCTTCTATGATTATTATCATCTACATGTGACTTGTGATGTTGTTGTGTACTCCCTCTATTATTATGTTGGCTTCATTCTTTCCTTCATAGTTCTGTTCTTGTAGCTCACCCTCAAATATTTCTTCCTTTCTGTCTTGAGTTGATGTTGTCCTTTGATTTTCTTTTACTGGTAAATTGAGAGATATAATACTCTCTTACTACATTCTTTTGATTTTTCCTAGCAAGGACATATGCATTGCTTGGGGTCCTTGTTGTTGTTTCTACCAATTTTCTAGTTTCTTCCTTCCTTATTTTGCAGCCTCGTGCTAACACTTTGGTTGATGTATCATCTCCAAGAATAACATTTCCACTTATGATCTTCCTTAAAGAGAGAAATCTTGTCTTATCTCTAGTCATATGATGAGAGTATCTATTCTCCATATGCCACTGATCATTTTGTTTCTTGGGCACGTAGTACTAGATTGCATTTATCTTCCTTTATTTTCTATATCTTTCATTCATTTTTCTTTATTAGATTGATCTCTATAGGAGGATTAATTAGGTTGTGTCTAGTATCATCTTTGATACCTTCAGGGAGATTCATTAGTTTACCATTATTCTTATTAGTTCTCTATTGACCCATTGCTTATTTTAACATGTTTCCTTGAATTTGAGCACATAATGCAAATTCATCCTCTTCTACCATTTTATGCCTCTTTTCTTTCAAGGCTTTATTTCCTTTTTTTATTTTTTCATTCTAATAGGGAATTCTTACTTTTCCATATCTACATTATGCTGCTTCGTGTTCATAATTTCACACTTGTGGCATTCGACATGATTTAAGAGAGGGGAAAAGGAATTGTAATTCCTAGCAATATTCACAGAATATCCTTTATTATTTCTAGCATATTCATTCCTTGGAATATTACATGCTCTCTTCTTACTGCTACTCATCATACTTTGATTTCTTGCATTATATCTATAATTTATTACTTTATGTCCAAAATTCTTGCAAGAAAAATAGTATCCATTAAAGAAGTTGTGGTCCCTGGGGGTACTTTTCCTTTGAGAAGGAAGACCTTTGAATTCTTTAATGTCATTGTACTTGAGGGGGATAGGATCTCAACATGCTCTTCATTCATTCCCTATAGCTATTTGAATTGTCGTTATAATCAATTCTTTGTTGTTGTTGATACATAGTTTTGTTATACTTATATTTGGGAGTAAATGAGAAAGATACTCTTCTTGATTCATTCTTTGGTTGTTGGCTTTGTTTCTTGCATACTCCATTGTTGATAATATTTCTTCAGTTATGTATCTTGCAGTCATTAGTTTCTTTCACAAGATTTTTAGATGTTTCCTATTTCCTTTTAGTTTACGTGAACATGCCTTTGGGATAGGTTCTCTATTAGTCGCTTCTTGAAATCCAATACCTAATTTATTGGAGGGAGATCTTTGAATGTTGATAATATCATCCAGAATCTTGGTACTATCCTCAAATTTCAATTGATTTTTCTTCCTTTCTAGATCATTTCTCAAGGAAACAACCTTAGCATACAATCTCTCATAGTGAACCTCTCATTTAGAAAAATGATTTGTCATTGCCTCATTCATTCTTTTAACTTCTTCTTGTTGAGCTTCTATACTAATAATTGTTCCTTTTAGTGCTTCAAAATCATGATTCTTGATTTCACATTCTTGCAGCAAGTCCTTTTGTTTATGATTTGTTACCATAATATTTTTGATCTCTTCTAAAGCAGATATAAGTTTTATTCTAAAATAGATCTATTTATCAAGTTATTTTAATTCATCATAAGGACTACTAGATTCACATCGAGGGTCTATTCCACTTTTAGCTCCTTTAGTTTCTTCTTCCTTTTCTGAGTCTAAGTGTTATTCTGTAAAAATATGAGATATTCTTTATTCCTCACTACTAAAGGTGCACCCATTATTTTATTCAAATGAATAGTCATGGGTTCTTATTTTTCTCTTAAGGTGTTCTCTTACCTTCTTGAGTAGTATCTAGATTCGCTATTGCTATGAGTGTAGGTCCGTCTCCACTACTCCTAAATGTATATATATCTCTTTCATCAAAAATTGCATATGAACAACTAGAAGATAGATGACATGTTCTTCTTCAATTATAATTGAACAAGAACTTACTTGTACATTACATCTCCTTAGTATCTTATGAGGGACGATCAGCAACTTGGCCATTTGTTATAGGGGAATCCTCTTCTTGCTCTAATTCATGATCTTCAATCTTATTTGAACCATTGTGTGTTTCACAATTCAAAGATAACTTCTTGATATCACATGCAACTTGAGCACCTTTATCATATATGTTCTGCAACTCATCCCATATCTCTTTTGCAGTCTCATAATAGATTACTTTTTCAAAATATGACATAGACAAACCTTTCAATATTTCTTCCTTAGCTTCTGCATTATACTCATTATTTTTCATTCCATACTCTACAAAAAACCATTGATCCAAATCAAAAGCCATTAAATAGGCTTTCATTCTTACCTTTGAGGTTGTATAATTTGATCCATTAAAAAATGGTACTCCATCTACGGTAATCCAATCCTAGTTAGCCATGATCCATTATATTCCTTCCAACTATTACACTATTCCTGAAGGAACTTGGATTTGATACAAATTTAAAAAAACCAGGGTAATATTTAGAGGGTGGGTGTGGGCGTGGGGGTTTGAATCAATATTATGACCATTTTAAGTTACTAATTATAATTTATATAGAAAAAAATCATGTAATCAATATCATAAATTAACACATGAATCACACAACAATACTATAATCGACATACACATACACAACACATAGAGACACCAGATGTATGTGGAAACCCATAAAGGGATAAAACCACCAATCTAATTTTTAGTTCTTTGTGTAAATGCAAGCCCTGACTTGTTGTTACATTATGTTTTTTGGCACCAACCAAAAAGAAGAAACCACTCCCTGATTCAAAATCACCTATTTCAAGAGCACCAACCCCTATTTGTTTTGTTGGCACCAACCAATAGGAAGCACCAACTCCCTGATTTGGAAGTCACTAATTGTAGGAGCACCAACCCCTATTTGTTTTGTTGGCAACAACCAATAGGAAGCACCAACACCCTGATTTGCAACCCACTACTTGTAGGAGGAACCAAACTCAAAGTTTTTTCTTAGGCACCCACCTAAAGGAAGCATCGACTCCCTAATGTATATGTCCCAAGTTGATGAACTATGCAAATCCCTTTTTCATCAATTTTCAAACTTAAATATATAGGTGATATATTCATATTTGATTTGTTTCTCCCTGCTACAACTCTTCCTCATCTAGATATCTCACTATGCATCTCAACATCCTCTGTTATGAAACTCCCTCACACTCAGATTTGATCACAACTTTTCAGATCTACTCCATTAACTCATTCTTTCATAGCCTTAGCTCTTTCAACATTCAACCTTCACAAGTCCTGCCTTCTTAATCATTCTTCAAACATGCTCAACCTCTAACAGTCATGTCCCATTCACCCACTCAAATTATTCAACTCTCTGCCTTCTCAAAACCTTGGCATTCTCATATGCTTGGCTTTCTCAGCTCCTTCAAACATCAATTCATTTCTTTCTCAAGATACACACATCCTATATACCTCAGAAACCATCTCTATAACGTTGTTGTTATTTATATAGATTTAGAGTTGCTTCTATATTAGGATGATTTGCTAATCTTGGGTTTAACAATTATTTTTACTTCAGTTCCATTCTTTAAGTTAATTGTTGTTAATATTGTTGTTCATTCAATTAATTCTCAATACTCTACACTAATTTTTCCTCTCTATTCAACTCTGCTCAACTGAAACTTCATCCTATTTGTGCATATTGTTTTGATTCGTAGTCTATCATCCTGTTTTAATTTTAGCACTGGAACACAAAATTCATTTAACATTATAGATCATTTTTCATCAATTCCTCATCCATCAAACTATGGGTTAAACCATTGGATTAATTCTCTAATCACTTAATCTCTCTACTCACACCTCCAACATCGATTGTTAATTGATTAATTTGACTACCACTCGATTAACGGTCAAGGTTTAGTTTATAGCCCACCCCTATGCTTGAAAATTAAGGGAGGGGGGTGGAGGGTGTGCATTTTTTCATATTCATAGATAACCCTTGCAAAATGTTCCTTGAAGCATGCCACAACCTATTCTTTTGTCTCTTAAATCCCATAGTCTAGAAAAATTGTAGGCCCCCACTTATTTCTAACGGTTAATGGAAGGCGAGTCTGCATTTAACACTTCGCAGAACCTGTTGAAATGGAATCTTGAACTATTATCTCATCTGGTATCTATGTGTTTTAGACTTTGTGTGACATGGCAAAAGTCCTGAAATCTTGGATATCTAGATAGTCCAAACAAGTTTTGAACTATTTCAGGCCCACTACCTAGTCATAAGCTAAATTATGTTACACTAAAAAACTTTTACAAACCATCCCCTAGGCATGAATCCCCATGCTTCACCACATCATCAACTAATGTAATTCTTACGTCATGATGCCATGTGGTGGTCTCTGTGTGGTGCCACATGTAAAACAAAAATAGGCCACTTGGCCATCCAATATAGCTAAAAATACATGCCACATGTCATTCTCTCTAGGCACCACGTCATCACTCTGCCATGTCACCTATAAAGTCACTTCTCTTCCACATATAATATCAATTCATTTCCAAGTCACTATCACCTAGTGTCATGTCTATTGTGAAGTCATCATCTGAATATCCCATCAGGTGAATTTCATGCATTAATGACTACACATGTAGAAATCCTGATGGAAATATGGACAATTGGATCAAGACAATCCCAGTCGTTATATCTCTCACATGTAAGTAGGATCTATAAACTTTGTGTATGATGTGTGCTTGATATCAATCAAAGTCGTTGATTTTGTTGGTTATGATTAATTATAGTCATTGAATGTTCATTCAGTGCCTGTGATATGTGTCCTCTCTTGCCACCTCATTTCCATGTGTACCAATCACCATGAATCACATATCATCCACATCACTCGTTGTGTGTGATACATGTCATCTTGTACAACCAATCAAAGCCTACCACACATCCTTTTCTAATGTGTACTTGGCACGTGTATTGCCTTGTCACGTACCAAATGATCTAGTACAAAAGCAGTTTCTCGAAGACTGTGTTTTGTAATGTTTTCATTGTTATTAAAAAATGGACCAGGGTGTGAAATTTACGTTATATTCCATACTCCCCATTGTTTGAGCATTCCTTTGTCAAGCAGATTCTGTCAACCATACCATTTTCTTTCTTTGCATCTCATCTAGAACCTCTACGAAATTTTTTACTTTTACTTCGTGGCAGGACAGGAAATTTCACGTTGTGTAACAAATATTTCTCTATCTTGTAACTTCATCAACTATGCCATCGCGTCCAACACTTGGCTTGACCCTTTTGTGATGTGCTTTGAATTTTCACTTCCATTTTCCATAAAAGTTCCCATTTGTGGGCTCTATCAACTATGGGACCGTAGTTCTCCACGCAAAAACCTTCCAACCAAAATTTGAATGATGAGATAAAATTTAATAGTGAAAAAACTATTCAAATTGATCAAATTATGATATTACATATATACAAGAAGTGTTGTCTCAAGATAGGGAAACTATCTTGGACACACATTTAGTTGGTTGAAAGAATATCTCAACCACACACCAAACTAGGGAAACCACTCCTATAGAATAGGAACAAACTTGTTTACATAGAAAGTCACAACTGAGATAAGTAGGAATTAAATTTTCCAACACTCCCCCTTAATGACTACTTGTCTCGATATCAATCTACAAGATCTACATCTGGTCCAATCTAGTAATTACACATTGTACCTTCTTCATGTAATTTTCGATTTCCATATAAAGGAACAACCATCTACCGAAATGCATGGGTTCCCAACCGCTGCAATAGCCAGTCTAGTAGGAAGTCCTTCACATACATGGTTCATCCAACCTCTTGATGAACTCCCTCTAAATATAAAATTTCACCTCATGGAGTCTAAAACCAATACAACCCATCCAAGTGTATCCATCCCGCATGACACACTCTTCCAGGGTGTTAAAACTATCTAATAGAGGGAACACATAACAAAGGGTATGCATGCCTCTCCGGGTCTTACATCAAGTACATAAAACATTTCAAGGACCACTAATAACCATTACAAAACAATATATGACATGTAGATTTGCTCTAATTACAATATGTGACTCATAATACACCATGATCATGAGTCTAATCCAAAAACTCACACAAAATTTAACCGATTGTCCATCATCCTTTAATATTTGATGCAACTCCTCTAATGCCATCTTCATGTCATGTCTTCATCATATCCTACGAATTTGTGTATTGTTGGAATGACCAGTTCAAACACACACTCAAAAAATGTGACAATGGATGGTGAGACCAATGTCACTTCAATGACAGCCTAAAATACCATGACATGACATATTTATACACACAAAAATGCTCTGTAATTTTCAACATTCAACAAAACCTTGACATCAATGGTTTTGTACCAAATTACCGAGTATCTTGGGTTAGTACTCAACATTGGTAGAAAAACTTCATTGCTTGACTCAATGCTTTACAATTTCCTTGCATTAATTAAAAAATTGTGCAACAATCCACCTAATCTAGCTACACCATGGAAAGGGCCTTATCTCTTCGTGAGCACAACGAATCTCTCCTCCAATAGTGCACAACATGGTTTGAACATGGTTGGATCAAGCAAACATAGTCACCACTTTTTCAAACTAACTTGTGATGATTCCCTGGTGTCATCATGACCAATTCCCTCCAGTGTCAAGTTGATATTCCATGATCAGCCAATAATGACAGCCTGCTTCAATGGGCTCTCCAAATACAACTCTCAGAATAGACATACTGTGCAAATGACTCCTTTCATGGCGACAACTGCCTTCAATGATGGACCTCCCTTCATAAAACCCAAAATTCGCTTCAATGAGCTCCTCAAAAAAATCTGTAGAGGTGAGTCAAAGTAAAGTGGTAGAAACAATGTTGACATAAATCCCCAATCCATAAGAGATGATGTAAAATCTCTACACACAATAAACCCATAAAATATATATATTCGTTGTAGCAAGAGATCCAAGCCATCTCCCAACAGGATGCGGCGTTGATTTGTCCATGAAGCCCAACCAAAATAGATTATGTTCGATCATTTCCATTCACCATAACTTTTGTATGCCTTGGAAACATGGTGAGCTCTTCCTCCCCACTCTCTTTGCCACATGGAGAGCCAACTCTAGGTGGAAAACCTGTAGACTCCAGCATTTTCATCCTCACACCAAACAGGGCGTCAAGCCACAATGGTACCTTATTTGTGCCTAAATGATTCGACAACAGGCACAGACTCCACAACATTCAAGTTGCACACCTCGCCTCTTATATCAGGTTAATGTGTGTCCAAGATTGCAAGAAAGGGTCTCGATGGCGTGCCAATGACTGCCGCCAAGAGAAATTATTTGTTTCTTGAGTTTACTGGAGACCGTGCAATGAACTTCTAGTCACCAACAGACATTAGAAAGTTATGTTATTTTAAAGTCACGACAACATGCTATTGGCCTTGGGCTTCCAACAAAGCCAACAATCTCAGCAACAATCCTCTCCAAACCTAGAGATCTCGTGATCTCAGCTACTTTCCAATGATCTAAGAAATGATACTCTTCGACCTTACAGATCTCATGATCTCAGCCACCTGCCAACGATCTAATCAAGGACCCTCTCTGTCCTTGTAGATCTCGTGATCTCAGCCACCTGCATGGAGGCACCACAGAACATTTCCCAGTACCACAACTCAGATTTCACTCTCCGACTCGTAGACACACTACGAATCCGCTGGTGGACACATCATGAATTCGATGAGCAGAGACACAGATATGATACAAAGATCCACAAATTTCAATGCTCTTTCAACGTTGATCACACTCTGTATATGTCAAATGCGGTTGTAGCTTCCAATGACATAGCTAACAACACTGGGTCCACTGGCTCCACTACACTACTCCATTTCACTTCCATGATTGGCTCACGTGGCAGGTCGACCCTCCATGCAAGTCGCTAACCCAATCCACAAATATTTTCATGCACACATCTCTTAAAAACACTCACGTAGCTTCACGCTCTGCAACTTGATCTTGATATAAAATGACGGCTCTAGTGCGCAACCTCCACGCAGCCGAATCAACTCATAATTTGATAGTTGCATCAGGCTTCAACCACTATTATGCCTTCACTATCAGCCTCAATCAACCTTCATATCGCTCGGTGGTCCTTTCCTGGCCAGCGGTCAGCTCAAGCGATTTTCCACGCCGATTTCAAGTGTCCAGCAAACAAGTCTGGTAGACAAACAAAAAAATGAATGAACAAACAACATCCACCAAACTATTTATTTCCCATGGCCCAAGAGGGTCCAAGGACCAGGCCCAAATGGGCTCCGATACCAATATAACATTTGATAGTGCAAAAACTATTCAACTTGATCAAATTATGATATTACATATATACAAGAAGTGTTGTCTCAAGATAGGGAAACTATCTTGGACACACAATCAGTTGGTTGAGAGAATATCTCAACCACACACCAAACTAGGAAAACCACTCCTATAGAATAGGAACATACTCCTTTACATTGAAAGTCACAACTAAGACAAGTAGGAATTACATTTTCCAACATGATGCACCATCAAATTACAGGTTAGTTAATGAGAAATAGCTCATCTTGCACATTCTATCTATTAGAGGAACCAAGAGATTTTGAAACCATGTCAAACTTTGATCTATCATTACTCCCAATCCCTCAAGAGTTTTTCAAAGTGCCATATACCATTGGAGAGGTCTCTGAGAGTGTTTCCAATTATACACTTTGCAAGGGAACTTGAACTGATCTACTACAGAAAAAATTCCATGAATGATAGTCCCTCAAATCAACAGTTTGCAAACACCAAAGACACATCAACAATAATTACTTGACATCAATGATAGTTGTCTTCCTACAAAACAATCTCCAACAAGCTCCTCGTGAGCTCAACACCCCTTTACATCAATGACAACACTTTGCTCAACATATTTCTCTACTTTGGAGAGGAGATTTTTTCCTACGAATTTTTGTCCTTTTATCTCATTATGAGAGTTTTCATTTGGGTACCTTATTAGGCCTTGTTGTCAGCAATCAATATTTCTTTATGTTTACTTCCTTTGTTTCACTTAAGGGATGGTGTTAGTTTTGGGATTGTCCAACGATCCTTTCCTCAAAAAGGAAACTATTATGGCTTGCAAGTTCACATCAAAGTTCTTATCTGCCCATTTTTCATAGTTATTTTTAGCTAAATCTGTTGGAAAGGCAGAGAAGATAAACAAACAATTCACCCAAAACACACAAGCTGCGACTCTTCTATTGATCACACAAAAATTGATTGTTACAATGAACCCGATGAAGGGTATTTAACCTTTTCGACTAGCGACTCGCCTAAAATATCTTGACATGAAACCACATACTAAAAGCCATCTATCACTTAACTCGACTTGACTCAACCCTTCAACACTCAAACACTCAAAGCTCAGTTAACTGACTCTCTAAGTTTAGTCAACTCCTCATGCGAGAGTAATTAGTTTATGTTAACACTCCCCCTTAATTACGACCGCTAAACTAAAACATGACTCATGACAACTCAAACATGGTTGTTGGTCTATGTCTCAGCTAGGCTTTCAACACCCAAGTTTCTTCTATGAAACTCAAACACATTGTTTGATAATGACTTAGTAAATATATCAGCCAATTGATCACTAGATTTACAAGGCTTCAAGTGAACTTCTCCATTGCTCATAAGTTCTCTAATAAAGTGATATCTAGTATCAATATGCTTTCACTTTTGATGAAACACGCTATTCTTGGATAGTTCAATCGCTGAGTTGTTGTCACAATATTTTGTTGTTGATCCTTGTTGTTTCTTCTCGAGTTCATCTAATACTCTTCTTAACCACATTGCTTGACATGTTGTTGATGTTGCTTCTACATATCTTGCTTCTACTGACGAAAGTGTCACAATGGGCTGCTTCTTAGTTTCCCATGAAATCACACCTAAACCAAGATGGAACACAAAACCATAAATGTTTTTCCTGTCATACAAACTGCCTGCAAAATCACTATCTGTGTATCCAATTAGATCCTTCTTTTCTATGCTTGCATACATTATGCCACAATCTCTAGTTCCTGATATGTATCTCAAAATTCTTTTTTCTTACACTCCAATGTTTGTCTTTTGGAGTCTCCATAAATCTGGAAATAAAACTTATTCCTTGCATGATATCTGGTCTTGTAGCTGTGAGAAACATGAGGCCACCAACGAATCTTTTGAATAAAGTTGGATTGACATCTGTTCCTTCATCATCCTTTCTTAACTTTGTACTTGTTGCAACTGGTGTAGGGACAGGTTTGCAATTTTCCATCCTGAATCTTTTCAACCCATCTTTGGCATATTTATTTTGACAAATAAAAATTCCTTTTTTCAGATTGCTCAACTTCTATGCCAAGAAAATATTTCATGAGACCAAGATTTGTCATCTCAAATTCTTTCATCATGGCTAATTTAAATTCATCTAACTCAAAATCACCTGTAAAAATCATGTCATCAACATATAAGCAAACGATCAAAATCTGTCCATGCTTATTTACCTTTGTGTACACGGTAGGCTCATTGTTGCTTCTGCAAAATCCATTCTTAATCATGTAGTTGTCAATTCTGCTATACCAATCTCTAGGTAGTTGTTTCAGTCCATAGAACGCTTTCTTCAACCTTTAAACTTTATCTTCGTTACCTTCAACTTCATAACCTAGAGGTTGCTGCACATAAATGTCTTCTTCTAGAATTCCATTTAAGAAGGATGATTTTACATCCATCTGATATACTTTCCACTTGCTCTGAGCTGTCGTGGCTAGAATTGCTCTTATAGTATCCAATTTGGCTACTGAAGCAAACGTTTCTCCAAAGTCTATTCCTGGTTGCTGTGAGAATCCTTTTGCTACAAGTCTAGCTTTAAATATGTCAAATTCATCTTTCTCATTCAACTTTAACTTCTACACCCATTTTACACTAATGAGATTTTTGTCCTTTGGTAAATCAATCAAATCCCATGTATCATTCTTTTCAATAGCTTCAGTTTCTTCATCCATGGATTTCACCCAATTTTCATCTTTGATTGCTTCTTCAAACGAAGAAGGTTGGAATGACAACAATGCAAAATTTAAAATAACATCGAAATCATCATAAATATCTTTCAGACTTCTCATATTTCTCTTACCATTGCTTGATTCATCACCTGATTGACTGTTGGGAGAATCTCGATTTGTTGATTTGCTTGAAGATCCATGCTACTCAGAAAATATTGGAGTCCTTGTTGGTGTCAATCTGTTTGGTGTCTTTACCTATGATTCTTGCTAGTCCTTTTCTACTACATCATCTTCTTCCATCAGTGGCACTTGTGCATCAACTGTTTTGTCTACAGTTCCATTCCATGACTCTTGTTCTTTGAACACAACATCTTTGTTCATTATGATCTTCTTGGTGATAGGGTTATACACTTTGTAAGCTTTTGATTGCTCACTATAACCAATAAATATGCATTTTTCACTTTTATCATCCAATTTGCCTCTTTTCTCTTTAGGCACATGTGCATAAGCTACACATCCAAATACTCTGAGATGAGATATAATGCAAGACATACCTGACCATGCTTGTTCTGGTACACTATTCATCACACTCTTTGTAGGAGATCTATTGATCACATAAATAGCACATGCAACTGCTTTGGTCCAATACTCATTATACAAGTTTCTTCCTTTCAACATGCTTCTTAGCATGTTCATAATTGTCCTATTATTTCTCTCTACTACACCATTCTGCTACGGTGTGTACCTGGTTGTAAATTGTCTTCTAATTCCATGTTGTTTGCAGTAATCAGGGAATTCCTTTGAGTCATATTCTCCACCACGATCTAACCTCAATACCTTGATTTGTCGATCACTTTGATTTTCTAATAAGGCTTTGAATTCCTTGAACTTTGCAAAATTTGTAGACTTCTACTTCAAGAAGTAAACCCAAGTCTTTCTACTATAATCATCAATGAAAGTAAGGAAGTAACAACTTCCACCATTCGAATGTATCCTCATAGGTCCACACAAGTCTGTATGCACTAGCTCAAGAGGTTGCTTTGCTCTGTATGAAACTCCCTTTGGAAACATTTCATGGTGTTGCTTTCCTAAGATGCAATGCTCACAAGCACTAGCACGTTCTTTGAAGGAGGTAATCCCCTGACCATCTGTTTTTGCTGCAACAATTTTAAACCAGAAAAGTGCAAGTGTCCAAATCGAAAGTGCCATAACCAATAATCATCAGAACATGCAACTGTAAAAGAACTGACCTGATCATTGTAATTCATAACCAGAGGAAAGAGTATGTTCCTTGTCATCTGCACCTTCGCTATCAGCTGCTTGCTTGGGGGCTTGTCATATATAACACATTCTTGACCTTGAAAGATAACTCTGTATCCTTTATATGTTAATTGACCAACACTTATCAAAAATAGGAATATAATATACCTCTGAGATTGTCTTCGACCTCCCTTGCTTGGTCAAAATGTTGACCACTCCTTTTCCATCTACTTCCATAGTCTTGTTAGTCCTCAACTTTACCTTTGTTTTCACAGATTAATCGAAATTTTCAACCAAATCCTTGTTGTTTGTCATGTGGTTACTGCAGCCACTGTCTAACAACCACACACTAGCAGAAGGTCCATGCATGGTATGGAAAGTTAGAAACATGGAGTTAGTACTCTCTGTAGTGACATTAGCTCTCTGGTTCCCTTGATCAACTATCTTCTTCCTGCAATCACGAGCATAATGACCAAATTTATTGCAATAATAACATCTTACCTTCGATTTTTCAACTCTTTGATTATTGTTGAAGCTTTTGTAGTTGCTTCCACTTTCATGTTCATGCTCTTCTCGGCCATCTCTTTGACTGCCATATCTTCCGCTTCGTCCTCTGCTTCTCGATCTACTTTTGCCTCGACCTCTATCTCTTGCAATAGAAACCTGACTTTTGAAGGATGTATCTAAAGTGGAATCCTTATTTCTGTCTATCCTTGCCTCATGTGATAGAAGTGATCCCACCAGCTCATCAATTATTAATGATGCCAAATCCTTGGCTTCTTTTATCGTAGCTACCACAATATCAAATTTGGTAGACAAATATCTAAGGACCTTCTCAACCACTATTTGATCTTTAATTTCTTCACCATAAATCTTTAACTGATTTATGACAATTATGACCTGATTCATGAAAGACTCGATGTCCTCTGTCTCCTTCATCTGCAGACTTTCAAAATCTCTCACAGTGTTCTGCAACTTAACAATATTGACTTTGGCCATACCTGTATAGTTTGTCGCCAAAATATCCCATGCTACTTTTGCTGAAGATGTGATCATAATCTTCTGGAACACTATTCGGTCCACTCCCTACTAGATAAGCTGCAACGCTTGTGCATTATTCTTTTTGCCTGTCTTTTATTGATCTCTCTTTGCATTAGTGAGAGCTCGTGCTTCTACTTCATCCTTAGGTTCTAAAAACCCAAACTGGACATAATCTCAAACATCATGTGCTTACAAAATGGTTGCCATCTTAATGGCCCACACATCATAATACTTCTCTGTAAATGGTACGCACTGGGATTGGAAATTTGAGAAAGCCATCTTTCTTCAAAACTTCCCTTGAGAAACACTAAATTTCTCTTTTTATAAACTTGCAAAAAATTAGTTTACTTCTCTGTAAATGGTAGGCACTGGGATTGGAAATTTGAGAAAGCCATCTTTCTTCAAAACTTCCCTTGAGAAACACTAAATTTCTCTTTTTATAAACTTGCAAACAATTAGTTGAAAAAATTCGGAAATAAAAACTCCTTGGAACCCTTGTTATCTCCCTCTTTTTCTTTTTATAAAAAAAATTATATATAAAAAAAACTTTTTATAAATATTTTTTTATATAAAAAAAAAAATTAATATAAAATACTTTTATAAAAAACAAATTTTATATATAAAAAAAAATAACTTTAATCCCTTTTCAGAAAGTCCTTTAATACTAATCTGAATTCACGTGATAATCCAAAAAACGTGTTTTAAATCAAATCGCCACGCGGGTTTCAAAAAATTTCGGAACAAACGTGGGTTTTATAAAAACAAATTATATAAAACTTCAATACGTTGATTTCGTTACATAATTCCGCGTTTTTAACCCGATCACTGAAATCAACCCGATTTACGAATCGTAGCTAAACGTAAATTGCGCGGATTTTTTTACTACTAAAGTGTAAAATTTGGGCGGTTCTTAACCGTTGGACAAATTTGCAATGCAATTTAAAAAAAACTGTTTTTTTCTTTTCTTGGTTTTTTTTTCTCACTGCTCTGCAGGCACTAAAGATATTGTGATCTTTCTTTAGCTCCAATACTAATTTGTTGAAAATGCATAGAAGACATAATTCACCCAAAACACTGGCTGCGGTTCTTCTATTAATCACACAAAACTTGATTCTTACAATGAAACCAGTGAAAGATATTTAACATTTTCAACTAGCGAATTTACCTAAAATATCTTAACATGCAACCACACTAAAAATCATTTATCACTTAACTCGTGTTAACTCAACCCTTCCACACCTAAATTCTTCAATAGTTATAAATGGAAAACATCAACATCTCTATGCCAGAGTAATAAAAAATTATTAAAAAACACAAGCTTAAATAAGTAACTCAATGCTTATATTGGAATCTTCCCATTCCCATGAAGAAAATTCTTACTCTTATACTTTCACAAAGCAAATCTAATAAATCTTACATAATTCCTTATATTTGAAATATTATTTTTCCAAACATTAATGTCATTTATTTCTTAAATCTTAGTAAAAATTCTTAGAAATAATAATTTTTAATCGGAAAATTAATCCTCTTTTAATCTATTCTATACTTCAAACTCGTGAGGAAGGTGTAACCTGTAACAAAGTAGCACGCTGCATCAACATATTGGCTGAATGTTTTTTGCAATTGAATTTTACATTTTGGATATTCTATTGCGATGTTTCCCTAAGTTGTTATTTTGCATATGCTGCACATGACCCAGTGCCTCGGTCACCTTGACATCACAGAATAAAATTTGCATACAGCCATTTCAAATATTCCATTCTCCAAAGAAGCCTTTCCAAATAAATGACAGATCTTTGTACGGTTTTTTTTAGTTGAACTGGCTTTTTATTCTTGTAACAACTTTTCATTTTGGAACGGGCAATACAGAAACTCAGAGTTTTGATAGATCTTCAACTGATCTGATAGATATTCTATAAAATTTCAACTTTGGAACTTGGTAACTCTGAAATCCAGAGTTTGCATATATCTTGAACTTGGATGGAAATTTTGACTATTTAAGTATCAACTACCACTCCAGAATGATATCTGGAATAGTATATAATAAGAATCTGCAAAGTGTGAGCATTACCATTACAAAATTCTAATATTCATGCATTTTCAAATATATTGATAACTTTTTATATATTTGCTTACAGTCAGTATCCGTCGTTATCAGATAATCTGCAGTTCCCTGAGAATATAGTGGAGACACACTTCGGTCACCATTTCTTTCTGCACAAGAAGAAGAATGTACAATGTTGCGCTTCCGAGCTTACAATACGGGGCAGTACTGGTGATTTCAAGAGTCTCTGGTGCAAGGAGTTCTTTTAATCGATTAAGCAGCCGTCCGATTTCTTAGTTTCAAACTTGTGATGAATCTTTTTCAGGGGGACCATTAATGCAGAGATAATAGTGGAAAACAAAGAGACAGTGGTCAGACTACCTTGCTGGCGAGTTTTGGTTGCTCAGACTGGAAAGATGTGGGACCTTCAATTTTCCACCCAAATATTTGTTTCAGTCTTCCCATTGCCGATCTGTGACCACTCATTAAATCTAATTCTGATTCCACGTTGTTTTCTTTGCAATCGAACGCGTTGAAAGCATCATGACTATGCTTTCTGCGCAAGCTTAGTTAATGTGCAACAAAGCCGAATCTGCAATATATTTCTCTGATGCGACCACGATTTCATGGTTGCACGGACTGAATAATGAGATTGGGCAGCTCGGGTTTGTTTTCATCAACATGGTCTTCTCGCATGTCAATGTTGGGTCTACTACCTAAGTTTTCTTCAACTCCATTAATCTGCGCATAACTTGGTTGCAGGCAATCCCAAATCTCCTGCCAAATTTAAATTGATTCACATGCCAATATATTTCTAAATTACTCATATCCCTGAATCAAATCGGTCGGCAGTAATTCAATAAAATATTTTGTTAAATTTGTCTAATTCAATAATTATATTCACTAATTATTGCTATAATCCAAAAGTATATGGCAACTCAAATATACTAATAATATGTGACGTAGTATTAAGTGAACCTCAAATTGTTACCATAATCAAAATATACGCTAGGTTTGAAATCAACATTATTATCCAATTAATTTATTTTAATTTTAGATTTATTAAGTAGAGATTAAATCTTTTGAAATATAAATATTTTTTTAGAGTAGAAAAATATTTGATTTTTTTAGGTTATTGATAGATCTAGAGTTAAGATGGGGAGTTAAGATGCATCTAGGATGTTATAATAAATATGTAGTTGACATTGAAATATTTTATTTATAATTCTCGTTTTCCAGGTTAAAATGTTAAAATATACCTCATGTTTTTTAACTGTGTGTATTCATTTAATTATTTTCATTATTAATATTTTCTGAAATATTATAGATCAAATCCATATTAAACTTTGAAAAAATTACAAATATCCCTCATACATTGAATTAAAAAGCAACTATTAATGGAATAAGAATTCTCTTATTTTTAATTTAAATTACTTTATTTTTATATGTTATTTAATATGGACATTGAAATATTTTTTTTATAATTGACTATAAAATATTTTTTGTTTTAAATATCACATGAAAGAAACAAAGAAAGAAATTATTTTAACATCCACGAGGCTAAAGATAGCTTATGGGAGAGATTGCTTCTTCATCTGCTTGATGTATTCGACCCTTTTTCTATGAAACTTCAAAATAAATGATCTCATCTTCTTGACAAATCCCTCGCTAACTAGATTATCCCAAGAACTCGCTGCCAGCATATCTGCATAATTTTCCTTGTTGTCTTTGAAGGCCTCACATTCTAAAATGAAATGTTTTTCTGTTTCCACTTTTCCGGAAGAACAAAAATTGCATACTTTTTCCTACCACACTTCTTTTGGCCTTTTCCAGTGCCCTGTTTCACAACGGAGTTGATGAGAATTAGTCCTTAAGTTCAGAATTTTGGCTCTCCAAGAGATATTGGCCTCTATGTATGCTTTTGGTGATGACTATGAGTGGGATTAAGCACTTCAATATAATATTTTTTCTTTCTTCCTAGCTCCTTATCCAAAATACGCTTGTGGAACTTTTCCATAACAAAAGCTTTTATCTCTTTGTTGTTTATAGTGCACGCATTCAAGCCAATACCCCATTTACTAAACCATTTTTTATTTTGCTGCATCCAAGTATTTTTTCTCTTACACAATCTGTCATTAAATACAACTTTAGGCCATCTACCCTCTTCCATTTGCTCAATTTTTTTTAAATACCTTATGACTCGCATCATAAGAATTGCTTCAATAGGAGCAGTCCCTGTTTCACTTAACAAGATAACATAAGGAACTGCACTTTTAATCTTGAATTTGTTTGTAATCAAATGCTTCTAAATTTTCTCAATTTGTCTCCGCTGCATGTCGGATGTACTGCCGGCCCATAGTTCACAACCATAGAGAATCACTGGAATCACTAGAAGCCCAAAAAGAGTTTGAGTGGTTTTCCAGTCCCATAACGCTGCCTCTCTACACCTATTTTGAAAAGCATAAAATGTTTTCCAACCCCCCAAAGTTCTTTTCTTTCTACAACCATTCCAGCTTGGATTTTTGTTGAAGTCAATTATGAGACATTTGTATTCCGCAACTTTTTCTAGAATGTTGTCTTCAAAGTAGAACTTATGTTGGTTATGTTTTCTTTTCTTAGAGAAAACCACTACTTTCATTTTGCTGATATTGACTTGCATCCCCACACTTCTACAAAAATGCTCAAGGGATAGTAAGTGCTCTTGAAAACCAAGAGTTGATTTAGCAATCAGAATAAGGTCATATGCATACAAAAGAAGCCTTATAAGAAACTTCCCCAAATAGATACCATCACCCCCTTGCGAATTTAACCACTCCTCAACCTTATCAATATATAAACCAAAAAGGGTAGGAGACAGTAGGCAACCTTGCTTGACCCCGATATCGCTTATGAAACTTTCAGAAATGCTTGCTGAAGTTCTAATTTTGACTTTCACCTTTTCATATAGCCTATGCGCAGCTGCTCTCAAATGTTTAGGAACCCCAAGTTCCTCCATTTTGTGCCAAAACTTATCCCTAGGAACCGAGTCAAACGCTTTTATGAAATCAACAAAGCAACAAAAGACTTCTTCCTTTTTCACCCAAACTTTTTTAATGATGTGCCTTAAAGTTATACAATGATCAATTGTGAAATGTTTAGGTCTAAAATCTACTTTCCCTTTAACACGCTTATCTCTTTCTTATGCCCACTTGCTATTTTTTTTTTTCTAGCATGCTTCCAAATAGCTCTGCAAACAAAGGGTTTATCATGATGGTCCTATAATTGGAGGGATTATTGACGTCACCGCTCTTGAAAAGAGGTATTACCAGACTAGTTGTCCAATCTGTTGGGAGCCCCTGTTGTATGATGGTGTTAAATTTTTTTGTAATGTGAGGTGCAAGAATCCTTGAGCCCCAATTTAGATATTATGCTTGGAGTTCAGCTAAGTCTTTTGCTTTTCCAACACCCAACTTCTTAATACCCATCTCTACCTCTTGCATCGTGAAGAGTTTAGTATCAGTGTTGACCAAGGGGGGAGGGTCACCCTTGGGATCCTGCTCATAGAGTTGTCTTGCATAGTCAAACCATTTAGAAGTTGTAATACTATTTCCAATTTGTATCTTTTTCGGTTGGAGCTCCTTCCAAAATAATTTGGGATTATTTTTCCTAAGGAATATTAGTTCTTCCCTCCTTGAAACCATGAAATTGTCATTTTTCTTGCTTCATAACTTCTTGTAATCTTTGAGCTTTATGTTATCCTTGTTTGACTCTTTCCTCACTCTCCTTGCATTTTTTCATTCCTCGTCAAACCAAGCATTAACCGGAAAACAATTTGTTTCAGACTTCTTAATTTTTTCTCTTTTGAACTTTGCAAGTGCGCATTGAATTAAATGTGTTAATTCATGACTATGAAGGTTGTGAATTGTGTTTTTCTCCTTCTCGAAGAGCCTCTATAGCGTCATCTTGAAGGTATTACAATTTTCTGGGTCAAAAGAATTCTGCCTTGTGAGAGGCTTTGTTGGATATGCTGAATTTTTTACTCTAATTGTTTCTTTCCAGTCCAGGAGAAACATAAATAAATTGGCTTGTGATCTTATTTTAAGTCCCACAGCTGATCTCCAATCAAAACTTCCTCCATTTCTTCACACAAACCATGCGAGAAAATTACATAATCTACTACACTTGCTTCATTTTAAGTATTGCAAGTGAAATTACCAGACTTTTCCCATCTATTCAAACAATTACAAATGACTAAATCAAAGGCCCCACATAGAGTAAGCAATTATTCAACAAAGAGATTGCATCCCTTGTCCTCCGAAATTCTTTCCCACTAATGATTACTCTCTTGTGTAAGCCAAAAAGAGTCGCAATCATATTTACAACAAAGAATGCTAGCTTGCTCATTTGTAGTCCTAGCATTGAAATCACCCACTATAAGGACTTCACCTAGCTGTGAATAAGTTTCAATATCCACTTTTAAGGTTGCAAATGGATCTTTGTGGTCAAGCCCTCTACCTTTGTCGATTTTTGAAACTTGCGGCGCAAAATAGCATGATGCAATTCTGATGTGGTTTCCATTTTCTGATATTTTAAACCAAATGAATTGCTTATTTGAGTCTTATTTTTCTATTTGAATGAGACAACCTTCTTTCTCCCTTACTAAAACAATGATACCCCCATGCCCTTTGCCATTCCCTGCTACCTTGTTCCACACTGTCATCTTCTAGTATCCTTCAAACAGAGGTTTCTTGCACCCTTCATGCTCATGTGTTTCTATGAGGAAAATTGTGTCTCTATCTTCCGCAATAGGCCCTAACCTAGGTCCTCATCTCCATCGGTAACCTCTGTAGTTCCAAAAAAATAATATTAAGGAAACCTGGGTATGACTTGATTGCTATTTATTTTGACATGAAAGGCTCACATTTCAGTCTTTGTCCCTGCATTCCCATACTAACCTTGCTTCCTGATTTCCTGTTGAAGAGTTTGTTACCTCTTCTTTATTACCATCTTGCTGCTCTGTTTTGGAAGGAGGTCCAAATCGCGCTATCACAGCTTTGCCTTTATAAATCCATTCTCTCGTGTCTTCATCTCTTGCTGCCCTAACCTTTAACATTTACTCCCTTCTTTCCTCCTCTTGTTTTACAGTTAAATTTCTTCCAGAAAAAATGAGAACCCATCAAGATATGTTTCTTGCTTAGAATGATATATTTATCACGCAAGCTAGGCATGATGACTTTTATGGGCCTAGCTCTCTCCCCGTCAAACTTACGCACCCTCCATGCTTGGCATATTTGTCCTTGCCATAGCAACTTGTCTTTCAAGAAGTCTCTTGTAAGGTCAAGAGTACATTCATTTTTCCCATAGTCTTTCATCCCTTTAATAATTATGTTTGTTGCCTATTTTGTCTTTCCTTGCCTTCTCTATCTTGCCTGTTGTCAACCTGAATGTTTGTTTCTCCTTCCTTATTAGCAGAATTGCTAACAACTTGAGCCCAAGCTTTGGAAACTTCGGTGGAATTTCCTTTCCTTTCTTCTCTTGCTTTCCTTCATGGTTTTCTATTTGGGCAATCATTTCCCCTTTATCCTGGGATGATTTCGCATTCACCACCTCTATACTTTCGGCTACAGAATTCTTTATGTTTTTCACATCCGCCTTCATGTGTTTCCATTCTTCCTTCCCTATCAGGAGAGCTTCGTGTAGCAATGCCATTTGTTCCTTTAAAACTTTGTTTCTTTCTACTAAAGCCTTGTTCTCAGCTATTATTATATGAATTTTATGATCTCTTTCCTACTCTTTAGCTTCTAAAACCTCCAACCTTTTTTTGCATTTAACAATTCTTTCACATAAAGATTAGATGACCAGGTGAGAGGTGTGGATGTGGGACTATGTTGGCTTGATGGGGCCTGACCTAGGTTCGGAGTTAATTAGCCAAACAAATCCCTACACTACTGGCCCTTTCAGCATTAGCCCGCAAAGCACGGACTGAAGTCTCACCCGAAGCAGTATGGGGGCGTCAAGCGGATAAATTGTTCTTGCGGACAAGACTGATCTCCCTAGTATCAACTGATATCTAGCGACAAACAGAACAAGCAAATCTATCTTTCCCTAAACATATTTCGATTCATTAATAAAAACTAAGAGGTGTTTTAGACCCTACCTTAAGTCCAACGCTAGTTTGTGGCAGCCACGCTCCAATAGCTCCAAAGAGTCTCCTTTTAAGAACCTGCAATCACAAACAAGCACACATCAAAGAACACCTGCATAGCTAATATAATAAATCATGTTCATCATAGTGATCAAGGAGTCTATGAAATAAACCATATAACACAGCTTATTGAGAAAAATGAACTTGATTGTATTAACTTTAAACAAAGAAGAACTTTACAACCTTGGTGCCTTGATGTTGTACAAGCTCCTCCCAGGGTCCAAGCAAGAATCTCCTCTACTTTGACAAGCTTCACACTCTTCCCAATGAGATCAAAAGGTATGTGATCTCTCCTCTCAAGCTCAATTAGGAAGTCTAAATTCCAACAGCATTTACCCTAAAAAATATTCAGCTTTTAACCTCTCCAGTAACCAGCCTAATGCCTCATTTTATAGTGCTGAGGAAGGAAGTTACAAGGGCCACCAATGAAGGGATAGAGTCCTCCTTCAAAGGGATAAGCTCCTCACATCAAGGGGTTAGCTCCTTTCATAATGGGATGAATGAACCACCAAGGAGCGAACTTGCCACCTCAAGATTCCCTCTAGAAGCTTCCAGAAATTACTCAAAGTGAGTTTTTAAGAATAAATTTCCGCCTTTTTGACTTTTACAGGGGTCCGCACCCATCCCTTTAGAGACAGAGCGGGCAGGTCCGCAGGGGACATGACCAGTGGGTGCGGGACCGTAGGCATTGCTAACAGAAAGTGCGGGCCCAGAGTTTTAGAGCTTTTGAAGGGCTTTCTTTCATTTTCAAGGCTTGACATGAAGAACTGAGGCTTAAGACTTGCAAAGGAGGTAAGTATGAGTGGTGATAGACTCACACAGATTGCAGAAAGTCATGGTGAAAATTTTTTGTGCAACAGGGGGGATGCTAGAACCAAGTTTCCGCACCCTTGAGATGTCTGAGGGGTCGATTTAGTCCAACTATGCCTACCTTCATGTAGGTTACTTCACGCACTGTTCTGACCTGCGATACCTTCACGCAGCCCTAACCAGAGGGCTGAGGTGATTTCGCACTGCTATGGCAGCGATCCGCACTAGTTTCGCAAGTTACATCGCGTATCTTAATTATCCTCTTATAGATGTTAGTCAACTTTGCGTAACTAGATACTTTCACTCACATTCACTTAATATACACAGTTATATATTTTATCACACCATATAGACAACAGAAATGAAATTTATACCCAATATATTCGATACAGAAAACAGGAAATGAATACACAAAATTGATGTAAGACTTCTCTTTATTAATGCTTCAACAGTTACAGACTCGCCTCGCCCTGCGCACTCAGCTGCAGGGGTCCACACTCTCAGCTGCAGACTACTAAGCCTCTGTGCACTCAGCTGCAGAGCCTTCTCCTACTCTACAACCCAAAGACTCCACTTTACCCTTAGATCTTCCACTATGCTTCTATTCCATGGTCATTCTTCTAATTCTATTTCTATCATGTCTCAACTATTTAGAGCCTCACTCTATTTATACAATCCCATGGTCTGTAGACCATGGGTAGATCTCTAAAGCTAACATTACATTACAAAATTGAGGGCGGATAACCCTATGACTCATTTACAACTTCGCGCTCCACACCCACAAAATGCGGAGTCTTTACATCGGATTTTACAATTTTTAGCCAAAATCTGGGCTTTTAGCCCCAAAATTTCCCTTAGGCGATCCTGCGCCCAATAGGCCCCCAACACAAACATCGTGACTCGCCCTGGAGTCACTTCATCAGTGCGGATATCATCGCGCGGAGACCTCCTAACTTTGCCTGAACTGCTGCAAGGTCAGCAACGCACTGAGCAGCTACCTGCTGCACTTCCTGGATGCACTGTTCAGAGACTGTTGTAGCTGAACTGCTTCCCTGCACCTGTTCCTACGTTCCCTGCATCTACATGAGCTTGGCTTCAATAGAGGCTGTAATGATGAATGGCTCATTTATCCATGGTTGTACATGCGCCTTCAAGACAACTTCCTTATGTCACGCAGCATCTACCTGCTCCTTGAGCGCTTTTTCCTACTGCATTCGCCGGAGCCTCTGTGTAAGGGCCACCGTTTGTGCGGTCCCTTTTATTTCATCCTATTGTTGCTACAGCTTGCATGCCACTATTTCTAAGCGTTGTATGTTCGAGTCCTCCTACAGAGTGGTGAGGACCTAGAACGAATCTTCAAATAGTTTGATGCAGTCCTTCACTGCACTGCTAATCTCCGCTATTCCTATTGTAATGGTGCTGACACATTGTTCCTTCACCTCAGGCGGAGTTGAAGGCTACGCCTTCAATTGCAGCTCAGCTATCTGAAGGTTCAACTCCAGCTAAACCTTAGCCATTTCTTATTTCGCCTCGTGCACCCCTGCTGGTAGCCTCTAAATGCGTGCCTCTACTGGTTCCTCTGCTGGGATGGCTAACTCAGGGACCATCTAGTAGGCTTCCTCAACCACCTGCACTAGCTATCTATTCTATGTCACAACCTCGTCACGCTGCAGGCTCAATTATTCAATATTAATCCGTTTCTCGCTCATCCCCTGGAGCACGCGACCCTCGCTGGCCTACAGTTCTGTAGTCACTCCATCTAGCAGAACATAGAGTGTCTCCTGAGGGAGCGCAACCATGTTTATCCCAACTCCCTTCAACACACTGACCATAGGCTTGTCGACCTCATTTTCTGTAACCAGTGCACCCTCTGACAACACTATAGTGTTGGTCATGCGGGAGCGCAACATTTCCTTAGCCGTGGCCATGCCTATTGCGAGGTTGGTCGACAGAGTACCAGCCTAAGGAGTGCACACCTGCAACTCCTGTATCTGTGTCAGGAGGGCCCCTAACGCCATCTGGTTTTCCTTTGCGAACTACGAGAGGACCTCCGTGGTGACGTCCCGCATCGTCTCCCCTATGTCATGGAGATCCCCCTTAGTGAGGGTGATGGGGTCGAAAGAATTCTTTGAGGCCTTTGACTTCTTCTGCGGCCCCACCTGCTCTCTCGGGCGTTGTCGCTTCAGCTGTGTGGATGTTGTCTGTAGGTCCGTGCCACCTTCCTCTGGATCTGTCTCCTGTGCGAGTGAAGGCGACTTTTCTCCCTTGCGGTCCTTCTTAGCTGCCTTTTGTTGTTCTTCTGCTGCCTTCATAGTGTCACGCACCTCCTGTGCTTTGGCTGCTGTTGCTTCGTTCCTTCTCTTCTCTACCAACTGTGCCATCCGCAGTTTTGCCTCCTCCTTTTTCCTTTGTGCAACAGACTTCTCTGATTCCATCGTGGAGTTGTCTGAAGCACCACTCTAGTGGCCACGATTCAAGCACAGTGAATATGACATTGTCTGTGGCCAGGTAAGGGAGCTTGTTCCGTTTCTTCATGGGGTCCTTGCACACCCTGATATACACATAATGGAAGTCTACCTTGAACTCTACGAACCTCTGCAGACTGTTATAGATAGTGGGCGATAACCGCTACTTGCGGTTAATCCCCATTCTGATGTTCATATCCATGAACACCCAGAATATCTTGATGTCTCTGATCCTCTGCATGTCTTTAGTTGCCCGAAGTGAAGCGTACTTCACTGCCTCCAGAAGGTCCTGCGCTATTGTGGGGAACTGGCTATCCTCGGGAAATTCCCAAGATACTAGCACTATGGATAACAGAAGCCATGCATAGTGGAAAGTCTTCCCTTACTCTTGCACCTCACAGCAAGTTCTCTAGGAACTCCCTACACAAGTAATCTGCCTAGTTAAACTGGACCCCATTTGTGCATTGCGCGGCAAGTGAAACCACTGGCGCGGGAACCTCATCCACACGACACTTCCGCATGACTTTCCTGGCCAATATCTGCATCGTGACTCTAACTGCAGTGTTATTGATATTGGAGATCACGTACCCTCTCTTTTTCTTCTCTAGCTTGAACTTTTTCTTCATGGCCTCCGTGATGGCCAAATCATCACTTTTACCCTCGGATATGTTCGCTGGATCCTCCCCTTTGCAAGGGAGCTGGGTAATTCTGTGAATTAGGTGGTCTGTGATGGGGATGGGCTCCTCCAGCCACAAACACCCATCATGCACTAGGCAGAGTAGCTGCCTGATGACAAAGATAGTCACTGGGGTGCGATGGTAATGCGGCACCCAGAGCAGGTTTAACAACCCTGCTTTCTCTACTCCTCGCAACCACTTGTGTGGCTCCAACTCTATGACTCCCGCCACTGTATTTTTCTTTGACCGCATTAGCTGCGCGGTTGCCAAATGTGGGAATTTCTCGTGGTTCGTGAGATCCCAGTCTTCAAATTTTAGAACTGGCACCCGTCCCAAGTGTGCTCCATCAAAAACGATATCATCGGGTAGCAGCGGAGTCTGCAAAGAGCTTTTTCTCTCATCCAGGTCCTTGGGCACCCTTGCTTTCCCCTTCTGTGAAGGAACGTATGCGGGTAACCTGGTGAGAGGGTCTGCACCCTGGGTTTCTTCCTCCATTTCTCCGTCCTCCTCCTCTACTAGGATTTCTTCAAAGTCTTCTTCCTCCTCATCGGCTTCCAAATTGATCGCCTTCCCATTTTCTTCCATGGTAAGTTTAGTTCTCAGTGGGTTTCTAGGGGACATGCGCACTAGAACCATAGGCGGCTTGTCTTTCTTGGGTCTCGACGTGTGTGGTGATTTAGGGGTTTCTGTGACTATCCCGGTGCTTTGTGGGACATCTCCTATTGTCACGACCTGCGCGGCCTCTTCAGCGGTCATCTCTTCGATATCCATGGCTTCTTTAGATGCTGCCATATTGCTATTCAACAAATCTCTCAACGGCTCAGGTAAGTGCTCAAACAATGCCTTCGACTTCAAAAGATCAAACAGATCTGGGTTCATAAGTCTCTGGGCGCGCAACAACTCAATTCTCAAATGGACATGTGTTGTTTGCTGGGCAACCCTTTGAAATTTATAGCGCCTTTTGAATTCGAATTCGATCGTTCCCCCCAAATCTGGTCCATTAATGCTCCATGGCAACATATTTTCCCAAATATAACCCATAAAGTTTGCCTTAAATGCCTACCACCCACTCCATTTGGTCTCAAACCAAGAATCACGCCGTGAATAGTGATTTCAATAGTCACTTTCCAGCCAACCCGCGTGGCAGCGCAGTTACCATTGCGCTATCGTGGACCCTGTGACACCTCGCTACTGCGCGCAGTCCTGACATCACGTAGCTCTCGAGCAGAGTTGTTTATAGTCCCGCACCTCCTTTTAGCTGCCTGGAGCACTAAGACTATGCTTCCTGCGGCTAGTTAGATGGTCGGGCCACCTGTGTATAGCTTCAAATGACTGCCATTTACTTTTCCTGGGAAGAGTTCACCATTTAACTTCTCCAACTGCACCGCGCCACCATTTGTGATTTCCTTAATAACATACAGTCCCATCCCATGCAAAAAACTGAGAAACTCTTGATGGTGGTCCCCAAGTCTGTCAATGTAATCGAGCTCATCCTGCTCTATCACTACGGTATTTTTATTAAGAAAGTCCTTCTTATTTCCTTCCTGAAGCCTCTTGACTTCCACTTCCGCCATGGCGCTTTTCTCCCTCAACTGAACTCTTTCATTCATGAGTTCTTGGAGCCTAAGATCACCCTACTAGATCTCTTCATCGAGTCCCAACCGTTCTTCTTCGAGCTCTTCCAACTGTGCGAGCCTTTCCTCTAGGGCTCTACAGTCCGTTACCCCTGCGAGTGCTGCTATGCATGGACTATAAATGATATACTCCATAGGCATTACAGCTTCTACTCCATCAACCAGCTGAAAAGGCGTCTGTTCAGGTACGCGCAGGTCCCAATCACTTCACTACGCATTGCATACCTTGTTCAACGCGTTGCACACCTTGTCAAATGCTTTCGTATGGATAATCTTCTGCGCGATTTTTCTTCCAACATAATGTCTATCCAACCTTAAGAGCGAGTTGCACATCTGTCCCCCCAACACACGCTTATTGACCATACCTCTCAACGCAGAATGGTCTGTATACATCTTGAAGTGTCCCTCTAGAATGTAGTGCTGATATTTCTGGAGTGCATACACCATAGCCAGTCCCTCGCGTTCAGTGGTGGAATAATTCTTTTTTGCTTTAGATAATCTGCGACTTGTGAACATGATAGGGTGATCCAATCCTTCTCCACCCTCCTGTACTACCCCCAACGCTATACTCGACGCGTCAACATGGACATGAAACTCTTTCTTCCAGTTCAAGAAGACCAAAATCGGCGTAGTGACCATCTTTTCTTTCAATACATCGAGGATTTTCTTACAGTCATCATTCAAGCAGAACATGACATCCTTTTTCAACAACTTTTCCATCAGCGCGGTGATCTGGGCATAGCTTTTGATGAACTTCCTGTAGTACCCCGTATGCCCAAGAGTAGCGCGCAGCTGTTTCGCACTCAGCAGATCTTGCAAATTCAGAATCACCGCGATTTTCGCCGGTTCTACCATTAGCCTGTAGTTTTTAACCCCGTACAGAAATTACCTACATACGAATTCTAAAACACAAAAAAATAAACAATGCGAGAGCATAACACATAAAAAACATATACACAGAGATTTTCCCACTGGATCCCAAAACCGGGACTACCAGCTTGATTTTTCATTATGTTCCTTTCAATGTTACAATACATATTTATACATGCCGAAGCATCCAATACCATGGACCGAAAACCATTGCGTCCAAAACCATGGACCAAATATAACACAACCCAACACAACCATTGTCTACAAACCACATGCCCCAACAGGTTCCCAAAAGGAATGAGGAACGTACACTTCTTGAGGTTTAGTGCAATTTGGTATCTTCACTATGTATCCAGCATCAAGTGTAGGTTCGCTACATGGCACCTAACCAACCCAAATATAGTCTAGTCGTCAAGATAGACTTCCAAGAATTTATGAATATATTCCCTGAATGTCACAACAACTACATGCGAAAAGATAGTAGGGGCATTCTTCAATCCAAATGGCATGACAGTATATTGAAATCAACCCCACTCAATCACGAAGGTTGTCTTGTTTCTATCCTCTAGCGCGATTTTGATCTGGTGGTACCTTGAGAACCCATCAGTGAAAGAATATGCTTCCTGACCACCTACATTGTCCAACACCTCATCCGTGAATGGTGTTTGGAATGGATCATGTACACACGCGTTGTTCAACTTTCTGAGATCCACGCACATTCTTATTTCTTCCAAATTCTTCTTTTCTTGTACCACCATCGATCTTACCCAATCTGATTCCTCCACATGCTCGATGATGCTTGCCATGAGCATCTTGTCTAGTTCTACGCGGACCTTCTCCTTGTACTTCAGATTTAAGCAATACGGCAGCTACTTAACTGGATTCACGTCGGGTTTTAATGTGATCTCCATTACCCCTAAATCTCCGATTATTCCCTTCAAATCCGTAAACTTGGTTGGGACTAAGTCTTGATATTCGCGGAGCAATTTAGCAACCTTATCCACCGTTAGGCCATCCCAATAGTCTCTAATCTTTGCAAATTTAGGTTCCGCCTCCATACCAATATTCACCTGCTTAGTTTTCACCGACGCGGTTATGTCGGGGTTCTCAATCTGTGGTCCCTGAACCTCGCGATGGCCTTCCGTCTCTCGAATGTTAATTTTCCGCGGATCTTCGTCTTCTTCTTCAGCAATTACATTATAACATTCCAGTGTCCAGCTCAGTTGAGTAGCCCATTCGGGCTGGATCGATTCTACCGACTCCTGTGGTATCCTAAAGATGGCTACTTTTACCTCTTGTAGCGCTTCATCAATGTTCTCCCACTCATCCTCAAAATTAAAGGTCATCACGAACCCTTCGCGCAAAACATCCCATTCAGCTAGCCCATGGCGGAGCTCTGTTTCTATATACCAGTTCATTGGTATAACATCCAAAGTATGATAGAATAGGTGTACCCACTTAGGTTGTGGCTTTTCCCCATAGGCCTGTGTCCATTTGGCTAGATGCGCATGTGGATCATCCTGTCCATTGTACTTGTCTATCAACCGCACCCTTGGCTTCCCAAATCGTAAGCGCATCATTCCCCTACACTTGTTGTAGGAATTTACAGGGTAAGTTCCTTAGAAAGAATACCAAGAGGACACCGCTCACAACCAGATCTCAAATCAATACACCAGTATTTTTGACGTGGTTAAAACCCTCAGAGTGCAAGGAGGGAAATAGTCCACGGCCTGTCCCAACGTGGGTACAGACAATTTATTAATCAAAGAATGAAAATTTACATAAGCTTCTCTCATGCACGGATTACCCGAACAATGACCCTCCATGCGCTTTAAATAGAACTCATGGACCAATCGGGTGTCAAGCCACGGATCAAGTGTCGGTAATACCGAGGTGAGAGTGAACCGTCGGATCACTACATATCGTGACCGTCGGATTGTATGTTACAAAATGTACAACGGTAAAGAAACACACTTTACCTAACTCTAACCTAACTCTATACTAGACCAAGTTGAACTTAACTATATCCTATGTGTCGGAATATCCTAACATCCCCCCTTAAGAACAACTTGGGATAGGATTGAAGGATTTACAAATATGACACAATAGGAGAAGGAAGGAGGCACTAGAGCCTATCCCCCCTTAGTGACAACTTCCTGAACTCCAAGCATATATCGAAGTTTAGTGAACTTCGCCTCTGTGAGAGCCTTTGTGAAGATGTCTGCAACCTGATCATCTGTTGGACAATATTGCACTTCAAGAACATGGTCATGAATGAGCTTTCTGATGAAGTGCATGTGTAGTTCAATGTGTTTGCTGCGCTGATGCTGGACTGGATCTTTGCATAGCTGAATGGCACTTTGATTATCACACCAAAGTGTGGTTGGATGCTGCTGCTCAAAGCCAAATTCTGATAGGATCTGACGAAGCCACAAGGCTTCCTTACTAGCTTCCACGGCACCACGATACTCTGCTTCTGCTGACGAAAGAGAAATGGCAGCCTGTTTCTTACAAGCCCATGTAATAGGTCCTGAACCAAGAGTGAAGACATAACCGGCAGTAGACTTCCGATCATCAAGGTCACCAGCCCAATCAGAATCAGTGAAACCAACTAACAGAGGAGCTGCTTTGGCACTGTAATGAATCCCAAACTGTACTGTACCTCGAACATAACGAAGTATTCTTTTAGCTGCTTTCCAATGACTTTCACGGGGGTTTTGCATAAAACGAGCAACAAGGCCAACAGCAAAGGAAAGATCAGGACGAGTATGGGTTAAATACAAGAGTTTTCCGACAAGTTGACGGTATAAGGTAGCATCAACTTCAGGAGAAGTACAAGAGACTGAAAGTTTGACTCCAGACTGAAAGGGAGAAGTGGCTGGCTTACAGTCTTCCATGTGAAAATGACGAAGAATATCACAAGCATACTTGGACTGGGAAAGGAAAATACCCTCTTGGGATTGCAAGACTTGAAGACCGAGAAAATAGTGTAAGTGTCCTAAGTCTGTCATTTCAAATTTCTTTTTAAGGCTGGACTTCACATGGTTTATAAGGTTGGGATCACTACCAGTAAGAATAAGATCATCAACATAAAGAACAAGGATGATGAGAGAGTTGCCCACTTTCTTGGTGTAGACAGTATTGTCAGAATGACACCTAGAAAAGCCAGATTCTAAAAGAAAGCTATCCATTTTGGCATACCAAGCTCGAGGAGCTTGCTTGAGGCCATAAAGGGATTTCTTAAGTCGACAAACGAGGCTGGAGTCTGTTTGTATGAAGCCAATGGGTTGTTCCATATAGATTTCTTCCTGCAAGTCACCATGCAAGAAGGCAGATTTAACATCCATTTGATGGACTTCCCATTTTAAAGAGGCAGCAAGGGAAAGAACAAGGCGGATAGAGTTCATTTTGGCAACGGGAGAGAAGGTTTCAGTGTAGTCAATGCCTTCAACCTGTGAAAAGCCCTTAGCAACTAGACGAGCTTTATGTTTATCAACTTTCCCATCTGGTCCATACTTGGTTCTGTAAACCCATTTGCATCTAACAAGTTTGCGTCCCTTTGGTAGAGGAACAAGATCCCATGTATCATTTGTCATCAATGAATGATATTCTTCATTCATAGCTGTTTCCCAATGTGGATGGCCTGAAGCTTCTGCAAAAGTGTCAGGATCATGATTTACTGGAGCTTGAGCCAGTAAAGAAGAGGCTCTTTCAAACTGAGAACGTGTACGTCGCTGATCTGTAGGATCACCGGCAAGATCACCTGCTGCATCCCGAGTAGCACGGACCCATCTTGGAAGTTGAGGATCCTGAGAAGGTGGGGAAGGATTATCATCCTCGCTTTCATCATCATCAGAAGAAATGTTTTCAAAGATAGAAGAGATAGGAAGAGGTGGCACATCCGCCGGACTAGGCTCGCAGGCCGATTTATTTTCATCAAATTTTACATCTCTTCTAATGATAACATTTTTGGACTTAAATGGAATAAGTCTATAGCCTTTTACATCTTCAGAATATCCAACAAAAGTACATTTCTCACTCTTAGGTTCTAAGGCTTTATGCTTTTCATCTGGAATATGGGCCCATGCTTCACTTCCAAACACACGAAAGTGACTTACATCTGGTTTAATGGAACTCCAGCTTCTTCTGGAGTGATATTCTCTAGAACCTTAGTAGGAGTGCGATTGATTATATAATTTGCACAATTAATTGCTTCGGCCCAAAAACTAAGACTGAGTCCTTTAGATTGCAGCATACAATTAGCCATTTCCTTTAAGGTGCGATTTTTCCTTTCAGCTACACCATTTTGTTGTGGAGTGTATGGAACAGTATGTTGCATTTGAATTCCATTTTCGGTGCAAAAGTTGATGAATGCATTTTTAACATATTCTCCACCATTATCAGTTCTTAGCTTAAGAATTTGATGTCCAGATTGTTTTTCAACGAATGCTTTGAAGGCCAAAAAGGTGGTAAATACTTCGCTCTTGAGTTTTAAGAAGTATACCCAAGTGCGTCTGGAGAAATCATCAATGAAAGTTAAGAAGTACTTGCAGCCAGAGAATGAAGCAACAGGAAGAGGACCACATAAATCACTGTGCACAAGCTGTAAAGGGGCTGAGGCGTGCCAAGAGGCACGTTTGTCAAAACTGTCCCGATGATGTTTTCCGAGTACACATCCGGAACAAACACCATCTTTGCAAGATACCATAGGAAGACCTGTCACCATGTTTTCTTTACATAGATGCTGAAGGGAGCGATAGTTTAAGTGACCATACCGCTCATGCCAAAGTTTGCTCACTTCATCATTATGAGCAACAAATACTGAGGGAAGATGGGATGACCCAAAGTTGTGAAACTTATACAACCTTTTGGAATCATCAGCAAGACCAGTAGCTAGAATCTGTTTAGGATCTTTTAGATCCTTGATTACAACATCATGAGGTGAAAATTCAACAATTTTACCTTCACCTGAATGAGTTATCTGATAGACAGATAGAAGGTTGCAGGATAAGTTTGGAACACATAATACATCATTGAACTGACCATTGTCTAGATGAACAGTTCCAGTCCCTACAACATTAAGAGATCTATCATCACCAACATATATATTTTTGGTGTTACAATCATTTAAAGAAGAAAACATGGCTTGGTTTTTGGCCATGTGACAAGAGGCTCCAGAATCAATGAGCCACTCATGAGAATGAGAAGAAGAAGAAGATACATTTAATGCATAACCAGACTGAGATGATTGATGATGACATGCAGAAAATGCCGTTCCGGAAGTTGAAGTTGAAGTAGGCTCCAGATGGATGTTATGTTTCTTCATTGCGGCTTCCAAGGCTTCCATCTTCTTAAAGCATTTAGATTCTAAGTGGCCATCTCGATTACAAAAGTTACAATGTCTGTCAGTCTTCTTCCATTTGTTTTTATTGGTCTTGTCATATTGCTGAAATGATCTTTCATCTTGAGGCTGAGTTGGTTTAGGACCATTCCTTTGAGGATAAGACTTCTTAGGATTCTTTGAATTTGGTTGCTGCTGGGCGGCTAACGCTTTCGAGGAAGAGTTTCCAAGATTAAGAAGACCAAGGTGTAAGAGTTTTTCTTGTTCTCTTATTAAGGAATCACAAAAGGAGTCAAAGGAAGGGGGCTTGTAGTCTTTGCCTTGACAAATGAAAGCTTCCCTGGTAGAATGGAAAGTGGAAACAAATACAGAGTAGGCTGGTCCCAACTTAGTAAGGATGGAATAAATAAGGTTACCATCTTCTTTCTTAACTTTAACACCTTCCAAGAGATATCTAAGGGTCTTGAATTTGGACAAGAAATCTTCAATGCAAGAAAAATTATTAGGATCCAAAGTAAGCAACTCATTCTCAAGTTGATGGGCTCTAATTTCATTTTTAATCCCAAAAACTTTAGCAAGTTTTTCTAATGCTTCATGAGGAGTTTCAATTTCTGCAATGTGGAATCTAAGATCAGGAGAAACAGACATTCCTATCAAACCACGTGCTTGATCTTGTCGATTTTCCCATTTTTCGGCCTTGTCTTCATCTTTGGGTTTCTTCTCTTGGTCTGTGGCTATTCTGAAGAGACCTTTACTTCTAAGTAAATCTCCCATGTAGGCTACCCATTGGAAGTAGTTAGTGCTGTCAAGAATGACTTGGCATGGACTTTCCATTTTTTGAAAAACAACTGAAGCTGAAGATGCTGAAAGTAAGTGGACCAATGGATAGATCTCGAAAAAATAGGCGGTTTTAAAAAAAAACGGCTCTGAAAAAGGCTTCCGGATGAAGAAGTTATGGCTTTTTGAAAAAAAATTGTTGACGTTGCCGGCAAAGTGCGCGAATGTGCGGGAATGAAAAAATCCGCCCCCACAAAATGGAGACTTGAACCCAAGACCTCTACTCTCTTAAAAGGTCTTTGAACCAATTGATCTATACAAAATATTTGAGAGAGAGAGAGAGAGAGAGAGAGAGAGAGAGAGAGAGGGGGGGGGGGGGGGGGGGGGGGGGGCCTCGATTTGCGTGCTTGCCTTGGGAAGACTCTTTTCCCCTACAAAACACAAAACACAAAACCCAACACGAATATCCAAAGAAAAACGAACCTTACGGCTCGAAGTTAGCTTTAGCCAAAAAACTAGAAATTTTAAAAAAAATCTCAAAGTTAGCTTTTAGCCGAAAAACTAAATATTTTTCTCAATGTTTCTGATTTTCCGAGATCACACTAAGGTGCAGGGAAAAGAGCATACGCATGAGAAAAATCCTTTCTTTCTGTTTCTGATTTGCCCAGATCGCACAGAGTCGCAGGGCAAAGAGCATACGCAGAAATGAAAGGTATAGATCCGGAAAAAAAAAGGCTAAATAAACCGAAACCGAAATAAGCAGAGAGAAAATGACAGTAAACTGCAAAAAAAACTGTATACCTCCCGATCTGAAAAATGACGCAGCTAGGGCTACCGGAAACCTTTTCGCGTGAAACGAAAGGGGTTCCTCACTGAAACAGATGCTCTGAACGCAACAGAGCAGTCCTCTCGGCCCGAAAGCAGTCAGAAACAGTAGATCTAGGAAACGACAGCCGCATGCAGTTCTACCGGCTTCAGATTTGGATCACCAACGGACGCGGCCCTCAAATAGCTCTGATACCATGTAGGAATTTACAAGGTAAGTTCCTTAGAAAGAATACCAAGAGGACACCGCTCACAACCAGATCTCAAATCAATACACCAGTATTTTTGACGTGGTTAAAACCCTCAGAGTGCAAGGAGGGAAACAGTCCACGGCCTGTCCCAACGTGGGTACAGACAATTTATTAATCAAAGAATGAAAATTTACATAAGCTTCTCTCATGCACGGATTACCCGAACAATGACCCTCCATGCGCTTTAAATAGAACTCATGGACCAATCGGGTGTCAAGCCACGGATCAAGTGTCGGTAATACCGAGGTGAGAGTGAACCGTCGGATCACTACATATCGTGACCGTCGGATTGTAAGTTACAAAATGTACAACGGTAAAGAAACACACTTTACCTAACTCTAACCTAACTCTATACTAGACCAAGTTGAACTTAACTATATCCTATGTGTCGGAATATCCTAACACTTGTGCCAGTCGTCAAAGCTCCCTTTGTGCATACCCCACCACCTCGCGGGCGTAGCGTGCAGTACCCAATTCAAGGCCTAGAAGCATTGTTTTTCTGGCACCTCCTTTTCAAATTTATTCAAGAAGATATCTACCTCACTTAGGCCATCATAAGTAGGCAAGTCTCTTACTTATGTCGATATGCAGTGCTACGACTTGTCATCATATTACAATTCAGTGTAGTCACCTCGTGTAACCGATTCTGCCATCACTCCATTTCCTCATCTGAATCCGAAGTATAGGAGCTCTCGCGCTCCCATGCAAGTCGTCCATCCGCAGTGGGATTCACCCAGTTCTGGTTTCGCACTGCTATCTTATAGATGCAGTCCAAATCATCTTCACTTTCATAGTCGCACACTGGTTCTATATAGCGTGATCCTTTAGCAGGGTCTAGGGGTATAACTACGCGTAGAGACTTCTTCTCAAAAATCATTTTATGGTTCTTCATATTAATCACCCCGTTCATGTCAGTGGCCCAATAAATTCTGAAGAGTGTGGAGTAGGGATTGTTGTCATCAAAAATCTCTATCACTTCAAAGTCTGCTAGCGCACTCGCTCCCTCAATATCCAGAGTGATTCCCTACAATCATCCCATGGGTATTATTTTCTGCTGGTTCGCCATTCGTAGTTGAATAGGAGACCATTGCAGCGTAGGTCTCCCCATGCACTCCCATGTCTGCTTCAGCAGAACATTCGCATCCGATCCTAAATCCAAAATTACTTGGTCCATCTCATATTCTCCAATCTATGCGGTTAGCCTCATTTCTCTTCCCATCCTCGTCTTATGCTTTCCAATCTTCTAGACTACACGCGGTTCTCCTGGCGCGGTCCCAGCACATTTGTTAATGAGTTCCTATAATCCTTTTACAACCTTACTGTCACACAATAACTTCATACATGTTTCTAGGAATGTCGTAAGCATAGATGGGTCCATCTCTGGCTCCGGTCTATCTTTTCTTCCTGAAGTGGAGGCCTCAACGAAGCTCTTCTTGGCTTCCATGAAGGTTTCCTGAGTGTGCTCCAAGTCAAACTCCACTTCTTTCGACGGGGCTTTGCGAGCCCAAGTACTATCTTCCAGTTGTTTGCCTTTGTCGTCTCCCATCACAATTCCACTTTGGAGCACAATTTTCACCTTTGGATCTTCCTCGTGCGGCTCAGACCTCATCATCTACAGGTTCTGAGTCGGGGGAGGCGGTAGCGCTCCTTTGTTGCGTATCCTAGCTATCTGTGTAGTACAATATTCTGTCTTGTGATCAAACAAGGTGCAATATAAACATGACGGTCACGTTGGATTCGTACAATTGCGAGCATACTGTCCTGGCCCTTCGCAATTATAGCATATCAACTGTCCACGACCTCTTCCAGGTCCTCCTCCACCTCGGCCTCGTTTGCACCCCTAAAATCCTGTTCGCGCCACTCCTGCATTCTAGTCCAAGGGCCGCTATTCGGCCTGAACTCTGTAGGTGGGAGTTCTATCCATCATCAAATCATAGCTTCTACAAGTGTGCTCATCGTGTCCCACTAACCTACAAAAGTTACAGAACAATTGCTGCGAATTTTGTGTATACTTTTGTAACAAATGGCAGTTGTTCGTAGTGTGTTTTCCACCTATTTGACAAATCGCGCACCACAAAGCAGGCGCCGTGCTAGGTCCTGCTTGTGCTTTCGGTCTTAACAACATTGATCCTCCTCCCGCAAGGTAATTTGCAAACACTGGGCAGTTGTCCTTGTCATGACCTTCACCTTTGCATTTTACGCATCACACTTCTTTGCGCACTTCTGGTCGAGTTGTCCTGTCTTGTTTCAGACTCTGCATTTCCAGGCATAAATTCTTCAGCTACACATGGATTTTTTGAACCCCTAAGTTAGGATCTTGCATCGGGGTCTCATGTAGCCTCATCATGATCTCTAAGGCCTTTTCCTAAGTCGTTAACTTCTACTATGATAGCACGCTCCTTAAATGTGGCGTTAACAAACCATTCGCGATGTTGTCCATCCATCAGTTTTGTATTAGCTTTGAGAATCGTACACTTTAACTTCTGATCCAACTCCGAAGGAGTTTCACTTGGTAGTATCGTGATTTCTTTGAATCCAATGATTGACTGTGCTTTAGACTTTGCCTTGCTAAATTCTCTGTTTAGACTGCTTGGATATCCACGATTCCCACATTTGGATTATCATTGGAGTGCTTAATATACCAGGTCAGCGTGCGGTCTTGCAGGGTGCTAACCAGTGTCACTTTCTTTATATTGTTATTTGTAACTCCCTGCGCCTCCCATACAGCTCGTATGACGAACCAAAATTGGTATGGATCCTCATTTCCCACTCCCTTGAACACATGAAACTTTATTGTGCTTTCCATATTGACTTGTGGTGGTGGCAGAGGTGGTACGGGTGAAGATGGAGGTGAAGGCGGTGAAGCTGGTGGTGGTGTGGGTGGGGGTGGTATTCATGGAATTCTTTGTCTTATCAAATGGATCGCACTTCGCGGAGAGACCTTCGCGAGCTCTTCCTCGTCCCCTCGTGGAGGTGAAATCAAGGGGCTAGTTTTTGGTCCCTTATTTCCTTCATTCCTGTAAGTTTTTCCACTTCGCGTAGCCCCGAACATCAAGGTAATTTCATAATCCTCTTTTTGAACAATAACATTTTAATCCAAGTATCCAGAGACTTTACGTACTTACCTCATGGTCCCTTGAGAAAGCTCTGCCTCGTTGTACCTAACTGAGGTGTCAACTTCGAACTTAGTAATGAATCCTCCTATAATTCGATCGAGCCAGTGATCAACGACGCACATGATCTTATCCTTCGATGCTTCCAACCTTCGTACTAATTCTGGGGTCCACACAATAGGATTGTCGAGTTTCCACCCTCCTTGGCTATCTGCTAGCTTCGCGATCCACTCGTACAACTTAGTAGGGAAAGACGCAAAGAAGATTTCATCGATATTTTTGTATAGGTAGCAGTCTAAGCACTCTTCTTTTGACAGTCACGGGTTCTTGTTCTCCTACACCGCGAACTCGTGAATTCTTCTATCCAACCAACCTCTAATTTCCTTCTTAGTTGGATTCCAATGATACGACATCAGACATCTCTATGCAAATTACAGTCCCGACAAAGGAACCATTTGTTGGCTTGATTGGGCCTTGTTGAAAATAGCAACAAGAAATGCTAAAAATAGAAATGCTAAAAACAACATTGCTATAAATAGCATTTCAGGATATACTCCAACTCTGTTGGAAATAGCAAAAAATAGAAATGCTAAAAATTGCCTTGCTATAAATAGCATTTCAGGATATATTCCAATTTTAATTTATCCTTGAATTAAAATTCAAATTTAGTCTCACCAGAAGTTTGAAAAATAATTAATTAATTCATCTTGAGTTAATTAGTTGGAGAAATTCAAACATGAAGTCTTTGTGAAGACATGCAACAGTTATCCCTTTGATTGAGGAAGTTATCCCTTAATTAAGGAGATAAGGATGAGTTGTACTTTGAGTTGTAATTAGTTAGCTCAATTAATTGAGTTAAGTCCCGTTAAATTAGTTCCAAATAGTTGGAAGAACTGATTGCGAGTTCAGTCAGTTAATGCATGCATGCATGAAACTAGTGTTCTCCAGATAACTAAATATTCTCTCATAAATAACTCATGCATGTCAGTTTAGAGAAACACCCAGATGAGATTAAAGACAGGGACATTGTAATTTCAGTTGGAGGATTTTTCTATAAAGGAAACTCATCCATGCAGAAGGAATTAACTCCTTCAGGATTGCGCAGTTATTTCAGAGATCAGTGTTGTGTGTGAGGTGAGAATCACACAAGTTGTAGCTAGAGGACCCAAGAGAAACTATGCAAGGAAATAGGAGGCTTGGAAGACTGAAGGAAGGCATACGTTTTGTCTATTCTGTCTATGAGCAATAGTGAGGGATTGTACTAAGAGTTGGATAGCTTGTGAGCTAATGCTTTGTGTAATCCTGAGATATTTCCACTTGTATGATAATACAGATAGCGGGGTTTTTAGCTGAGGCTTTCCCCAAAGTATTCTTCTATGTTTCATGTGTGATTGAATCTTCTTCTCTATTATATGTGTTCTATTTGATCTTGCTCAAAATCAATTAACCTTCCACAAGTTTGATAGTAGAAGTAGATCAAGTATTTTTCTTTAGTTACATTACATTATCAGGTGATCTACAGTGAGAATTTCTACATGGGATCAGAGCTAGATTTGTAGAGAATTCGCAGGAAATTCTACATGGTATCGGAGCCAAGTTTATCAGAGCAAAGGTGATCAAAGCAGAGAACAATATACAAAGAAGGGAGAAGTTCGAAGTTTGAAGTTCTTGATTATAGAAATCAAATTCTTATCACATCTCAAAGTTCACCAATGGCATTCAATGGTTTGAGACTCAAGTATGCACTGGATGGCAGCTCGAATTATATATCCTGGAAGGATCGCATGGAAGCGGTATTAGAGGACAACAGTTTGAAGGACTTCATTGATCAAGAAGTCCCCAAGCCAGCAGCAGCTAATGCCCAAGAATTGGCAGAATGGAAGAAATGTGTGGCTAGAGTGAGGAGGATTCTTCTGGAGGGAGTTCGAGACCATATTGTCTTGAGTATCCATGGGAAGGAGACACTGTTTTCAATGTGGAAGACATTGAAGGATCTATATCAGAACAATACCGACTAGAGGAAGTTGGTGCTGAACAACAAGCTTCGAAAATCAATTGTGAAAAGGGCGACACGATCTCTACATATCTGAACAAGCTCACCACCTACAGAGATGATCTTGGAAGTGTAGGAATCATGACAACCGATGGTGATATGGTGAGTCTTGCTCTCCTCGATCTTCCTAAGAGCTGGAATAGCTACCAAGACTTAGTGAATGGAAGAGAGAAACTTCCAGATTAGGAATGACTGTGGTCGGATCTAATGCAGGAGGATATCAGGAGGAGCACCAGAGATGGTTCTTCATCCAAGGAGGATGAAGAAAATCTAGCCTTAGCCAGTAAGGCAAGGAAAGGGAAGGAGAAGGATTCTCATTCCAAATCGAGTTCTTCCCATGGTGGGAAGAAGATTGACAAATCTAAAGTGAGATGCTTTAATTGTCATGAGGTGGGTCATTATGCAACTAATTGTCCATTGAAGAAATCCAAGAAGGGATCCTCGGAAGGATCTGAAGGTGAGGCATTGGCCTCTCAGTTCGAATTGGATTTTACCCTCATCGCATGCATGGTTTCATCGATGATGGGTTGTGGTTGGTTTCTTGACAGTGGAGCCTCATTCCACATGACCGGCGATAAGAGTTTATTCAGTACCTTGGAGGAGAAGGACCTCCAGATGTGCATAGAGATGGGCAATGATGGAAAGTACCATGTTTCAGGTGAAGGTACGGTTGTGTTTTAGAGGGAGAATGGAGCTCCTATCACCTTGACTGATGTGAAGTATGTGCCTGGATTGAAGAAGAACTTGGTATCGATCGCGATGTTGGAGGACAAAGGCTATGATGTTGTCTTCAGTAAGGGAAAGGTTTTCCTTAGACACATCACCACGAGACAGGTGAAGCAGATCGATTCACGAGTCAAGAACCTGTATGCTCTTGAGGTTCAAGATGCATGCAAAGCCTTGAGGAGCAAGGCAACTGTTGGGGACTTGGTGGTTGATAGGGAGAGTACATTACCTCTCAACATGTAGCTCCAGAAGAAGTCTCAAACAATTGTGGAGGAGCCATAATTGGTGAAGCAGCTTCAGGAGGTTATGGACCACCCACAACTGGAGAAGCCGAGAGGAGACCGAGTGGAGGCATCCACTCATGCAAAGACCTCCAGTAGAGGGAAATTTCGAGCCAAATGGGTAGAGGGATCACATGAAGCCATACCTCCAGGTGTGAGGTGGGGCGATGTGAAGTGATAGTCCCAAGAAGGCTGAAATAGGGGTAGGATCCTTGAGGTACCCAGCCTCTTTGATTAGACCTTGCTACAAGAGCCCCGACGAGGAGTAGCAGGACTGGCTTAGTGGGTAGAGATGGATGTGAATGGAGCAGCAGAGGGAGCTTCAACATCAGAGGGTGTTTCTAGCCCAACAGGGAGGTCAGTTGGGAGATTAGTTACTTACTTCTTAGTAACTGAGTTACAGTGCAACAGTGGGCAGCACGATGCAACATGATGAGAGGAGGTGCAGTGCGGATGCAGTGCTGGGAGATAGGACCAGCAACAACATGGATGCAGCAAGAGGAATCAGTGTGATTGATGCAGTCAGAGATCAAAGTGATAGAGGCTAGAGCAGTCAGATGCTGAAGAGCATAGATGTGCAGAATTTTCAGTCGACAGAGGCAATAACAGTCAGAGAATGTAATGACAGATGCATCATACTGATTCAGGTTGTATATTTTTTGTTTCTGGAGTTGCTGGAGCAACAAAACTTGAGAGAAGTGTTGCATGCAGAACACTTATGCCTTCTTCTAGTCCTCCAAGCCTCCTATGTGTTGTTTATTTTGTCTATGAGCAGCAGTGAGGGATTGTACTGAGAGCTGGATAGCTTGTGACCTAAAGCTTTGTGTAATCTTGAGATATTTCCACTTGTATGATAATATAGATAGCAAGGTTTTTAGTTGAGGCTTTCCCCAGAGTATACTTCTATGTTTCATGTGTGATTGAATCTTCTTCTCTGTTACATATGTTCTGTTTGATCTTGCTCAAAATCGATTAAGCTTCCGCAAGTTTGATAGTAGAAGTAGATAAAGTATTTTTCTTTTGTTACATTGCATTATCAGGTGATCTACAATGAGAATTTCTACAGGCCCGACCCAGGTTTAGATTTAATTAGCTAAACAAATCCCTACACTACTGGCCCTTTCGGCATCAACCCGCGGAGTGCGGAATGAAGTCTCACCCGAAGTAGTATGGGGGGATGTTGGAACCAAGTTTCTGCACCCTTGAGATGTTTGAGGGGTCGATTTAGTCCAAGTGTGCCTACCTTCGCACAGGTTAATTCACACACTGTTCTGACCTACGATACCTTCGTGATCTGCTATAATTGTCCTTCACGCAGCCCTAACTAGGGGGCTGAGGTGATTTCGCGCTGTTATGGCAGCGATCTACGCTAGTTTCCCAAGTTACACCATGTATCTTAATTATCCTCTTATAGATGTTAGTCAACTTCACGTAACTAGATACTTTAACTCACATTCACTTAATCTACACATTTATATATTTTCGTGCACCATATAGAAAACAAAAATGCAATTTATACGCAATATATTCGATACAAAAAACAGGAACTAAATACACAGAATTGATGTAAGACTTCTCTTTATTAATGCTTCAACAGTACAGACTCGACTCGCCCTACGCACTCAGTGGCAGGGATCCTCGCACTCAGCTACAGACTACTAGGCCTATGCACACTTAGCTGCAGACCCTTCTCCTACTCTACGACCCAAAGACTCGACTTTACCCTTAGATCTTCCGCTATCCTTCTATTCCATGGTCATTCTTATAATTCTATTTCTATCATGTATCAACTACTTAGAGCCTTTCTCTATTTATACAATCCCATGGTCTGCGAACCATGGGTAGATCTCTAAAGCTGACATTACATTACAAAATTGAGGGTGGAAAACCCTATGACTCATTTACAACTTTGCGCCCACAAAATGCGGAGTCTTTACATCAGATTTTACAATTTTTAGCCAAACTCTAGGCTTTTAGCCCCAAAACTTCCCTTAGGGGATCCCGCGCCCAACAAACTATATGATGCAAAATCATCAATGACTTTTTCTTTGGACTTCTTGTTTCCATGTTCTTGTAGAGGGGACTTGTTTGAGTTCTTCTTGCGAAGGGCTCAAGTACTTTCCTTTTTAGACCATTTTTTCCTTGTCTGCTCCCATTTTAGATGGGCTAGTATTCGTTTTAAAATGACTTGATATTGTTTGGCATTGACCCAAACCCACTTCCTAGCTTTAGCGGATGAGGAAATTTTCACTTGTCCTAAATCATTTGTCTCCACATGTTCTGAAATTTCTTGTCCCTTTGTCATGTTTGAATGCAGTTATCGTCCAACCTGTTTCGAGAAATATGTAGGTCTATAAATTGCCAAGATTACTTCGCACTTATCCCTATTGTTCAGGTTATCGTTGCTCCTTGGTCCTTGCTCGATACTTCTACTACATAAAATCCTCGTGCTCTCACACTGCTCACTGTTCACTTCTCGCTACTCTCACTGTTGATCACATTGCTCACACCGCTGTCCATGCTGCAATGGCACACCGTTGCCCATGCACTGATAGGAGTATGCTACAACAATATTGGGACAAATATAACAAGAAATATCAGCATGTTTGCACAAATAGTGAGGTTGAAAGACGATCACTCAGAAGATAAACTGATAAACTCGGCCCACAGAGATATACTGGTCCGATAATGGAGGATATATGCAGCCTTCCCAACAAGTCATCCGAAAATAGTGACTGATATCTTTAACAGCTCGTATAGATACCCAGAATAGGAACTCAACCTCTTTTATGGCACAACTCGACCTCTGAAATAACAGTGACTCGGCCCTCGGTATATGACAGACTCAACACCCCATTCTTTATGATGTTCTCAGCCTGTGTGAGGAGGTTTTCGTTTAGCAATATAACCCAACTCTTATGGAGTATACTCGGCCTCTTAGAAGAACTTGGCCAACACATAAAAGATGCAAATCTTAGTCCCTTAAAGGTACAAAACTCAACCCCTTTCAATATTCAACTCCCACAAACTATTCCAAGCTGCCAAGCACGGACCTACAAAAAGCGTCATCAAATCCTTCCACACTGTCATATTAATGCAACAGTGAGGAAAGGGAGAGCGACTTTCAAAGTTTCTCTGAATTTTTGAATGGATGTAAATGGAACGTAGAATGAATTAGACATAATGTAATATCAATAATACTTTTTCTTGTCATGTGAAAAAATTACATTTCTTCCTTGTAGTAAAAAATATATTATATTTTTTTACTCATTATATTTCTTCCTCATAATAAAAGCTAAATTATTTTTTTATACTTTCGGTTACTTTATATTTATATATAACTTTATATAATATTAAGGTGTATATTGAAGTATTGTAATTATGACCGACGTTAATTTCTTTTGTTATTAATATTTTTAATTTGTTAATTTAAATTATTATTTTACTAATTTTAAATGTAATGTTATGTGACAACATCTCTCTCATACTAAGTTGTAGAGCGCCTTTTGGCACAACAATGGAAGATATATAACATCTCTCTCATACTGAGTTGTAGAGTGCCTCTTGGCATAATAGTGGAAGATATGTAACTTATTACAAGCATGGATTTGTATTTCAAAGACGACAATCTTTTCACCATATCATAATATCACTTGTAAAAATTAAACTTAATAAGGCCAATAAGCCATTTATAAAGTAAACCTAACCTTGTCATTCAAGATTATTGGACTATGTCCATGGGGTCTTAGATAGATGTGATCGGGTGCTTTGTTAAGACACTCCTTGATGTGAAGTCACCAATTCAATTCTCCATCCCAATCTGTATGATATATTGAACATGATGAAGATATAGTCGTACCAAACTTAAACAAAATATTGAACATAATAAAGAATAAATATGTAATCATGCCAAACTTTAAAAAGAAACAAGATTACTGAACGATGAATCATTCTCACTTTACGTGGTTAATCTTTGGCAAGTACAAGCACACTATTATTGATGAGCTGGAAATAGTTTTAGATTTATTTATTATTAAATAATTCTAAGCTCAAGTGAACTTTGTTAGATATTTGATGACTTCCTTTTATTGATTAAATAATTCTAAATTTAAATACAATGTTATTGAATACTCAACTAATTGTCAAAGATGTCTCCTTGGAATTTCAGTAGCGTACGATTAATAAAAAAATAAATGAAGAGACGATATCAATGAACCACATTATGTTGTACTGTCTGCTGCCAATTTCATGTAAAAAGGTATAATGGTCTACGTCCACTGTCAATTTCATTTAAAAAAACATTAATGCGTGTTTAACCACAGAGGAATATAACCTTAAAAGATGAAGGAAAAAGGAAGAGGAGAAAAACAGACCAAGAACAGAGTATAAAATAGAGAACAGAGTAAGGTGCCTAATAAATAATATAAATTATCATAACAGAGCACGCAATAATATCTTTTCATTTCTATTTTAAAAAGATAATTACATTTTCTAGAGAGATGAGGTTGTTGCTGTAAAATAAGATTTACAGAGCTTTACCAAGGCTCTATTTCACACACAGTGAAAACTAGTTTATTCGCACAAAATGAGACCTCCAAACATACATACGGGAAACCAAAAACATAAATTGTATATTAAAACACATACATTTCAACTTATATACATATAACGATATGAAGATTTAATAAACTAATTCATATATATTTGTGTAGTTCACTTATTTATTGGGCAACATCCTCTTTTCAGGAGGTAGTTCAACCATCCAATAAATAATTGTAACAATCCTCCTCTCACATCTACTTACTTTCACCATCTTACCCGAGGTAAACATAAGATCAGGGGCTACTATGATATGACTTAACGTCCTAGATAACCTTAAAAAAATGGAGTCGACACAACTAGAATTACTGACTTCCTTTAGGTGCAACAAGATCCCTAGGAGTAACCCAACCCCTCGAGGTGTCCAATCCATGAGACAACTCACATTTTCCACGACCTAGAGTCGAAACTGCTCCCTTGCCAAGGCCTCCATGAGACTATGGGTTTTCAGTCGCTCCCATAGACTTGTATTAGTGCGACTGTAGCCTTTTTCAGTGAGTGTTGTGCCGACAACTATGAGAATTAAGGTTATTTTTTAGGGTTGGGGCTTAGCCTCTTCCTAGAAATCTATGAAACTTTCAGAGCTCATAAAAGACATGAAGCCAATGTTTTTAAGACAAAAACTGGAGCCAAGACTTGACCTGACCATCCCCAACTGGGACTGACATTCAGTCAAACACTTGGTAGATATGCAACCTACAAGCAATGAATGCAAGTCTGAACATAATGGACTAAAAACTTAGGTTTAACAAGAAGGGGCAGTACCTTCTCTCATTAGTTGTCTTAAGTACCTTCTCTCATTAGTTGTCTTGACACCAATTAGGTCTTGCATTCATTCTTTATTCAATTATAAGTGAAAACTTGAAAAGCGCCATGACTGAGATCTGTCATAAAACCATGCCTATAGCCAGATAGATAACAATAAGAGCACAACCATTAAACCCACATAATAACCAATACATTTCCTTACCAAAAGAAAGAGAAACTTAGCTTTTATTAACCATAGGAAAATATCAACCGGGTTCAGGACTTCCACGTTCCACCTAACCATAGATTGACTGAACCAAATCTCTCTTCAACCCATCACCCCCGTGCCATATTCCAAGATTGAATGTGCAATATCATATGATAAACCAATCCAAAGATAACTAAGGGAATCCATAGGTTAAACCACCTCCACCCTCTCCATACTGTGATCACACCTAAGCAGGTGTTGAGATCACAAAACCGAATCGAGCTTGGATGCCTTAGAATTTCTTCACCATCCTTGAGGAATTTTCTTGTCTCCACCCTTAGGCTTTACCATGTATCCCACAGTTACCAGTCAAGGAATTCCTAGGCCTTTGAGAATTTTCCGAAGACCACTTGACCCCACATTTCGAAATCATCCAACAACCCAAATCTCAAACCAAGAATAATCTCATAACACCATGGCTATCCAAAAATGGCAAGGCTAGGCTAAAATCCATTGTCGAAACCAAACAAAATCCATGCCAATGACAACAAAGAACCACATACCAACATGCACATACCATGCATGTCAAAACCATCTAGGAAATCATGCATGCAATCTGTTTCGTTCTAGTATTCTCATTGAAGATACTTGATCCTTGTCTTCCTTTTATTTCCTTGTCCTCCTTTTATTTTCCTTTCCTTTCCTTGTTTTTCCTTTCCTTTCTTTTCTTGCTTAATTTCTTTCTCCTCTTGATGCTTTCTCTTCTTTGAGACAAATTTTAACACTAAACTAACAAAAGGCTACTGATTGATGCTCTGAGGTATTTTTATTGATGAGGCCTCTAATTTCTTCAATTTCCATTATTTTCCTTCATTTTCCACCTCACATGTAACTTGTGACCATTCACCTTCATTTTCTCCTAATTTCCATTATTTTCATAAATAATGTTCCAAAAATACCTTTTGCCTTTCCAAAGCCCTTTGCCAATTTCCCCTTAGCCATAAAACACAAGTGATGCCCACTAGGATATTTTTCCCAACATTAATCTTGGAATAAGTGTTCCTTTCCCATGGTCTTATTTTACCTTTATTAACTTTGATTACATGAATTTTTAACCCAGGGTTGTTAAAGGCCCCGCCCCCTTAGGGGAACACCGTCCTCGGTGTTAAACCACACCTAGACCCAGTAAAACCGTTGAAAAGTAAAAACATACTTCCTTCGGAGTTTTATAACCCAATGTGTTGCAGTATTTACAATAACATCCTGCTCAAAAGCAAAACCATCATGTAAAACATGACAACATGAAAACCATACTACTATTGGAGCTTTATAACATAGCTCATTGTGGTATTTATAATAGAAAGCATACATAAATATGTACAAATACCAAGACTCATTTTCCTTTATCGGAAAACAATGAAGGATACATAGCCTGCATCTAATCAACCATCTCCCATGTAGATTCATCGGTCCCAAAGTGCTTCCACTACACTTTAACCTGCTCGACTACTATCTTCTGGAGTATGAGATGTTTCCGCTGCAATATGCATTGGGGTTCCAGTTGGAATTCTCCTTATTGTTCCACTTGAAATACAAACCAATGAATAACATGATCAACATCCTTTACATATTTTTTAAGCAATGAAACATGAAAAACATCATGGACTTTCACTATCAGAGGTAGTGCAAGTCTATAGGTCACTGATCCAATCCTCTCAAGGATCTCAAAAGGCCCACAATATCGTGGTGCCAACTTGGCACATGATCTGATCCTCAAGGAGCTCTTCTTGGGCTTGATGCGCAAATACACATGCTCCCCAACCTAAAACTCCTTAAATTCCCTGTGTTGGTATGCATAACTCTTTTGTCTGTCTTGTGCTTCCTTTAGATTCTTCCTTATAACTCACATTTCTTGTTCCATTTCTACCAACATGTCCAAGTCCAATAAGTACCTCGTTCACTGGATCACTCCAGTTGATTGGAGTGTTACAACTCTGTCCATACAATGCATCAAACAGACTCATCCTTAGTGACTCTTGATAACCGTTGTTGTATGCAAACCTAACCAATGGAAGGTACTCCTCCCATCTGCTCTGTTGATGCATGACATACATCCTCAACATGCCCTTCAATATCCTGTTGATCTTCTTTGTCTTTCAAACTGTCTGTTGATGATAAGTTGTACTGAAGGCCAACTTTGTCCCCAACCCTGCAAACAACTTCTTCCAAAACTTGGAAGTGAACTTGGCATCCCTGTCTAATAGAATCTTCTTTGGAACACCATGAAATCTCATGATCTCCCTAATGAAGACTTGTGCTATGTCACTAGCTAAATAGGTAGTCTTCACTGGAATGAAGTGAGCTACCTTGCTAAACTTGTCTACCACAACCATGATAGAATCATGTTGTCTCGATGTCCCGTGAAGACCTCTAATGAAATTCATGGAAACGACCTCCTATTTCCACTCTGGAACCAGAATAGGTTGAAGCAACCCACCTGGATGCTTACACTCTGCTTTGACTCGCCGAAATCCAAACATCTAGCCATGAACTCTTCCACTTCCTTCTTCAGATTCAACTAGTAGTAGAACTTGTTTACCATTTTCAACATTGTATGATATCTTGCATGACCTGAATATGGTTTTAAATGATACTCCCTCAAGATAAGCTTCTTTATTTCACTATCATTCGACATATAGGTCTTGTCCCTAAATCTCACCAAGCCATCTGTTATAAGATGATAATCCACATACTGATCACCTATACCCTGTTGTAGCCTAAGCATAATCTCTTTGTACATGTCATCCTACTATCTTGCTTGTAAGATCCAATCCTATAAATTTGACCCATATGAGCTCACTACTGCAACATGGTTGAAGCGCACTTTCCTGTTGAGAGCATCTGCAACTCTATTCTCCTTTCCCTTAATGTACTTGATCTCAAAGTCAAACTCACTAAGGGTATCAAACCATCTAGCTTTCCTGACATTCATATTCATCTAGTTAAACATATATCTTAGTCCACTGTGATTGCTCATCAACACCAACATCCTGCCAAGAAGATAATGTCTCCACATCTTCAAGGAATGAATAATAGTTGCCAACTCAAGATTATGAGTCACATAGTTCTACTTGTGCTCATCCATTTTCCTGGAATCATAGCATATCACTTGTCCCTCTTGTATAAGGACTCCACCAAGCCCTCTCTTGCAATAATTTGTACATACTACAAACGCTTTATCTAGATTTGTAATTTTTAACACTGGAGCATTTGTCAACAATTGCTTCAACTGCTCAAAATTGACTGCACACTACTCTGTCCATTCAAACTTCTTACCTTTCCTCTGTAATGATGTAATAGGATATGCAATATGTGAGAAGTTCCTGATGAACCTCCTGTGGTAACCTCCTAAGTCCATGAATGATCTGACTTCCTCCACATTTCTAGGATTTGCCCACTCCATGACAACCTTTATCTTCTTCAGATCTACTGCTATGTCATTCTTGGAAACAAAATGTCCAAGTAATGTATTATGTCTGAAAGAAATTGCAATCGCTAAGCTTAGCATACAACTGATGCTCTCTTAGCAATCTCAACATTGCTGATAAATGCTCGGCATGCTCTTCCTCATTCTTAAAATATATCAAGATGTCATCAATGAATACAATAACAAACTTGTCCAGATAAGGATGCAACACACTATTCATCAAACACATAAAAGTAGCTGGAGCATTAGTAAAACTGAATGGAACTACAAAAAACTCATAATGCCCATACTTGGTTCCGAAGGAAGTCTTGTAGATGTCCTCTTCTTTGATGCGTACCTGTTATCCTGATCACAAATTAATCTTTGAGAAAATTGTTGCTCCCTTCAACTGATCAAACAAGTAGTCAATCCTCTACAATGGATATCTATTCTTGATCATCACCTTGTTCAACTTCCTGTAATTGATGCACAATCTAAGAGTACCATCCTTCTTCTTCACGAACAATACTAGTGCACCCCAAGGTGATACACTTGGCCTAATGTATCCCTTATCAATAATTTCCTTCAACTGCAACTTCAACTCTAATAACTCTAGAGTGCTCATCCTATAAGGCGCCTTTGATGCTGGTGCTGCCCCTATTACCAACTCAATGGAAAATTATACTTCCTTGTGCAGAGACAACTCTGGAATCTCTGTTGGAAACACATCCTGAAACTGCTGCAATACAGGGTACCTCTTGAATATTTCTGCATCCTCAACATCCTTACCCTTGTCACTGGAAATATGAATTGCAAACATCACACACCCTTTTCTACAACTGCGCTTAGCCTACATAGTTGTGACCATTTTCACTGATGTAGGCTTCTTCTTCCCTTGAAAGATTCTCTTCTCTCCATTATCATCCAGACACTCAATAGCCTTGTCATATCAATCTACTTTGGTCAGATGAAGATACAGTCAATCCATACCCAAAATCATACTATACGATCCCAATGGAAATCCATTAAAATGTGTTGTTGTAGGTATACCATTCAACTCAAATGCACAAACTCTTACCCAGTGATGAAATCTCTTCTTCGTACTTGTAGCCAACTACACCAACCAAGACTCTACATGCACTTCTTTTCTCAAGCCACACTTATCCACCAAGTCAGGATTAACATAACTATAATTAGATCCAGTATCAATCAAAATAGAAATAAATTGATAAAAAATATTACCTTCCATCTCAATGATATATGCCCGATGATCCACCTGACTGTTGTCCACACCAAGGAACACTATGAACAACATTGCCAATTGTTTGTGCCTCTTGATCACTATAGATATGAGGCATACCTCCCTGATACAATGGAAAATCCTTCTTATGGTGATCTTTGTCACATATCCAACATTGCAACGGTGCTCTACTATCACCTCTAGTCTGCTGCTCTCCAGTATGTGACACATGTCCCTTCTCAACTGCGCTGAACTTCTTGTAAGGAGAAACATTTTATTTCTCACCTACATCTTGAGGTCTTCCCCGCTTCGGTGACCATTTTCATTAAGGGAATTTTGAGGTCTAAATGGGCCTCCTAAGAAAAATATACAACCAATATAAAATTTATAGGAACTAACAAGATTCAATATGATGATGTCAACCATGGGGGATGATTCACCATTTTTGGAGTAAAAAGGTAAAAAGTTTTAAAAATAATAAAATAATAAAACTACTTTTTCAACTCATATTTTCAACTTATATCCCTAAGGTTTTACTCAAATTTGAAGCAAGAGTACTTGCTGGATGAAAAATTTGGTTCCTCATCCAAGGAGTCCCCATGTTGCATACTTTCGATGGACCCTGCTACATGAAAAATGAGAAATACATGAAAAAAACGTTATTGCAATCAAATTTTTCATGTACTTCTCATTTTTCATGTATCAAGGTTTATCGAAAGTATGAAATATGGGTACTCCTTGGATGAGGAATCAAAATTTTCATCCAACGAGTGTTTCTGCTTGAAATTTGAGTAAACCCATAGGGAGATAAGTTGAAAATATGAGTTGAAAAAATAGTTTTTTCTTTTTTCCCTCTAAATTTGATAATGTAATCTAATATTATTTTATTATTTCCACTATTATTTTATAATTTCCTTAGGAGACCCATTTTAGACCTAAAAATTTGCCCAATTCCTTTTACTTTCTCATTTCCCTTGAAGTCACATTTAGGTTCAACTTTTCACTTTGACTGCTCATAACAATGTTTCGATTTACAGATGGATTCCTCTAATGATCCAGGCTCATCAAACTCAATCGAGTCTCTATATGCTACTGGAAATCCATTGATGAATCTCTGAATCTTAGCCTTCTCCTCCTTGAGATATGGTACATACTTCAACAACTCCAAGAATATGCTATTATACTCATCATCTGTCATAGAACCCATCTATAGCTCATAAAAATCCTTAGTGCTATCATCATAGTACATATCCAATAATTATTTCTTGAATATCCTCTTGAAATCATCCAAAATCAAGTCTTCTTTCCGAATTCCCTTAACATGCTTCACATCTTCCCATCAGATATTTGCTTTCCCTTTAAGACTAAAGGTGGGTATCTTGGCTTTCATGTTCTTTCAGTAGCTATGCAATATGAAGAATTTATTCATTCCAAGCAACCATGCCTCTACATCTTCTGGCTTCTTCATCTCTCCATCAAATGCAGGAGACTTCACCTTCTTGAACTCTTCGGGTAAATACTCCCTCCTCCTATAAGGATGATGACGGTGATGATTGTAATGATGTCTCGTGGATGAGGAACTAGACTGATTCTCATACATACTAGTCCTTCTTTCAGGTGTATCAAGTGATCTCCCACCTCTAATTGTGTCCCCTTTATCCAACCTATATCTGGACCGAGATATGATACCATAGGCTCCATTAGTTTTCTCTTCTTTCTCTTGAATGATTCTCATTTGTCCCTGTTTTTGCAACTCTGACAAGCTTTGAAGGATTGTTGCATTAACCTCTACCTTCTTCTCTTGATCCATTACAAGTATTTCCTCAACCTTAACCAACCTATCAGTCTTATTTGCAGCTTAAGATCTCTTCCCTCAATCTCCTTAATGTATCTGCTATACCAGGAGAATACTCTTCTCCTTGTTGCCCAACTGATTTTTAGGAAGTGTCACAGGAACTGTAGTGTACCATTTTTCTTCTCAACTTGAATTATCTTCTTCCAGCAAGTGTACCATGTAAGATAAACCAAATAGATACCAAAGCCAAATCCATATCTTAGTGATTTTCAGAGGAGGCTTATCTTATCTGCAAGATCAGTCCACATTAGTATGTGCATGTATAATCATAAGAATATCCATATTAAAACATAACAACAACATGCATGACCATACCAATTGTATACCATGATCCCATGCATGACAACCATAACTTTGACAACATCAAACATACCCAAAGAGAGTGCAACCCACTCTGATATTACCCTGTGGTATCAGATATGACCCAAAGAGAGCGCAACCCACTCTGATACCACCTTGTAATGAACCTCCTCTCACATCTACCTACTTTCACTGGCTTACCTGGGGTAAACATGAGATGAGGGGCTATTATGATATGACTCAACCTCCTAGATGACCTTAAGGAAATGGATTCCACACAACTAGACCTTACTGACTTCCCTCAGGTGCCACAGGACTCCTAGGATTAACTCAACCCCTCCAGGTGTCCAAACCCTAAGACAACTCACCTTTTCCTTGACCCAGAGCCCCAGTCCCTCCCTTGCCAAGGCCTCCATGCAACTATGGGTTCTCGGTCGCCCCCATAGACCTGCATGAGTGCGACTGTGGCCTTTTTCTACCAACGTTGTGCCAACAACTATGAGAATTAAGGTTATTTTCGAGGGTTGGGGCTTAGCCTCTTCCTAGAAAGGTATGAAACTTCTATAACTCATAAAGACATGAAGACAATGCTTGTAAAGCAGAAATTGGAACCAGGACTTGATCCGACCATCCCCAACCGGGACTAACATTATGTCAAACACTTGGTAGATATGCAACTTACAAGTAATGAATGCAAGTATGAACATAAGGGACTGAAAAATTATCTAAGGTTTAACAAGAAGGGTCACTACCTTCTCCCATTAGCTATCTTAACACCGAATAGGTCTTTCATTCATTATTTATTCAGTTATAAGTGAAAACATGAAAGGAGCGATGAATGATATCTTTTATAAAACCATGCTTATAGCCAACATATAACCAGATATATAACAATAAGAGAACAAACATTAAAGCCACATAATAACCAATACATTTCCTTGCCAAAAGAAAAAGAAACTTAGTTTTTATTAACGATAGGAAAATACCAGTCGGGTTCAGGACTTCCACATTCCACCTAACCTTAGATTGGCAGAGCGAAATCTCTCTTCAGCCAATCACCCCCATGCCATATTCCAAGCATGAATGTGGGATCTCGTAGGATAAACCAATCCAAAGACAACCAAGGGAATTGAGAGGTTAAACCACCTCCACGCTCTCCATACCATGATCATACCTAAACCTGTGTCGAGATCACAAAATGGAACCGAGCTTGGAGGCCTCAAAATTTATTCATCATCCTTGAGGAAATTTCCTATCTTCACTCTCATGCTTTACCGTGTATCCTTCCATTATGAGTCAAGGGATTCATAGGCCTTTGAGAATTTTCTTGAGACTGCCTCACCTTAGATTCTGAAACCATCCAGAAACCAAAAGATCAAACCGAGAATAAATGGCTACCCAGAAATGGCAAGGCTAGGCTAAAATCCACTGTCAAAACCCGATAAAATCCATTCCAATGATAGCAAAGAACCACATACCAACATACACATACACATACCATGCATGTCAAAACCAATTAGGAAATCACACATGCATTCTCTTACTTGCAATTTTTCTCACTAAAGTTTCTTGATCCTTGCCTTCCTTTGCTTTCCTTGTCCTTCTTTTCTTTTCTTTTCCTTTGCTTACTTTTCCCTTCCTTTCCTGGCTTGCTTACTTTATTTCTCCTCTTTGAGACAAATTATAACACTAAACTGACAAAAGGCTACCAATTGATGCCCTGAGGTATTTTTATTGATGAGGCCTCTAATTTCTTAAATTTCCATTAGTTTCCTTCACTTTCCTCCTCACATGAAACCTGTGACCTTTCCCCTTCCTTTCTCCTAATTTCCATTATTTTCATAAATAATGTGCCAAAAATACCTTTTTTCCTTTCAAAATCCTTTGCCATTGCCTTTGCTCATTTCCCCTTAGCCATAAAACACAACAAATGAATCCCACTAGGATATGTTTCCCAACATTTAGCTTGGAATAAGTGTCCCTTTCCCGTGGTCTTATTTTTCCTTTATTAGATTTTATTACATGAACTTTTAACCCATGGTTGTTACAATGACCATACCAATTGCACCCAGATATTTTCATGATTTTGATTGGTGGATGTTGAGAGACTCTTATTGATAGCTTGCAGAGATGCGAAACAGAGGATTGGTGAGAAATTCATTTACTTTCACGTTGCTTTTGTATGAAGGAAAATTATGTGACTCAATTTGTTTGCGATCAAGTTCATTTAATGGAGTAGTTGGGATCATTTCCAACACTTCCCCTTAATCACAAGTATTGATATTCGCGATGCCCAAACTGTCTCATAGATGAGAAAAAATTTCCTTTGCGAATAGTTTAGTGAAGATGTTAGCATATTGATATTGAGATAGGCAGCACTGCAGAATTATTGTCACAATACTTTTTGGTTGTTTCTTCTTTTTCATGCCTTAAATATTTCAACATTCTTCTCATCCAAATTTCTTGACAAGCTACTCCCATTGCTTCTGCATATTCAGCTTTAGGTAAAGAGAAAATATTGGTTGTTTACTAGAAGCCTATGAAATGACTCACAAACCCAAACGAATAACTTGACGTGCCTTTTTTATCATCTACACTTCCTGCCCAATCACTGTCAATATATCCAACCCACCTAAATTCATTTGATGTGGTATACAAAATGACATATCCCTTCATTTCATTAACATACCTTAGAATTCTTTTAGCTACTAGCCAATGTGTCTCCTTTGGTGTCTCCATGAATCTAGAGACCAAACTCACTACATACATTAAATCAGGTCTAGTTTTAGTTAAATACATCAAACTACCAACCATGCTTTTGTATAGTGTTGGATTTACATTGTTGCTACAATCTTCTTTGTTCAATTTCAAACCCATGGTTATTGGCATTGGCACATTCTTTTTGTTTTGCATTTTAAACCTATTCAATATGTTTGTTGCATACTTTGTTTCAGAAATAAAAATTCCATCTTCCATTTGCTTCACTTCTATGCCTATAAAGTACCTTAACAATCCCAAAATTTTCATTTCAAACTCATTTTTCATGACCTCTTTGAAATCAACAATGAGAAGATCATCACTTCTTGTGAAAATTAAATAATCTACATATAAAACCACAATTAAAATCTTACCATCACTTTCTTTGATGTAGAGGGTAGGCTCACCATCACTTTTGCTAAAACCATTGTTCAACAAATATGAGTCTATTTTGCTACACCATGTGCGTGGTTTTTTCTTCAATCGATAAAGAAATTTCTTTAGTCTATATAATTTATCCTCTTTCCCTTAAACCTCATAACCAAGTGCCTGCTCCACATACAATTCCTCTTTCAATAATCTATTCAAGAAGGTTGATTTCATGTCCATTTGATATACCTTTGATTTATGTTGGGTTGTTATTGCCAAAACTGTCCTCATGGTGTCCATTCTTGCAATTGGGGCAAAGTTTTCAGCATAATCTCTTCTATGCTGTTGTTTGTTCCCCTTAACAACCAACCTTGCTTTATGCATTTCTATCCTTCCTTCCGATTTCTTTTGGTCTTATGGAACCACTTTACACCTATGAATTATTTTCCTTGTTGAAGATTCACTAATTCCCATGTATCACTCCTTTCTATAACATCTATTTATTCATGCATTGTTGATACCCATTTTTCCTCCTTAACTGCATCTTCAAAATTAAATGGATCATCTACATGTGAAAATAAATAAAAAAGGGAATTCATACTTGCATTGCTTTCACCTTCATTTTTCTCATAAATATCTTTCAAGCTTCTAAAATTTTGCCTTCTCAAGCTTTCCAAAGTTGGATTTGATGTGTCACTTGAAATTGAACTTGTAGAATGTGGAGTTGTTGTCCCCGCATAAAAAAATTCTTGTTGTTGACGATCTTTGTTGTCCACTTCGAGGAGTATTTTCTTGAACGCATGAGTTTGTCATATTTCTTGTTTAAGGTGTCACTTGAGGACTAAATTTTTGAGCTTGAATAGGTGTAGGAGGAGTCACCATTAAAGAAGTACCAGTTGTTGCCAATTTTTCTTTTTCTTCTTGTGGTAGACTTGTTGCTACATTAATTGTTTTCTCCAAACTTCCATCCTATGCTTACTCTTCTTTGAACTATACATTGTTGTTGATTATGACCCTTTTGGTTAATGGATTGTATAGTTTATGTGCCTTGGATTCATCACTATAACTCACAATTATGCATTTATCCCCCTTGTTGTCCAACTTCTTTCTTAATTCATCTATGACATGTGCATATTCCACACATACAAACACTCTCACGTGAGAAACACTATGTTTTCTTCCACTCTACGATTTTTTCGAAACCATGTTCTTTACAATTTTGGTTGGACATATATTTATAATATAAGTTTCACATTCTACAACTTCAACCCAATATTCATTTGACAAATTCCTTTCTTTTAACATACTTCTTTCCATTTCCATAACAGTTATGTTTTTCCTTTCAACGAGACCATTTTGTTGAGTTTTGTACCTTGTTGTGAATTGTTTGTGAATTCCATGCCCCTTGCAAAAACATAGGAAGACATTTGAAATGTACTCACCACATCTATTTGTTGTTAAAACTTTGATGTAGTGCCCGCTCTTTTTTAAATGAGAACCTTGAATTGATGAAAGTTCTCAAACACTTCATTTTTCTATTACTTAGAGAGTAAACCCAAGGCATTTTTGTCTAGTCATCTATGAATGTCAAGAAATAATAACTTTCACCAATTGATGGTGTATGCATTGGTCCACACAAATCTCAATGGAAAATTTCCAAAGGTGCCTTTTCCCTTATTGACTTTCCTGCTAGAAATGATTATCTATGTTATTTGGCCAAGATGCATCCTTCAAACAAGCTGTACGATTTATCTATAAGTGGAAAACCCTTTACCATACATTCCATATGTAATACGTTTAGACCTTCAAAGTCGATATGTCAAAATATTAGATGCCATAGGCAACTTTAATCTTTTATGAAGCTTGAAACGATGTTTGTGTGACTACTATAACTTTTCCTTCATTTTCTTATGGGTTCATTGAGAGTTGCGTGTGAGCAAGCTCTGCCTTCAAATTTGGTTTTATCCTTAGGGGAAACATTCTATTGCTTGCCATTTGGACCTTTGCTATTAACTATTTACTTGAAAATTTATCTAGGATAGTGTATTCTCCATTTAAAAAAATACTTAATACCCCTTTTATATAAGTTGTCCAATACTTCTCAGATGTTGTTTTAAACCCGAAACAAAATACACATCTGAAATATCCTTTTTCTCCCCCTTCTTAGTTATAATATTGACATTTCCTTTACCCATGACTAATACTTTGTTGTTAGTTCCTAATGTGACTTCCTATTTTACACTCATCTAAATTTGCAAACATTTCTATCTTCCTTGTCATGTGATTGTTGTGACCTATGTATAGAAACCATACATCCTTTTGCTTCTCTTTTGCTACATTGCAAGCTAAAACCATATTGTTTTAGTTTTTATTTTAACTGGTAAAATTTTCATTTGATTTACTTAGTTCATATTTTTTATTTCAACATTCACTTGCATAATGCTCATACTTCTTGCAATAATGACATGGAACATGAGAATGGTCATACCTTTGACCTTATGCTTTATTTTGGCTTGAATTTTGACTTTTATTTTGAGTGTTTCCTCTTCCACTTGAGATTGAGGAGCTACTTCTTCCACCTTTGTATGGACTTCTTCCTCTACCTCTGGAATTTGATCTTCCTTTGCCTTTACCATGACCAATTGAGACTTGTGTCTTAAAAGCATGTTCCAATGAAGGATTTGTTTACCTATTTAACTTATTTTCATAAGAAACGAGTGAGGAATGGAGCTCATCCACAGAGAACTATGAGAGAACCTTTATTTCCTCTATGGCCACAATAATAGAATCAAACCTTGCTAGTAAACTTCTTAGAATATTTTCAACCACTCTCCTTTCTTCAAGTGTCTCACCATGAGATCTAATTTGACTTACCAGTCCAATAATTTGTGTAAAAAATGAATCTATTGTGTCAGAATCCTTCATATATATTATTTAAAAATCCCTTTCTGGCATTTGCAAATTTACTGTCTTCAATTTTTCCATGCCTTGATATGTTGTCTGGAGAATATCCCATGCTTTCTTGGACTTTTTTGTTGTTGCAATCCTTGGAAAAATACTCTCATGCACTGCTTGGAATATGTAGAAGAGGGCTTTGGAGTCCTTCTTCCTATTATCTCTCAATAAATCTCTCTCTCCTTGTGTCAATGCATTATATGTTGATGCGCTAGCTTGTTCTTGGAAACCCATTCTCTACAAGATCCCATATATTCTGAGAAAAAAATAATCCCTTAATTGTGATTTCCCAATAATCATAGTTTTTCCTATTAAACTTAGGAATTTGTGGATTTGTCAATCTTGTGCTTGAAGATGCCATATTTCACTAATACAAATATTAACTCCTTGTCCAACTCTTATAAACCTTTGGCTTTGATAACCTTTGGCTATGATAACCCATAACTTTGATACCACGTGAAGGAAAAGGCAAAGGAGAAAAATAGACCAAGAACAAAGTATAAACCAAAGAACAAAGTAATGTGTAGACCCAATCAAATAAATTCTTAAAACAGAGTGCACAACAATATCTTTTGATTTCTATTTCAGAAAGACAAATACATTTTCTAGAGAAAGAAATGGAAGTTGTTGCTCCTTTTTACACACTATAAAACAATATTTACATAGTTTTACCAAGATTTTGTTTCACACATTGTAAAAACTAGTTGTATGTGCACAAAATGAGACCTCCAAAAATATAGGCAACCAAAAACATAGCTTGTATATTAAACACATACATCTCTATACATGAATACTTAAAGCTAATTAATATATATTTGTGCACCTATTCTGAATTGCACCCTCAAAATCACCAAGTCTTCCTTGAGTGTACTCCTTCAGCTCAAAGAAGTGTGCCCTCCTTTGAGCGCGCTGGTGTACCCCGATGGCCTGAACCTCAATCCTTCAACCTTCCATTATGCACCCTGTGCCATCTCGACTTGACTTGAGTTCATTGTAGCACCCTGAAGGCATGAAGAATTAGAATTCAGCCTTCAAGAGTGTTCCCTGCACCCTTCCTTAGGCCTCCTAGGTGCATGAGCATACCCCAAAGGCATGAAGCCTCAACCTTCTGTGTTTGAGAGTGTGCCCTACACACTCTCTCTCCCCCTTCGGTGCATAGTGAACTTGGGAAGCCCGAAGCCTTCCCCTTCATCCTTCAGACTTTCTATATGTGCCCTACCTTGATTTCTTTCTTCCTTAGGGTGCATTATCACATGTTGAAGCCCCAAAGCTCCTCCTCCTCCATCCTTTAGCCTTTCTGAGTGTGCCATAAAGCTCCGTTGACCATTTTAAGTGCGCCAAAAGGACATGAATAAGAAAATATGCATAAAACATGGTAGAGTAGGAAATTTTCATAATGATAGTTTCTTGTCATGAGTGATTGCATAAACATGTATCCCAAAAACCTTATGGAAAGCACACAGAAGGAATATCAAACACATAGGATAAATGAAGGAAGCGTAAGAAGAACCAAGAACACACCTAAAACTTGATGATTAAAGCACCATGAATACTCCAAATTTTGAAGAACCTTAGAGGGTGGAAGCACCATGAGAAGATGATGATAAAGAATAGACATAATGGAAACCTTGTCACCACTGAACCAAATCCATGTCATCAATCACTACCATGTCCCGGTCATCCAAGATAGTGACGTGTCTAGTTTCATCATATGATGATATGGAAGACAAAGATGTATTATTGTAATCATTGTAAATGAAAAACAAGTAGAATTCCAAGAGTCATGGAAGTCCAAAGGACATGTAATGCCAAAATTCATACGTAATTCCAAAATTAATTTGGAACTTCAAAGGTTGTAGAAGTCCAAAGGTCATTAGAAGTTAGAAAGCTAGGAGTCATGATGATATGAAAGGCCACTCCTCAAGTTATAAATAGATCCTCATTTCTCATGTAAAGGACTTTTAACCTTGGCTTCTCCCATAAGGCATAAGAGAGATAAGTTAGTAATTTTGGGGAGCAAGTAGTGGCTCCAACGATCCACTATTGGAGTAAGTGATGTTCATTGTAGTTATAAATCTTGGTAATTTTACTCATTAATTGAAGCTTGACGACCAACACTTTTCAGTACATGAATTATGAATGTTTGTAATATTATTTTGTGATTTTTTTTTATTCATGTTGGTTTTACCACTACTAATATAGTTGAACTATTCAAATATTTTAGTGCTTCTCTAATTGAGAATGTGCTATGATGCTTGGAACGATCGTCACATCTTTGTGGAATATTCTGCTGGATGTTAGAAGAGACATTTATGTTCATGTGTGTCTTTATTAGGGTGGTACTATTACCTCTCTCTTAGAGGATCACTTTTTCTCCTCTCTGTGGTAGAAGAACCTTAATGCACTTGAAATAGAACATTCACTAGGCACACTAACTTTCTTTTCAAAGGCACATATGTGATTATCTCTCTTTTGCCAACAAGTAAAGCTAAGGAAAATATTTAAGAAAATGGAATCCGAGACATATTCTGGATGGGGCTCCTATCCCAAATGGTGTCAGGTCTAGTTGGGACTTCATATCAGGGAGACCCCCTAAATGTTGGCAAGTCCAACATTGTCAACATGACACTTGTTAAAGTGAAAGCAAGAAGAAATGACAGCCACGGAAGTGAAAGCAACAATTGTTAAATAAAAGGTGCAAAAAAGAAGCAATTGACAAAACTTGTTGGAATGATGATACAATTGCAATTAGGAGTGAGAGAGATTGTCAATCAAGGTTTCACACTGACTTTGAACATGAATTTCACAATTATTGTCCTTATCAATTGCACAAACACTGTCATAAAAATTTGCGCAATTCCTAGTTATTGTGTGATTCCTACCACTAAGAAATGCATAACCAATATCTCTAAGAACTGCACAGTCACTCTTTCTAGAGACTGTTCAAGCATTGTTTTCATACACTACACAAACACTAATACCAAAGACTATGCAAGCATTATCCTTAAGGACTATGCAATGCTTGTTATCAGAGATAGACATTGATTGTTGAGCTTGCATAGGAAAGGTGTGCTTGTGAGTACATCAAGAACTATGCATGCGTAAGAAAGTGGTTTCATCAACTAGAATCTAAAAATAATACTTAAACACTTATCAAATCATAACCGATAATTAATCAACTAAGAACAATCAAGGAACAACATATCATAGGATCACGGGGAGGCTCCAAAATTCAAGTGAAAGAAACATTTTGGAGGGTGTTTTTCATAGCGATAACATACTCCATAACAAAGAATCACCTACAATTTGATAATTAATTTCCAAATTTTGGAACAGAGAAGGGATTTACCGTGCAATCATTGCATCAACAATCTCCATCTCGTTGCATCTTGCTTCTTAAAAAGGAATGCAATCCTTTCTCAAGAAGATTAACTTTGTTGGGATATTCATTCCATGTTTCTCAAAGATAGTGAGACCTTTGTAAAATTTGGTCACAAATAATTATTTCTTTAACTGGGGATACCAAGAAAGTGAAGCCTTCCAAACCATCAGACAAGCCATTTGTGAAGCTCCTTCCTTGATGAGACTTGATTTTACTAAGGAATTCACCTTATATGACTTTCCTTCCAACACTGAATATGATGTTGTTCTCACCCAGAAGAACAACCAAAACAATGAAATTCCTATTTCCTTATGAGATATTCTTTCAAAGGGGGAGAACTTAACTATTCAACAATTGAAAATCAATCTTAAGTTGTCTTTAAGGAAGTGAATCACTTCATACCTTATCTACTAAAATCTAAGACTAAAGTCCCTTATGTGGGAGTGAGAGATATGTTGGTTCAAAAGGAGCTCGATGAAAAAAGAGCACATTGGATGACATCCCTTCAAGAGCATGATCTATAAATTGAACCTGCACAAATCGTTAGAGTTCAAGGACTCTATAAGCTAATTGCAGACTATGTTATTACACCCAAAGAAGATACATGTTTTCATAATGAATTTTCTGTTCAAGAAGAAATTTTATGCAATTTATCTAATTCTGATTCTTGGTACTCTGACTTAAAATTCTTTCCCATACATGGTATAACTCTGTCACACCTTGATTCAAAGAAAAGAAGAGCACATAGATTAAAATCAACTCCTTTCTAGCTAATAAATAATATTCTTTTCAGAAAATATTATGATGGAGTAATTCTTATTGTTTAGAATAGGAATATTCTCAAAAACATTTAAATAGATTACATTCTGGACCTACCGATGGTCATTATGGTGGAGACACCACCCCACATAAGATATTAAGGGTTGGCTACTATTGTCCCACATTATTCAGAGATACTCACACCCTTACCCGAAAGTGTGAATTCTACCAGAAAGTTGTTGGTAGGGTTAAAAAACCTTATTCCCCCCTACATCATATCATGATTGACACTTCTTTTCAATAATGGGGCTTAGACATCATTATTCTTGTGAACCATGCCTCATCCATCTGACATAAATTTATTATAATGACAACTAATTATTTTACAAGATGGGTAGAGGAAACTCCTCTTCAATTAGTAAATACAAATCAGGTAATATCATTTCTTGAAACTAATATTATCACTCGATTTGGTGTTCCCAAATCAACTGTTTTTATATTGCATTTTATTTCTCTTCTCTTGATCTAAACACTTTCACTCCGGAAAAAGGATCAAAATTAAATGTTCAACAAACTATTACCCTCGGGGAATGGGATTGTTGAATCAACAAATAAGAATTTGATCAAAATTTTGAAGAGAATTAATTCTAACCATCAAAATAATTGGCACACAACCTTGTTTAATGCATTATGGGCTAATAGGGTTACCCCAAAATTTTCCATTAGAAACTCACAATTTTTCCTTATGTATGGGAGAAAGAAGGTATACTTCCTCCTAAAAATTTTATGTCTTCATTAAAATTATTGCAAAAAGTGCAGGAAATTTAGTGTTCTTCTATGCAGACCAGAATTAATGCTTAGCTCAAGTTAAAGGAAGAGAAAGAAAAGGACAAGAAAAAACTTGATGAACATCAACAAACCATTAAGTGTTGGTTCGATGATAAATCTTGTTCTAACATAAACTTCGAAGTAGGTGTTCTAGTTCTTAAGTGGGACAAAATTAATGAGGAAAAGGGAGAGAATATACAATTTCAGAAGTTGTGTTGGGTCCTTTCATTATTATAGAAAATATTGGACCTAGTACTTTTCGGTTGCAAACTTTGGAGGGGAAATCTGAATCCCTTCCAGTTAATGGACAACTTATGAAAAAGTATTTTTCTTTATTCCGTCTGGGGAATTAAATTCTATAAATATTTCATTTCAATCCCGTTACCTATTTTGTTTCAATTTTATTTGAATTTTCTATTGCATTTTGCTTAATTTTTGGTATGATTTTGATTGGTTTTCTGAACTTTGCCTACTATTATCACCTAGGAAACCAATATTTATGTCTCAAATTCTATGATTCAGGAAATAACTTTATAAAAATATGTCTTTTTATTTATGATTGAATTATCTCTAATTTTGGTAATTTGTTAGTTAAATTTATGAAAATAACATGTATATCACTATCATTGATCCTAAAACTATCTTTCAAAGGACTGTCATTTTTATCAGGACATTTTATATTATAATCATCAAGTTTAGGTTAATTTCATTAACCAATAAAAAAGAATTGTCATGATCAATTTGTTATGTCATTATTTCTGTTAAGGATCGTTTCAGATTTGCTTCCCTGTATGAGATGATAATTTATTTAAAAAATAATTAAATAAAAAATGATTTGTATATAAATAATTGGTTAAAGGACAAGACGTATCATCATAATTCAGCCTACCATGATTATGAATCCTTACAAAATGACATTGCCAAATCTGGTCACCAAGCCAGGATAATGGATTTCAGCTACAAAGTTGAAGGATGAGAGGTCCCATCATGAGCCATCCCGCTCATTTTTCATAATATTTGTGAATGGAATTGTAGACAGCTGGTTATCAAGCCAAAAAAATGGCCTTTTGCTAATTTCCTTGAATTCAAAATAAAATCTAAAAATTTAGCATATGGGCTACATGCATCTGGAAATTAGTTAAAGGGTATCCTCATTGAGGCTATAGATGCCTACTGGAAATAGTAGTCATGACCATGGTATTGAAGTTACCTTTTAAGACCACCAACTATCTAGTTAACTCATGTTCTTTTGTGACAATATCTTGACTATAATGGAGGTTATACAAAATTTTTATTACCATTTTGATCAAATCATTATATTTGAATTGGAGATAAATATCTTTCAACTTGTGTGTGTATGTTTCCATAACTAGTTGTCATAATGGTTTCTAGTGTTTATCTTCCTTATTTCAATAGAGATAATAGGTTCACCTTGTCAATCACCATTTTTTGGCTACCCAACAACTCCCCTTTCATTTCTTCCTTTTGAATGAAATGGGCCTCCCTATTTCTTATATTAAATTATTTGAGTATTTGATCATTTTATTGATTTTGGACATTGGTTTTTATATTCCTTGCAGAATTTTATCCTATAGAAAGCCTTTATTCCTTGATGACTTTTGATTTGTGCCTTGAATCAACTCTGCAACAGGTTTTATTTTATTGTTTCCATGGTTATTTTCATATTTTTTTTTAATACATTATGGTTTTTTGTAATTCCTAATTTTTATTATTATATATATTAGTGATTGCATTATAATGATGTCATTATTTTATTCTCCTAAACATTGTTAGGGATTGGACCTTGGTTATATGATTTATAATGTTTCAGGTGTGGAATTTATAGTTGTATGATCCTGAACCCTTTTGATTATAAATATATACTATGGAAATCTACCCATGCAATGGCTCATTGATAAAATTTATTGGATTATAACATTGATTATTGAGCCTATCCCTATGTTGATGAATCTAATTACAAGAAGTCATATCGTTATATGTGTGGAAATGATGGAAATTAATTCATTGATTTGTATATTGGTTATGTGGTGATGTCAATCATTATATGGAAATAGTAAATGGTTATGTTGCATACTACACATTTAACATGTGGATTAGGATTGTGGCGAAATACCCTAAGGACCAATTCTTTGCATTATGATTCTAAAATGGTTTTATTGCCTCCTTGTACTATGAGTACCCATTTTCTTCTGTCATTTCAAACCGACTAATATCCAAAACCATCTCAGATTTGGTTTACCGTCATGGATTTTTCTTTTGCAACCCTATCTGTTTCGTAGATTTTATTGGTATGTCGTTTTGCCAATTTACATTATTCCAAACCCTAACCAAGTTTTTTTCTTCTATATTGTTGATACCCTAGTTCGAATCTCTACCATCTCCTTGCAAATAGTCCGAGCCTATTTTCCATGGCTCTAATTGTGACAGTCGAGCCTAATATTGGAGGTGAAGTTATTGAGGCATATGAATAATATTTAACTCTATTCAAGAAAGTGGGTTGGTGGGAGTTTTTATAATATATCATGGCACCAAATATTGAAGTATAAAAGCAATTTTCACAAACATACAATCGTAAAAATGTGTGAGTCGGGGACATGGAGATTGTGGTGAATGAGGCTTTCATTGCAGAGGCCACAAAGATACCTATCGAAGGTGAGCGGTGGTAGAAGAATTTCCCATTTAAGGACATGCCATTAGACAAAATCATTTTCTCAAAGAAAACTGCATACAATATAAAAGGTGCTCATGTGAACTTGATAAAACCCAAGTGGTGTGATCTGGTTTTAATTGTTAGAAGGTATATAAATTATGAATGTGTTGAAGCCTTGAAAATCATTGCGTCAACATCGGGGAAAACCACCCGGTTCGGACCTTAAAGGCAACTCCTTTTCCGTTTGGTGTGGTGGCTCGGACTGGAAATAATGGGACCAGTTTCCCAATGGTTTGTAAATAGGATGGATGGATGGTCTGCAAAACAATTTCATCCAATGGATCCTTAGGAATTATTTCTACATCTTTGCTGGTGGGTTGGCCGCTGGTTCCTTCAATTGGAACTATACTTGTTGTTGTCCTATGACCAACTGTTACTTCAGGTGTGCTGAAACCTTGTGAACTTTCAGGATTGCTTATAATGGAATCGAATTGTTGCCATTATTTAAGGAGCCTGGGATTAATCTGAATATCTATATCGATGTGTTCACTACCCTTTTCCTGTTCTTTCTCCTGTTCTGGCTCTTTTCCTTTCTCGGGAATTTTCTCCATAGCAGGAGGTTTGTCAACAGTTTGCTGTTCAGGCTCGCTTGACTGGATTGCTGGGGTGGTAGCTAATAAGTCTAGAGGCAGAGTTTGTAACCTCTATTCTCTGAGCCTATTGAATACTTCCAACATTTTATCTTTATATCTGATCTTGGCAAATGTTTTTACCTGAAATAATGATTCTGCTGAGGAAAACAGGTCATCAAATTCATCTTTTTCATGATCAAACTTTGTAAGTTTGGCTTGTTCAAGAACATTATAGGCAACTTTCTTTGGATCATATTGCCTGTTGGGAATAGTTGCAAGATTAAGTATGTGTATTTTTTCTACCTCCTTTTCTGCATGTTTATAATCATGGAGAGTGTAAACACCGCATCTCAAAGGAAATGTAGGCCACACCTGCTTCTTAGAATTTCTAAGAGTTTTGGATGTTCCTGCTGTTGTTATCTGGTAGGCCAATTCCTAAGCTAACAGCTTATCGGGCACATAGAGAGGAAGGACATGGGGTCTGGTAAGGCTACCATAAAGCCTTATATATGTGAACTTATCTTCTCTGAACCAATTTCCTACAGCAGTCAAGTCGATCCCTGCTTCCTTAGAAATCCTTGGGGCAGGCTTGTCAAAAATAGCATAGTAGATAGGCAACATAAAACCATTACAGATTTTGTACAAATGGTCTTTGTAGTGAGCTTTCCATAACATCTGATGATAAATGTGAATTGGCTTAGGGTCTTCGGGAGTCCATCTCCATCCGAGTATCGGATATTCGGAATTAAAGCAAAGTATATCCATAATATAATCACTGTAATAAAAAGGGGGAATGGTCCTGGTAGTTTTGCGTGAATTTGATCTAAATTGAAGAATTGCAGTGGCTAATTTGTCGAACAATATGTTTGCCCAATCCATCACATAACTATTGACTGCTGCTTCCATTAAAGGAACCATTTCAATGGTGAACTTTGTAGAGTCATGCATCCCCGACATTCTACACATCATAGCCCCGGCATAACAATAAGGAGAAGACAATGATTCCACAGAGTACTTACCTGATGATTCATGTTTGCGCATCGTGGGATTCTGTCTCCACTGCTTAATTGGGGCCGATTTAGTCTCATTCTCATCTGCGAACTTTCCAAGGAAGGCTTTGTTGTATTTTTTTCAGGTTCAGGTTGTATTTCTTTTCAGGTTCAAGTAAGCGATACATCTTCCTTAAGTCATCAGGCTGAAATGAGCCAAAAATCCTCTCGTCAACTGTGCAAGATGTTCTATTTGAAACTGGAATTTCTTCTATCACCCATCTCACTACATCAGTGTATGGAAGAATTTTCTCACGCGCTGCTATTCTGTGCAAATATGAATAAGCTAAATCTTTGAGGGATGCTTCCGATTTGCTAGTTGGGTCGGCCGTAGCTTCTTCCGATACTTCCTCAGGCTCCTCTACTTCAATTAAATTGTAGATGCTTTGCCAACTAGTATTTCCAAGGCCGAGGCACGTAGTGTCTGAGATTAACCCTTTTTGCTTGGCCTTGGATCGTTGGCTGGCTGCACTATCGCTGTAGGAGCCGCTGCTGCTGCAGATTTCTTTGATCTCTTTCCCATTTGTTTCAAATTCCTTATTTCAGTGGAGTTCTGCACAAGCAATGAGACCAACGTGATACAGAGAATAGCTGTTATGAACCAATATGAAAGAATTACGTCAATCAGTGGGTAATAATGGATTATAGTGAAATTGTCGCAGATAAAATCTAAAGGAAAATCTCCCCTTAACTGCTTCATTGATTAGCCGTTTAACCTGTCAATCATGGTAAAGGAGTTTTTAAATGCCCATTATGTCGTTTATATGACAAATGATTCATTCAAGCGTGGCTTAGATTCTTTGACGGATAATCAGAAGTAAATCGTAATTGGCGATTGGTAACGTGAAAGGAAAGACTTTAATATTTGTCCTAAATATCTTCCGATCACTGAAAGATGATACAATGCATGCAAGCCTTTTAAATACGTTTTCGAAATATGCGCCTTCATTTAATGCATTGCAATCGGGGGATGGGTTTGGGTCTTATTACCATGCTGTTGCGACTTCGCCGATCACTGATTGCGATACACCTTATCGCATTGGAGGATTTGAATGTGCCTTTAATCATGTGTTGGCTTGTTATCGCCGATTGCCAATGGTGATACACTTTATCGCATCGGAGAAATGAGGGAGGCTCTTTCATTATGCTTTGTGATTTGTCTTTCCCGATATCCGATAGTGATTTCCTTTTCGGATCGAAGTGAGTGAATGGGTCTTTATATATGTTTCCCTTATTATTGCGATATACGATCTTGCGATCGCTTTATCGCAATAACGAAGAACTTTATAATTATTTAAAAGACCCACTTTATTTCTATTCAAAAGGTTTTTTAAAATATATCATTTTCATTAAACCTTTTGATGAGGGTTTTTCTAATGATGGGTTAATACCAATTTATTCACACGTCTAAGTTTATTTTTAAAAGGGACCCATTTCATATTATGATTTTGTATAAAAATTTTATGAAATGGGGGGGGTTGTTGTACAGCACAACAATTGGCAATTCACTGGGAGAAACAGTTATCTCTGAGAAATTAATTAAAATACTTAAACTTTCTTAATCTGGAAATCTTATTTGATAGAGAAAATCTAATATAACTAGGTAATCATAAATTCTGAATATAATGATAACTATTTCTGCTATTTCCTTCTCTTGTTAAAATTAAATACATTCTAAGTTTTAAATTAGCCTTAATTGGTTGATAATGATAAAACAAAATAATTTTCCAACTTAGCTTTATAATGACTCCTTTGTCATAGGTAAAGCCTCTGCTGCCAGCAAATGTCTATAGTCTCGACAGGGATACCTTTTAACCATTTGATCATTCATTATTCCATCCATTTCAGAGTATAATTAAAAAGAATGAATCCAAAAGATATGTTTCCATATTTTTGTATTACTTTTTCTTTTTTCCTTAATTTTGTAAGATAAAAATCCATTGTCCTGGTTTGGTGGCCAGCTGTTGACAATGCCATTCACTGGTTGTAATTTAACTGAACAAGTTGGCTCGTGATGAGACCCCTTGTCTTATAATTATAAGCCATTACCCTATTTTGGTATGCAGTGTTGGTAATGTCAGTTGAACTATTCCCCTATGACCATGGTAAGCAGGCATGTAATAAGACCTCTTATCTTTTATATCAAATATATTTTAGAAATACACTCTGAGTAATTATAAACTTTGATGGATGAGATGAACAATTTTCTCCTTAAGAGAATATGGATGACAGTGTGGGAGTTGGAGATGCTAAGAATGAATCAGTCTTTGTTTTGTATTGATAACCTTTTTCAAGCTACTTAAAACATTCAAATGATTTACAGTACGTCTAAGTCTTGAGAAGATTTCACAAAAATAAAATGGGGTTTTCAGAATCTAAATATACCTAATTTCTTAGAAATTTCTTTTTCGTTTAATGCTTCCATTTCTTAAAAGTAAATATCATAACCATTTCTTTTGAGTAACTTTTTCAATATAGCAAATACCAATGGGAGGCTTCTTACAACTTTATTTTCCTAAGATTCTAAATAAAATAAGTTATGCACACAAATTCTGCTGAAAATTGAATATTTACAAAGGGAGAAGGGGTTACCTCCTCAATTGAAGAATTTTTTCAAGATAAGGCCGTTAACAGGAAGAGAATCTCTCTTTCCTGATAGATCTTGCAATATGAATGTAGAAGGGCCTATCTTCTCGCTGATTTGGAATGGTCCAAGCCACATTTTCTAGAACTTAGTGTGTTTTCCTTTATCCTCATGGGCTTTGTCCCATTTCAAAACTAGATCACCAACTTGTAATTGTTTTGAACTGGTTGAAGTTGCATCGAAAGATGACTTAATAATTTGTTGATGTTTTGCATGTATAATTCTGGCTTTTTCCCTTTCTTCTTCTAGTTTCAAGATTTGATCATGTCTTAGTTGAATAGAAGATGAGGGACTTTCTTCAATAAACTGCACTAAAGCTAGTGATGGAAGTACTAAATTTGTTGGTATGACAGCTTCCTTTCCATATACTAGATTAAATGGAGAAGTGCCTATGGAGGCCTTCTGTGTTATTTTGTCAGCCCGTAGTGCAAATATCAAATATTTATGCCAGTTTTTATGTTTTTGTTCAATAGTTCTCTTAATGATTTTGATAAGATTTTTATTGGTGGATTCTGCTAAACCATTACCTTGAGGGTAGTAATTTGCAGAATACTTCAATTTAAATCCCCTTTTGATAGCAAACTCAAATATAGAATTTCCAGAGAAATAAGATGCATTATAAAAAACAAGAGCGTTTGGGACACCAAACTTGGTAATAATGAATTGATTTATGAATTCAATGATTGCCTCAGAGTTTGTTGTCTTCAAAGGAATTGCTTCAACCCACTTAGTGAAGTAATCAGTGGCTGTAAGGATATACCTATGCTGTTTGGATGAATGTGGAGTGATTTCTCCAATGATGTCTAATCCCCATTGTTCAAAAGGTTGTTCAATGTTGACCGGTTGCAAAGGGAAAGCTGGCTTTCTTTGTCTTCCACTAGTGGTTTGACAACTTTGGCATTTCCTTACGTATTCATGAGTATCTCTGAACAGGGTGGGCCAATAATATCCATCATGAATAATTTTGTGAGTTATTGTATCAGCTCCAAAATGTCCTCATGTTGGTCCATCATGTAGCTCCTGCAAAACCTTTTGTGCTTCATGTTTTTCTAAGCATCTTAATAAAATTGAATCATAATTTCGCCTAAACAATACATCATCTACAATTATGAAGTTCTTTGCTTTCAATCTTATGGCATGTTTGTTTTTATAGGAAAGATTAGAAGGAGCATATCCATTTTTTAAATAGAAAATCAGATCTGCATATTGAGATTCAAGATCTGTGATACTTATCTGTTTTATTTCTTCAGTATCTTTTGTACCTTCAGGTTCTTGAATATTGGATGCTCCTGCTAACAACCTGCAAAAACCTTAGCCTTTGACAATCTTTGCTGGTTTGATTTCTAAGTCATATTCTTGTAATGTTGTGACCCAATTTGCTCTCTTTTCCCCTAATTCCCTTTGAACTAGTAATTGTCTTACTGCTGGAAAAGGAACTATAACTTTTGTGTGAGCTTTTAAGAGAAAGGGTTTGTAGTGTTTAATGGCTTTGTACACAGCAAAGGATTGTTTTTCAACTTCCCAGTTATTAGGTTCAGCACCTTGAAGATTTGAGTTGTAAAATGAGATTGGTGCTTCCAAGTTTTGATCGTTAATTTGTGTTAGCACTACTGCATAAGCTGAATCAGATGCAAGGGTATATAGCATGAAATGATTTGAAAAATTGGGAGTACTTAAAACAGGGGCATTTATGATTGATTGTTTGATGGAATCAAATGCCTCTTTTTCTGCAGGCCCCCATTTAAACACTGAATTTTTCTTGATCATAGTTTGCAATGGTAAAACAATCTGGGAAAAATCTAGGACAAATCTTTTTACAAAGTTAATTTGACCTAAAAATGACTGAATGGATTTTTTTTTATGAGGGAATGGAATATCAAAAATCTCTTTAATTCTATTTGGATCAATATAAATGCCATCCTTTGAAACAATGAAGCCCAAGAGCTTTCCTTGATTAAGAGCAAAAAAGGACTTCTTTGGATTGAGTGAGATACCATACCTTCTGTAGCGTTCAAAGATTTGTTTCAAATCATGTAAATGATTTGATATCTTCTTGGAAAATACAATAATATCATCTAAATAGACAACTACTGATTTATTGATCAATCCTTTGAATTCTACGTCCATTTCTCTTTGGAATGTAGCTCCAGCATTGATAAGTCCAAAAGGCATTTTTTGGTAAGCATAAGTTCCCCACTTGGTTCTAAAGGTAGTTTTAAGTCTGTCATCAGGATGGACCAAAATTTGGTTATATCCTAAAAAATCATCTAAAAAGGACATTAACTCAGAACCAGCTACTGAATGGAGTGTCTCCTCCATAGTAGGTAAAGGGAAGTTATCCTTTTGGCTTGCTTTGTTAAGATTTCTGAAATCGATACAAATCCTAATGTCGCCATTTTTCTTTCTTACTGGCACCATATTAGACACCCAGTTTGAATGTCTAACAGGAAAAATTATCTTAGCCTTTAAGAGTTTGTTTAGTTTAGCCTTTATTTGACTCTCTTGGTTAGGATGAATCTTCCTTAACTTCTGTTGCACTGATTTTTGTTCAGAAAGAATTGGAATAGTATGCTGAATGATCGATGTATCATATGTTTTCAAATCATCATATTTCCAAGCGAAGACATGTTTATACTTATGCAATAATCTAATGAATGCAATTCTTTCTTTTGAAGAAAGTCCTAATCCCAAATTGATGTTTTGAGGATTTTCCTCAGTACCTAGGTTTATCAATTCAAATCTTAAAGTAGAACTCTGGAGCTTTGAATTGGTCACCTGTTTAAACCTGTCTTTTATGTCATAAAGATCTTCAAGCTTGACCACTGGTTTAGGTATTGAGTTTTCTTCTTGCTTTTCCTTCATTTGAAGGTCATGATCACTTTCATCAATAATTTGGTCATCATAGGTCTTGTCAGAAGTTAAGAAATTTAAAATGTCTTCATCATGATTGAACACTCGCCAATTGGTGACATTATCAGGAATTGATGGTCTAAAAATTAACTCTACTGAAAATTTGTCTGGGTTGTAATCTTCAGATGGAAGGAGCTTGGAAGCAACATTAGCTAGTAGATCTGCTACTGCATTCTAGGACCTAGGGATGGGAGAAATATTGAATGCTAAAAATTGAGATATGAGTTCCTGTACTAAAGACTGATAGTGTTTGAGGTGACTAGAAAGGCAATGAATTGTATTTCTAACTTGTTTTATAACAATTTCTGAATCACTGAACCCTTTCAAATATTGAACTTTAAGACCAATTTCTTTGTAGAGTCCTTGAATTAAGGCCTCATATTCAGTTGTATTGTTTGTGCATTCAAATTCCAATCTGCATGATAACATGGTCTTTTCTCCCTCAGGACTAACTAAAATACATCCTGCTCCTACACCTTCACTAGATTTAGACCCATCAAAGTATAATGACCAAAATAAAGAATTATCTACAATTTTATTTACAGTTTCCTCAGCAATATTAACACATCTTGATCTATCTGTTTATGAAAAATTTTCGATTTGAGATGTGAAGTTATTAACTGAGAAAGGAGATGGTTGGGCGGTGAAATTGCCAAAGAATAATTCGAATGAGTAATTCCCCAAAATATTGTTATTGAATGCTATTGGTTGATTTTCTTATTCGAATTCAGTAACAGTATGGGTCATGTGTTTCTCCCGATCGATCTTCATCTGATTTGGCTTTCCTTTATAAGGTAGCCACATATGGGACCAATCGGTGGAAATATAACCATGTAGTTTCTCAGACTAGTCTCTACTCAAAATCAAACCATAGAATTCAGGTATATCAACGATTAAAATATCAATTCTCTGAACCACTCTTGGATCAACTAATAACCTGATAGTCACTGAGTTGATTTATCCTAAAACCTGGACCTTAGTTCTATCCAACTGTACAATATGAATTGCAGACTTTTGGGTTTCAATGTTCAGTTTTGAACAAACTGAAGCGGGCATTATATTAGAGGAAGCCCCTGAGTCAATCAAACAGTTGTGTAGATTTCTATTATAGATCTCGTAGGTTAAGAGGAAAGGAGGAGTATGGGAATTCGATCTATCCCCAATTAAAACAACATCAGTAGCTTCTACTCTACCACGAGGTGGTTGGCTTGACTCATTAGCAGCTTTGGACAATACAACATTAGGAAGAGGAGAAGAAGGTACAACATTTAACTCCTTAAGAAGTAATTTCTGTTGATGTTTGAGTTTACTAAGCTCAAACATAGTGATATTTGCCTTTGTCTTCTTCATGTCTTCGATAATATTGTAGTCCATAGAATCTGTAAGTACTAATGTCTTAGATGTTGAAGGTGGATTTGAAGATGATGGCTGATTTTGGAGTGGTATCGCTGCAACTTTCTTTGTGGGAACCTTTTCTTTGGTAGAAGTGGTACCTGCGTTCCTTTTCTTTGAAGTTGTCTGAACAGGTTCAGGAGTACCCTTACTCTTGGTAGTCATAGGGAAAGCTTCCTGTTCATTTTCCGTATCGGAATTAGGCAAAATAAAGTCCCACATCCCATGACATTCTACAGTCTCCTCTTCTTCGGGTTCTGTGAATGACAAGACCGTTTCTTCCTCTTCTTCCTCTTCAGGATCTGAGTTTGCATTGCATATAGCATTTGGTAGTTTTGATTCAGGTTTCTTAAAATTTCTAAATGGCCTTTTTGTTGAAGTCTCAGCTACTTGCTTCTTGATTTCTACCATTTCATTTGACATAGTCTTGAGAACTTTTTGGAGACCCTCCATATCATATGGATCTTTAGGGGTTTTCTTCTTTGAATCATCCTTGAAAGAAACTTTTTTGGATTTTCTATCTTCAAGAGCAGCTTTCTTTTCTAAAGCAATAATGTGTTTCTCTACAACAAGTGCCTCTTTCATGTTTTCAGCTAGAGTTGGTTTTGCAGCTCTATCTACAAAAATAGCTATATTTGAAGGTAGGGCTGTTATATACAATTCGCTTCTGATTTGTTCACTTGGTTTAGAGGTAGTTGGAATCTTATTCAAGAGTTTATTAAACTGCGGATTGAACTCCTTTATAGGTTCTTTAGATTCTATCGTAAGATTTGAGAGATCGTTGATTAACGTTGCTAAAGATTTGTCATCACCATACTTAGTCAGGAACTGTTCTTGAAAAATGTTCCAACTTGTAATGGATCCAGAGGGCAGGGAGAAATACCAAGACCTAGCTGATCCTTGTAAGGTATAAGGGAAAATCCTAACAACAACATCTTGCTCTGTCACTCCTTTTAAATTAACTGATAACATGAAATTGTTAATATGCTCGTCAACTTGTATTCCTGCATTTGGATTAAATTTCGGCAACCATTTTTCAGGATGCGCTGGCAATGGATGTAATGGTGCAGGCATAGTGACAGCACCAGGATTATTCCATGGATTCTAAGCCATTGTAAAACTAATAGTAGATGATATTGCTGATGAAATTCCAGATGTTTGGGAAGGAGTTGATATTGAGGTTTGAGGTGGTTGAGATGTTGATGTTCCTGATCCCTGTTGAACAACAATGTGTAATGGAGGAGTGGATGGCTGACTTCGCACTGGAGAAGATGAAATGGAGGATGATGATGAGAAAGTCTCACTGGTAGATCCTTCAGTGGTTTTTCTTGCCCTTTTCCTTTTGGGTAAAGGAAACTCAGTAGGTTCAATACCAAGCTTTCCACTCTGAAGTCTGGTGAGAGGGTGAGGTGGAATGAATTGCGAAGTCTCACTGCCTTGAGATACCCTAGATCTCTATGGTGATATCGAAAAGCTTTGAAGCTTATGGATGAGAGATTGAACTTCGGGAGACTCAGGACTTAATCATTCTGGGGTATGTTGGGTTTGAGTAGTGGTAGTTGACTCCTCTTCTTCCCATTTTAAGACTTGAGTTCTAGCATGCAAAGGAGAGGTCTGAGGTGAGGTGGAGAGAGATTTACTCTCAGAATGGGTTATAGGTTTGGGTTTGCTCGCCATTCACAGTTCATGCCCTCCTTCTAGTGCCAAAAATGTTGAAGCCTCGAAAATCACTGCGTCAACATTGGGGAAAACCACCCGGTCTGGACCTTAAAGGCAACTCCTTTTCCATTTGGTGTGGTGGCTCCGACTGGAAATAATGGGACCAGTTTCCCAATGGTTTGTAAATAGGATGGATAAGTGGTTGATTTTCTAATATCTAATGATAATGGATGGATGATTTAATCTAAAAAGTAAAATTATAAACAACTAATCTATCCCGGGAAATTTCTGCTTTAGTGTAACTTTTGATGATCTTTATCTACAAACAGGCATATAGATGACTCTATTGGTAAACAAAGACATTTATTCATATGATAATTACTTTGTTCAAGTAGTTGAACAAAGTAATCATTAAAACATTATTACACTATTCTTCATATATCATTGACATAAATATGATTGAAAGAATAACACTCCTTAAACATTCAATAGTGATAAGTATAAGGACTGTTGTTAAAACACATACATATATCCAATGATAGCAAGATTAAATAAATGTTGATTCATATGAAAGAATGGAGCAAAAGCATAGATAATAGTACCATATGTTATTTGGATCACTCCCGATATCAATCACATTCAAATTCCTTCTTCTAACTTAGAAACACTTCCACAAAAAGCAATAGTGCATATCTCATCAAAGCATTCTTCATTAAAATTTAGAATATTGGTCCAGTCTTCATAAAAAATAATATATCAGAAGCACAATAGTGTGACTTCCTGATCCAAGTTTATACAAAAATTGAGGACCCTTTCTAAAGACATGAAAGGGTCTATAAATACTATCTAAGCTAACTAATTATGAAATAAAAATTCTATTAGGTGGTATAACCAAATCATGAGAATCTCCTCGAAATAGGCCTGTTTGCAGTCGGTAGCATGATTCACTGTTTCGGCCGATCATCCTTTGGCTTGAGCTGGCAGATAGCAAGCATTGGTTGCAATTCTGGAGGGTGACTCAGATGAGAATGCAGTTGGGCTGAATATGTGGCATCATGAATTTTGGGAATCATGTAACCGATTGCATCGGTTAAACATTTGAGTGTTTCCCTTTGACTGTATGGTTTAACTAGGAAGAACCAAAAGGTATCCCAAGTTAAACTTTGGATGTCGGCGATTAATCTTTCGTTCTTTTCCAATTCTTGATTGCATGTTTGTTCCAATGCTTTGGCTGATGGCAATTTACTTGGAGTGCACTGTGAAATCAAGTTAGACAGATAAAGAGTATCATTGATTAACTCAATTAAATTACTGGTTGCTGATCTGCATCTTGAATTTTCACTTTCTGCTTTCATCAATTGTGATTGCCATTCTAGGAAAAGAATCTCTTTGTGTGATTCTAGAATTTTAGGGAGATTTGTGGCTTGCCATTCACTGGTTTCTTGCCAAGCAAGAAAGTTCGTTAAAGTCTCATCGGCCTGTTCCAAATTCTGCCTAGTGTCGACTAATTTTTCAATCATTGATGAAGTAATCTCACAGAGGGGTATATTATGACATAGCAAATTTAGCTGTTTAACCAATGCTTTATTGATCTAGAGAGCTTCGGACCTAAACTCTGCTGGTTGAGGAAAACTCTTGAACTTTTCTACCTGTTGTGATAGTTGAGCGATTTTCTCATCTTTTGTTTTACTCATTTTTTCATTCATAGTCTTCAGCTTGGCCAATGCTGTGGCTAATTCCTTTTGTTTCTGCACTGCACTTTGGTCTCTCCTCTACTTCTCCTTGAGAAATTGCTCATTTAGTTGGTTTTTTACTTGTTGCTGTGCTGCTAACTGCTGTTCCAATTGATCTATTCTTTGTTGTCTTTTGGATACCTGTGTCTGCAATGAAACAATTGTTTGGTCTTTTTCCTTAAATTGCTTACTTCCGATGCTTTATCCATAGTATCTTCCGAGTAGGCTTCGGCATACTGAGAAATTTTTGTGAGGTCTTCGAAAGGATTGAATTCTCCTTTCCATACCACATTAGCAATCTCTGTCTTCGCAGGTAAAACGGAATATTGATCAAGTCTTCTCCTTTTCCATTGTCTTTTTACTACAGCCCTATGTTTGGGACTGTAAAAGACATCTAATGGTGGTATGTCTTCTATCTGCAAAACAATTTCATCCGATGGATCCTTAGGAATTATTTCTACATCTTTGCTGGTGGGTAGGCTGCTGGTTTCTTCAACTGGAACCGTACTTGTTGCTGTCCTGTGACCAACTGTTACTTCAAGTGTGCTGAAACCTTGTGAACTTTCAGGATTGCTTATAATGGAATCGAATTGTTGCCATTCTTTAAGGAGCTTGGGATCAATCTGAGTATCTATATCGATGTGTTCACTGCCCTTTTCCTATTCTTTCTCCTGTTCTGGCTCTTTTCCTTTCTCAGGAATTTTCTCCATAGCAGGAGGTTTGTCAATAGTTTGTTGTTCAGGCTCGCTTGACTGGATTGCTAGGGTGGTAGCTAATAAGTCCAGAGGCAGAGTTTGCAACCTCTGTTCTCTGAGCCTATTGAATACTTCCAGTCTTTCATATTTATATATGATCTTGGCCAATGTTTTTACCTGAAATAATGATTCTGCTGAGGAAAACAGGTCATCAAATTCATCTTTTTCATGATCAAACTTTGTAAGTTTGGCTTGTTCAAGAATATTATAGGCAACTTTCTTTGGATCATATTGCCTGTTGGGAATAGTTGCAAGATTGAGCATGTGTATTTTTTCTGCCTCCTTTTCTGCATGTTTATAATCATGGACAGTGTAAAAACCACATCTCAAAGGAAATGTAGGCCACACTTGCTTCTTAGAATTTCTAAGAGTTATGGATGTTCCTGCTGTTGTTATCTGATAGGTCAATTCCCGAGCTAACAGCTTATCAGGCACAAACAGAGGAAGGACATGGGGTCTAGTAAGGCTACCATAAAACCTTATATATGTGAACTTGTCTTCTCCGAACCAATTTCCTACAGCAGTCAAGTCGATCCCTTCTTCCTCGGAAATCCTTGGGGCAGGCTTGTCAAAAATAGCATAGTAGATAGGCAACATAAAACCATTACAGATTTTGTACAAATGGTCTTTGTAGTGAGCTCTACATAACATCTGATGATAAATGTGAATTGGCTTAGGGTCTTTGGGAGTCCATCTCCATCCGAGTATCGGATATTCAGAATTAAAGCAAAGAATATCCATAATATAAGCACTGTAATAAAAAGGGGGAATGGTCCTGGTAGTTTTGCGTGAATTTGATCTAAATTGAAGAATTGCAGTGGCTAATTTGTCGGACAATATGTTTGCCCAATCCATCACATAACTATTGACTGCCGCTTCCATTAAAGGAACCATTTCAATGGTGAACTTTGCAGAGTCATGCATCCCCCACATTATACACATCATAGCCCCGACATAACAGTAAGGTGAAGACAATGATTCCACAGAGTACTTACTTGATGATTCATGTTTGTGCTTCACGGGATTCTGTCTCCACTGCTTAATTGGGGCCGATTCAGTCTCATTCTCATCTGTGAACTTTTCAAGGAAGGCTTTGTTGTATTTCTTTACAAGTTCAGGTAAGTGATACATCTTCCTTAAGTCATCAGGCTGAAATGAGCCAAAAATCCTCCCGTCAACTGTGCAAAATGTTATGTTTGAAACTGGAATTTCTTCTATCACCCATCTCACTACGTCGGTGTATGGAAGAATTTTCTCACGTGCTGCTATTCTGTGCAAATATGAATCAACTAAATCTTTGAGGGATGCTTCTGATTTTCTAGTTGGGTCAGCCGTAGCTTCTTCCGATACTTCCTCAGGCTCCTCTGCTTCAATTAAATTGTAGATGCTTTGCCAACTAGTATTTCCAAGGCCGAGGCACGTAGTGTCTGAGATTAATCCTTTTTTTCTTGACCCTGGATCGTTGGCTGGCTGCACTGTTGCTATAGAAGCTGCTGCTGCTACGGATTTCTTTGATCTCTTTCCCATTTGTTTCAAATTCCTTATTTCAGCGGAGTTCTGCACAAGCAATGAGACCAACGTGATACAGAGAACATCTGCTATGAACCAATATGAAAGAATTACGTCAATCAGTAGGTAATAATGGATTATAGTGAAATTGCCACAGATAAAATCTAAAGGAAAATCTCCCCTTAACTGCTTCATTGATTAGCCGTTTAACATGTCAATCATGGTAAAGGAGTTTTTAAATGCCCATTATGTCGTTTATATGACGAATGATTCATTCAAGCGTGACTTAGATTCTTTGACGGATAATCAGAAGTAAATCACAATCGGCGATTGGTAACGTGAAAGGAAAGGCTTTAATATTTGTCCTAAATATCTTCCGATCACCAAAAGGTGATACAATGCATGCAAGCCTTTTAAATACATTTTCGAAATATGTGCCTTCATTTAATGCATTGCAATCGGGGAATGGGTTCGGGTCTTATTACCATGCCATTGCGACTTCGCCGATCGCCAATTGCGATACGCCTTATCGCATCGGAGGATTTGAATGTGCCTTTAATCATGTGTTGGCTTGTTATCGCCGATTGCCGATGGCGATACACTTTATCGCATCGGAGAAATGAGGGGGCTCTTTCATTATGCTTTGTGATTTGCCTTTCCCGATATCTGATAGCAATTTCCTTTTTGGATCGGAGTGAGTGAATGGGTCTTTATATATGTTTCCCTTATTATTGCGATATATGATCTTGCGATCGCTTTATCGCAATACCGAAGAACTTTATAATTATTTAAAGGACCTGCTTTATTTCTATTCAAAAGGTTTTTTAAAATATATCATTTTCATTAAACCTTTTGATGAGGGTTTTTCTAATGATGGGTTAATACCAATTTATTCACATGTCTAAGTTTATTTTTAAAAGGGACCCATTTCATATTATGATTTTGTATAAAAAATTTATGAAATGGGGGGATGGGAGGGGGGTTGTTGTACAGAACAACAAAATGTTGATATGGTTTGGTGTTTTATTATAATTTTAGGATGCTTATGGAGTTCTTAGGCTATAAATTGAATATTCCTTATTATCTGCAAAAAATCTTTTCAAAAATGTCCAAATTTTATCAAATAAGTTTTAAGAGCCTCAAACACGGCCTATTTCATCACAATTTGATATGCATATTGGTGAAATTTAGGTTAAGCAAGTTGGGTGATTCATGGAATAATTTTTTCTGTCAAAATAGTTTTTTCAAACCCTCAAAAAAGTATCGAGAGAAAATATCATCACAAGCTAGGAAGATTGCACAAGGATTTCAGGAATATGTTTTTGAAGAACTTGCCTCTCCACATTGGCCAAAAAACCCTCTCTCTCCACCTTCACAAGATATATATTATGGTTTCAACGAAGAGTTTGTCAACTCAGCCCCATATCGAATCACTCATAGCATGGCCAAAAGAATTAGGATTGGATCTACTAAGAAAAACCTTGACTCAATGTTGGTAGATGATCTTGACACTAAGCTTAAGGACTTTGTGCATGTTGGCCATTCTGAACCTACAAATGACATAGGAAAATGTAAAAAAAAGCATGATTTCATCAACCTAAGTCAGAAACAAAAGACTTTCTAGAATTATTTCCAAAGCTAATTAAATACGCATAAAAATAAATCATCTCCAACTGCTCATATAGGGGTTCTTAAAGGGTCTTCATTAGAATAGGAAATGTTTAACACCCTCCTCCCAAACTTACCCAAGTTAACCAGTTCATTGGGGTAAACATGTGACGAGAGGTTACTACACTCAGATTCAACCCCCCATGCATAGTTAAGAAAGTGGAATTGACACAACACAACCAATCTGACCTTCTGCACCTACCACAAAACCTATATGAGCCAACCAACCCTTCCAGGTGATCAACCCCTGTGACAATTTGACACTTCACTTCCATAGAGCCTCAGAGGCTCCCATGACATGGGCATGCATGTGACTAGGGCCCCCCGATCACTCTCACAACATGGATATGCAAGTGACTGAGGTCTTTTTCAGCTATTTCTGAGCCTATGACCATAGATTCTGTGCCACTTTTTCAAGACTAGGACTCAGGTCACTGCCCAAAACTCCATGAAAATTTCAGGAATGAAAAGTAACATCAAAACAACGATACAAATGAAAACACTTGAAAAAATACTTAGCTGTACCTCTATTAGCCATGACAAGCATAGGGGTCTCATACTTATCTGAGAATCATTAAAAAGCATTGATGCCTTATCACATTAGCTTCATTATAATCTATTAGGTCATGTATTCACTTTTCATTCATTTACAAATCAAAACATGATGAGAGCCATCCATCATCACTGTCATAAAACATGATCATAACCAACATATAACCAACGAAAATAACAAGGATATATCAACCATACATGCCTCATATGAACCAATACATTTTCTCATAAATTACCAAGGATAAATAGTTCTTATTAATGAATGATTAGGCCAACTAGGTTTGGGACTTCGACATACCACCTAACCATTGGTTGAACCAAGTCTTGCTTTCATCCAACCATGCCCATTCCATCTTCCAAGCATGAATGTGGGACTTATAACCAAAATCAACCAGGGCTTCTTGAGGCTACACCACCTCACCCTCAACAATAGAACCTGGCTTTACTACAATCCCTACCAAATCACTAGGCCATAAAGAATAAGCATACAATACTAGGCTTTATCGCAATCCTCACTAGATCATTAGGCCAAAAGCAAGCATGGATGCCACCATATCTCTCCACCTACACTGTGAGGGATTTGCCTGTCCCAAACTTTACTATGTATCCCACCATTGTCAGTCAAGGGATTCCTAGGCCTACGAGGTCTCCACCCTCTAGGATTTACTGTATATCCCATCCTAGGAATCCTTGGCCCAATGAAGGGTACTCACCACTAAGATTTACAGTGTATCCTGCCATTCACCAATCAAGGGATTCCTAGGCTCTTTCAAGGTGTTCATATTCAAGATTTACCATGTATCCTGTCTTGGGATTCCTAGGCCTTGTGAATAATCCTAGGACCACCCCACTTAGCTTTGAGTCCATTTGGAAATCCATCTCAACAACATACAAAAGAACCCACCACACCATGGCTATCCGAAAATGGAAAGGCTAGGCTAAAAAACACTATCACACCTGGAAATACCCATGCCAATGATAGCAAGAGAACCAAGATCACACATGCATAACCATGCATGCTAAATCTAGCAAGGAAATCACACATGCAAATCGATACCTACAAATAATCCTGATGTATCTTCTATATCCTTCTCTTCCTTGCTTGGTCTTTGCTTCCTCTTGCCTTCGTTACTGCTATTGATCCAATGTTGAAGTGCTCCAAGAAAACTCTAAGTGTCCAACAGTGTGTGTGAGAGAGAATAGACATAGTTCCAAAACTGAACTGAAAAAAGTCTACCAAATGATGCTCAAAAGTTTTTTCATCAATGAGGCCTCTATTTTCTTCATTTTCCATTATTTCCTTCATTTTCCTCGTCACATGCATCCTGTGACCTTTCATCTTCCTTTTCTCCTAATTTCCTTTAGTTTCATAAATAATTTGCCAAAAATTCCATTTTTACTTTCCAAATCCTTTACCATTGCTTTTTCCATTTTCCTTTAGCCTTAATAACCGAAATGAACACCCACTAGGATTTTTTTCCCACTATTGAACTTGGAATACCTATCCAATGACCTTTGTTTTATATTTTATTACATGGATTTTTAACTAGGGTTGTTACAAAACCCTTCCCCTCGAGGAAACTCTGTCCTCGACGTTCAATGACACCTACATCTAGCAAGACCACTGAAAATCAAAACATACTACCTATGGAGCTTTATAACACAACTCGTTGTAGTATTTACAATGACCACTACTAAAACATGAAAAACATATTGTTTACTGGAGCTTTATAACATAACTCATTATGGTATTTACAATAACAACCACATATACTCATGCACATTTTCTTCAACCAGAAAATAACCATATTGTCTATGCAACTTTAAAAATCCATCTCAATACAACATATACAATAATATACACATATTCAAATATTCACATTTGCTCAACCAACAAATGAAAGGATACGATACCCATATTAGCAACAAGGGAATCCAAAGGCTTACACCTCCACCATCAAAATTAGTACCAGGATTCACCTCCTTCCCAGGAAGTCCAAAATCCACTGCCAAAGTCAAATCTACATCCAATGTCCAACACTACAATCCTGCGTTGTTTTCCTCTCAGTGAACAGTTACCGACTCATTGTTCCCAGGAACACTCCTAATGTGCATTTGATTCCATCTGGAAATGCTAATGACCAAAAAAAATCCATCCCCGGCCTTCCCTTCTTTGCTACATAGTCCCTCGGGAAATCTGGTCACCCCCTTCCTTGCAATCACTCACCTTCCAAGTTCCCTCACATCCCCTATCCTGGGCGATCCATCCCTTGGCAACGCTTCCTCACATCGGAAGGTCAACAACCAAGGCATATACCTAACTCAAAACCATCATATTGGTCATAGCATGCTCATGGAAATCAATGGACACTATTGGGCACCAGTGCCCCACAATATCCCTTCTCCTAAAGTGCTTTACCAACATACTGCTTCCTATTCGAATTCCTTTTGTTGCTACTACTAATCCTTGCATTCAGTTCAACCACCCAACCAGGAATTTCTGTGCTTCATGTACCAAGCACATAACTCCCATTAGATTTAAAATAGATTGAAATAAATTCACATCATACCTCATTGGTAGCTCGTCAGTAAGGTACACTTGCAATCCTGTTTACTTCCTGTCACAACAAGTCAAACTAGCATCTTTGATCAAATCATCATATATAAACACATCACATCGAGTTAGCTCAAAACAAAACCATACCAAATTAGAATCATAAATCGCATGCAATCATCATAAACCAAAATCATAAATCACATTTAACCATCATAAATCAGAATCATAGATCATAAAAGAACTGAAATAAAAGATTGGTTATCCTTTAATCGATCCTTATCTTCTACCTTTATCCTCTCCATACCCACACCAGATTGGTTTCCATACTCAACAAACACCTAGTGCCTTCTCTTCAATCACGTACACATACACATAGTGTGCATCACACACTTACAACCATACACAACATAAAACACCATACAATACATGTATCCACACATGACATACAACACATACACCTACACCCGGTGTACAACACAATACATAAACATATACAAAGTACAACACAATGAATACACATTTCACGATACCACGACTACGCAATGCACATACACAATACCACACTTATACAAAAGAACATGTACAATACACACACAATACCACATGTACACCAATACCATGTGTACAACGTGTACACAGTACCTCCTGTACACAACATGTACACAACACCACATGTACACATCACCACCTGCACAATGTGTACACAACACCACATGTACACAACACCACATGCACGACATATACATAGCCTCACATGTACAGAGCACCACATGGAGGGCATGTACACAACACTACCTGCTCACAACACCCCATGTACAACATGTACAAGAAAGCATATGCACAGAACACCACTTGTACAATCATACACACAACACCACATGTACATAGTACCATATGTACAACAGGCACATCACGTCATATGTACATAACACCGCATATGCAACATGCACAAAGCACCATATGTACACAACACCACATATCCAACATGTGCACAACACCATATGTACATAGCACCACATATCCAACGTTTGCAAAACACCATATGTACATAGCACAACATATCTAACATGTGCACTACACTATATGTACATAGCACTGCATAAACAACATGTACACAACACCATCTATACATAGCAATTGGACAAACAACATGTACAAAACACCATCTATACATAGAATTGCGTGAACAACATGTACACAACATGATTTATACATAGCATTGCATAAACAACATGTACACACCATATATACACAACACTGCATGCACATAACATGACAAGTGCAACATGTACAACATACATACAATAGTAGTACTACACATCCAGGGATCATAAATTGACTCTACCAAGCAACCTTGTCTCTAGTGTATTTCCATTATTCATGCATGTTCCAACATGCCACCGATCATACGGCTTCCATTCTATTGATGTATCTCTGAGCATTACCTGTCCATAAGATAAACATAGACATAGTATAAACACATAATATCAAATCATATCCACATGATACTGACCTCATAGATCTGTTAGGGCTAATCTTGCCACTTGATTCCTCATAAACCAGGAACCTCTTCCTATCATTCACCTACATAAGAAATCATTCCTCCACAAGAATGATTCCTAACGACCCTGTTAGACAGCAACATACATACATACATATATACATATAAACATTAGCATAAAACAATCATGATCCCTGGCGACCCTACTAGAAAACAACATACATACATACATACATACACATTTATATACATAAACATTAGCATAATAATGATCAAAACATAATTACCAGATATCATAAGGTTAAGGTTAAGAGAAATCCCTTTATCTATGCACAACATGTACACCTTGAGAACAACAATTCCCAACATAGCCAAGGCATATGACACCTCAAATCCATTTACTTTACCTTACTTGATTACATTTCTCATGACTTCTCTGCTACCGTCTATTTATCCCAATGGACCCATCCAATCCAATCCACTGTCATACTCTTACCTTCAGCTACCCTTACACATGCACCAAGCTTCATCTGAGGCTTAAATTACTTGTCATATTTCATTCATCTCTTCTCGATTCCATTAAATTTCCTCTTTCCCAACCAATTCCAAATACCCTCAAAACATAAAAGGCAAGAACAAGAAACAAATAGGAATAAAACCATGAAAACCAATAGCAATATGACACCACAAACAAAGTGGCAAGGACTTGCACCATACACAATGAAGACTGCAAGTCAAGCGTAACTAAATAAAAAAAGGCCGAAAGCACAAGACTCTCAACAAATACCATGACTCAACCCCCATGGGTCCTAATTCATCTAGGGAAAATTGATCCTAATCCTTCCTAAAGATCTCATGGCAGCCTCTTTTTCCATGCAATCCCCTATATCATACTTCGATAAAAACAAAACTATCAGTGCATAAATAAATTTAAATACTAGCTATCTTACCTTGTTGTGTCAAGCATGTTGCCTTGTAGCCGAACACATCTGTGCCATATCTCAATGGACTCCAATTCCCTTGAAAAATCTAGGTATAACATGACACCAGTTGTTATACCTATCAAATACATGTCCATGAATATAGTACATATCCACATGTAACAACCCTCATGAAAATTCCATGTAATAAAGGTTAATAAAGGCAAAATAATAACCACGGTTGATGGGACACTTATTCCAAGTTGAATGTTCGGCAAAAATTGTAGTGATGGGGATCACTTGTGATTGATTAATGGCTAAGAAAATTGGCAAAGGCAATGGCTAAGGCTTTGGAAAGGCAAATGGCATTTTTGACAAATTTATTTATGAAAATAATCGAAATTAGGAGAAAAGTGAGATGAAAGGTCACAGGTTACACGTGAGGAGAAAATTGAAGGAAAATAATGGAAAATGAAGAAAATAGAGGCTTCATTTGTTGCATTTAATTATGCAAGGAGTTATTGCTCCACAATATCATGCCCGGTTGAGATCATTAGACAACAATAGGGAATGGCTAATAGAATCTAATAACAATCCCCAATCCAGATGACCTTGCATACAGTTTCGATGCAATTTCTGATGCTATAAAGTATGAGAAAGTACCTTGCCTCCTCGCAGGTTGGTGAAGGATTTTGGGCCTGATGTAGAATCATTGTGCTCCAATCAAGCGATCTCTTTCATCCACTCCTGATCCAAAGCTTTCACACAAGCACATTCAAACAAAGATGACAAGTGACCTTTTGCAGAAGATCGTTAGCTCAAAACATCTAGAAATCACACATATAAATTACTGTAAAACTGATATAAAGGGAAGGTTCAACATAGATTTGTATTAACCATATAAATGAAAGAACATCGATATACCTTCAACAAATAATATCCTCTCCTCTATCTTGTATTATGGTCTCCCCTCCCAATACAGTAGATCTCTTCAGCTATATTTGGGATATCCTCTCCTCTTCCCTTTCCTCTTGGTGACATTATATAGGCTCATTCTATCCTTTGGGAGAATGTATCTAGACACCTAGGGGCTTGAGAAGTTAGGAAAATTCTACAAGAGTGGACCCCTAGCCAACTCATACACAAGTGGTTGTTATCGAGAAGTCTAGTGTCTATTCAGAACTGCTAGTCCCACTAAGACGGGTAGCTATCTTAGAAACAAACAAACTAAAGTCACTTGTGTTTTCCTTTACGAGAAATAGATGAGAAAGAATCAGAAAGTACCAACCTTAGTCTTTCGCTTAGCTCCTTGCTTGTTTCCTTTCCCCTTCGACAGAATCTTGCCACTCCTTCCTTACTTGTCTCGCTTCAAAGAGAACCTGTAGAGTCAAAGCAGCATAATACCATCAAATCATAGAGATCTATCACTGTAAACAACATAGGATCAGATATATATTGACCATACAAATGCATATAACAATACAATATTCAGAGACATACAAGAATATGGAGGGAAAATCAAATAGCTTTATTGATATAAGTAGTAGAAGAGAGAATTACAACCACTTGGTCTGACGCAGCACCATCCTCCCAGCATGAAAGCCCTCTTCACCTCATACAAAGCAAGATCACCCAACAATGTCTTCAAAGAGAAACCAACAACACTTCCTTGCAAATTACAAAATTCCAGCCTCCAGCCTCCTGGATCTCTAAGATGAGGGATCCATATATAGATGTTTGTAGAGGTGTGAGTCAGCTCTGGGTTTTTTATTAGTGTCATTCCATTGATAGTTCTTGGTTCCACTTGGAGATTTCATTGATCTCTTACTCATCCTTAGGCGAATTCTGAGAGGCAAGTGTCATATGAGAAGTTTCTAGAAGATTCCTTGATCATCCACTTAGTAAAATGTCTCTGCCATTTGTCTATTCTCACTCATTGCACCCTACAGAAGGCCTTTTCAGTATGCATCGCACCTCCCATGTGTACAAGGTGAGATGCATTGCACCCTGGCCATGGAGCAGGTGAGATGATCCAGTTTTGACCAGTTCTGAGTAGTTTTTCATGGAGAACTTCTGGGAGATGATGTAATCAGCTGACCTTGCTCCTTTAGGGTATGAAACAACATTTTTAGGGACTTAGAAGCCCTTGGTTTATGGACATATATGATTGGGGTTGCAGTGCCCAAATATGTCTATAATAGTTGCCCCGTAAAGCATGAGGTCGTAAATCTTTTTGATGTCTGGTGAAATGCTTTACAATGAGGATCCGAAGTTTTTCGAACTGGAAGGTGACCTATAATAAGATATAATACAATACATTATCTTCATAATATTTTCATGATCTAGATGAGGCGGGCATTCCCATACTCAGCTTTGATAAATTCATTTTCATGTACATAGGACAGACAATCGTCTGTGTGCAGACTAGTGATTCTGGTAGAGCCATCATCCCTTAGTTTAGATGATTATCTGTGCAGCAATGATGTACATTTGATGTCTTTATTTTCCTGAATATATCGCAGCCCGGATGGATGAAACTAGATCCGAGGTTTTCAAAACTCGTTCGATCTTCACCCAAAAGTACAAGTCGGTCCATGTGAAAAGATGTTCTGATGTCGAACATGGAAAGACATCGCCTGATTACTAGCCAATGATGTAAGTTGTTAACAGGCGCGAGAGGAATCACCGATGATGATGATGACCCTCAAGGTACTGCAGTACAATTCACGTGGTGTGAATACATGAGTCGATGTCGAACACCACACAAAATCTTTCGGTCGAAGGCCATTAATGTAAACCTGTCGCTGGAAGTGAGAAACTTGCCATTAAGGTATGCAAGCTTCAAAGTACTAAAAGGGTTGTTCCTAGGTCGGCTTCTTGGATAATGAGTTGATGTCGACAAGAAGTGACCCGTCGTAGGAGGGCATTAATGAATCCCACATCTACGACATGGAACAGAGCAAATGATTTTATAGAGGTGAAAATGATCTGATGATACAAGGTTCAGGGTGGCGGTCGTGAAAGAATGAAGCATGAAGGTATTGCAGTGGATGAGACACAAGCTGGGTAGGTGAATTCTCTGAGTGACTTCTCTTGAACATATTGGCGACACTAAAATGGATTGGTAGCATTAACCCAAAAAGTGGATGGCATGGTGGACTAATGGTGATATGACCGGCGAACGGAATAACCCAACCCAACTCAATCATGGTGATGGAGTGAAAGTGTCATGTTCAAGAGCGACCTACTACCAATAATGTTTCTTCAAGTTTTCTTCCCAATTTTCCCCAGTCATTTTTGACTAGTACCTCTTTATTTTTGTCAAGCTTGAGGAGGATAACATATGCTTGTTCTATAATTTTCCCTTCGGGCAAACCTGTCGCTATGTTTTAACGAGCCTAGCGATAGTGAAACTCGCTCTTGTCTGAATGGACAAGTTTTTCACTATTGTTTTAACAAATTTAACGACAAGGATAACTCGGTTCTTTTCAATTTTAGAGAGTCTGAAAAGAGACGGAAAGGAGAATCCAATATTCCTTTTTCATAATATAATCCCTTAAGTCCAAAAAAGTATAAAACAATGCGAAAGGGATGACTTTTTGATAGTTTTAACGAACCGAACAAGACAAACGCTCGAACTTTTTGTGTAATAATCCCTCAGGTCCAAAAAGATTAAAATCTAGAGGAGGGATGGCACTTCCAATCACTTTAACGAGTTGGAGAGGCCATTTTCTCGACAATCTTTTCATATTTTATGAGTCAGATGAAAAGAGCTTAAATGAGACTCGTTTTTTGAGGAATGAGTGATGTTTTCGAATAGCAGCTGGTTCCAGGTAATGTTTGGAACTTTTCAATCATGGCAGTGTAAAGAAGGTGGCTAATTGGATCCTCGTCGTAGTTGTTCCTCAAAAGGGGTAAAAAATCAAATGGAGGTGTATTATCGGCTAAAAAAGAGTGGAGGTGATGGTAAGAACACGAACAAGGCTCAAAATCTGATAATAATGCGATCACAATGGTTATTTATCAGAGGTGGGTTCATTTTTTAATGAGCTTAAACTCTGGTGGAACATATGCTCATTGCTAGGTTTATTTTTAGTGAGCTTGAACTTCACATAAAACTGCTCATGGCATGGTTCATATTTTAATGAGCTTGAACCATGCGACAACATATGATCTCATTTTCATGTTTACACAAGCTTGAAATGAGAAACTATGCTTGTTATAAGTTCGCATGCCCCCTGCATAATGACACAAATCGAGGTGCATGCCTCCCAAGCTTCATTGCATTCAACGCGATGGTTGGAATGAAGGTTTACCTTCGAAATCTTTGAAAGACTTGACTTGGAAAGGGAGTTGTTTCATTTTTTAATGAGGTTGACACAGCAAAAGAACTATCCTCATAATCCATCGTATTTACAGTATTTGATAGAAAATCAAAAACTGAAGGATGATTAAGGTTGCTGGAATAATCTTCGTGGTGATCTAGAAGATGGGAACGATGGTGGTAATTTTCCCATGGTGCCTCTCCTATCATCATTGACTGAATGATTCCTTTGTCTGTAGAGTGTACATGCGACCAAGGATCTGAAGAGGTGCCATATTCCTTAGACCTATCTATCCAAACACTCGATAAGCATTGATTTGGGTTTGCCCCCCAGGCCAAGAAAATTGATTGCTACAATGTTTCTAAAATGGTGATGATCCATGCTGACAAAATGTTCGGGAATCTTCTCAATCTTTTAGATATAGAAGATATCATATTGCAGGTTTCCACCGTGGCCACTTCCGCCAGATTACTCTGAGGCGGTAGGGCAAAAGTACCCATCAATGTAGGGTCTTTTAGCAGTCCTACTCCGATATTTTGAAGCAACTGAGAGCTTCCATGGATCATCGGGATGCTTCCCGTAACTTGTGAACTGTTGGGGAGAAAGGTTTGTTGGTCAACGATTGTAATCCCTCCTTGAAAAGGGAATGCAATCTATCTAAAGTATGTCGACACAACAGCGGCCATAGCATAAATCCAAGGCCTTCCCAGTAGGATGTTATAATAGAGGTTTCCATCGATAACTTCAACATCAATTTCTACTATTTTTCCCCCCAGTTCAACTTGTAAGTTATTCAAAATCCCGTATGGAGTGTATGTTCATCCATCAAATGCTTTTAACGTCATCGATGATCACAACAAGGGTGGTGAGCCTAAAGTTTTCCAGCAACTCATTGACATAATTCATGTAGATGCCCCCTCATCAATAATTGTTCGATGAACAGTTTTGTTGACGGCTTTCACTTGAATGAGGAAAGCGAGTTGAGCTGGTAACTGAGGTTCATATCCTTTATGATTAAAGGCCACAAGATTGGAATGTGCTGGGTCAATCCCACCTATTGCTGATAATAAAGTCTGCTTTTGGGAGGGATAATTTTGCAGTACCTCAAGTGTTGACATAGCGGACGGCGATTGGGCCAGGTCCTCTACTATATTATAATTCTGTGCCGCTCTGGCACGAGGATTAAATGTCGATTTGTGTACAACTCCGTTTGGCGGTTTTATCGTTAGCTCAGGAATGATGGGTGGAACAACTTTGGTCGAAGTTGTTGTCGAACTACTAGGTTGATCAGTGGCCTTTTTGTTCGACAGCTGTGGATTCTCATAATCTTTATTCCTTGTCGATATCAAAGCATCATTTTGCTGTTTCGAAATGGACAGCATAAGGCTTGGGATGGGGAAGCATTGTCACTAGCAACCAGATTGGTTCTTGGGTTTGGAAACAGATTAGTCAATACTGCCGAGGTTTTTGAATTCTTAAAGAACTTCTTAACGTCAGCTTTATATGGACAATCTCTTGTCCAATGATCCTCATCGCTTATGAGGCATGGCTGAGTAGGTTTCTTTTGCCCAAAAGGGTTTGTAGAAGATTTTTCAGGAGACTAATCATCTTGCTTCTTCTTTTTGCTCTTCCCTTTCTTCTTGCCTCCTAGTTGCTTTGGTTCTTTTCCTTTTTCAGTTGACACGACATTAACCTCTGAGGCTAGAAGTTCTTCATTTTCATTTTGACCAGAAATCTTACGAGCTTTTTTAGATGTAACCTTTGTCGATTTCGCGCTTGTCGTACCTATCACGCCATAGCCAGCATGAGAGTCTTTATTTGATTTAGGAGGAGGAGGAACGGAAAATTCTGGTCTAGGAGCGTCGGGATTTTGTCGTAGAGCATGCTAGACTGAGTATAGATCAAGTCAAAATATTGTGCACGAGCAATGACTTGCTCTTCGGTGATGACTCCTCCCTTTGCCACATCTTCTGTAATAGAAGGCAACAATGACTTAATAAACCATTCAGCTAGTAGCTGCTCAAGAACATATGTTTTTACCATTCTATGAAGACGTCGCCACTCATGAATATGATCAGATATGTGAGTGGTCGTCGTCTGCTTGAAATTGGTAAGAAGCTCTGTTCCTGTTTCTTACCTTATTGGTAACTGAAAATGGGTTAAAAAGGTGGTGGCAAGGGTGCTGAAGTTATCAAACGAAGTTATAGGCAACTCGATGTACCATTTTGTTGCCGGACGAGTTAATGTTCACTGAAAAAGGTGAAGCCTAATCGAATCATGATTTAGAGTGTTGGATGAACACCACAGATGAAATGTCATCGCATGATTCGACGGATCTTCACCCGGATTTCCATTAAATTTAGGAATATCTGATAGAAGTTTATGAGGAATCGCTAGCCACCAAGGGGCATAAGCAATTGGATCGTTTGTTATCCGATTTAGATTAGTAACTCTAAAGTCACCATGAAGGGCAACTGCTGGTTTAGGTTTGGCGAAGCATACCTAGGATAAGATTTGATTTCCTGAGCAGTGGGTCTTTACATACCAGCATAATGCATTTGATGCAGATAACTTTGATAAGGTTGTCGGGCATAACCAATCTGGGACGACTGATAATAACTGCTTTGAATATACGGCTGCCCATTACTTGCAAAGCTTTGTTGCTCAGGTCCTTGGTACACTTACTGGAATTGCGGTTGTTGATGTTGCACCAGCCATGGTTGTGAAACCATTTGTTGTTGCCCAATACTTGATATTTGACCAAGAAGAGGGGTAATAGTACCCATTTGAGCCTGAGTCACTCCAGTTAAGGGACCACTAATCGGCGATTGCGGTTGCGTCGTAGAGACAAGAGGCTATTGTATTACGACCTGAGAAACTTGAAGTTGGCATACAACAGGAAACGCTTGTACTTGCGACATTGCTACAATAGCTGGTGTAGTGGTGATATTCAACACAGGTAGACTGGGTTGCACTGAGTATACAACTCTTGGTTGTTGAGGCAGTATTGGTACCTAACCACTGGATGTGACTCCATTTTGACTCGAATTTGGTTGAGAACTCTCATATGGTTGTCCCCCCGGAGGGAACAATGAAAGGGCGTATTGCCCCCCATATGATGGCAATCCGGTGCTCAAAGGAATTATTGGTGTTTAGAGACTGGACTGCCCAAATTGATGCTGTTGTGAAGGATCAATTTGTTGAGATTCAACATAAGAAATTCCAGATATTATTCCGGACGAACAAACGGGAACAGACCATACTATCGAAACAGTCCCTGGGTGGACTCCCTCTAGCGGTTGAGAGCTAGTTGGGACATATGGTATGCCAGCTAACATCGTCGGGGTGGTGGTAGGAAGTTCTGCTACCGCTGTATCAGATGACACAGTCCTAGATGTCGATGGTTTTTCAGACATATCAAGTCTATCCAAGAGACTTCCTAGTGATTCTACAGGGACTTGCGATGAAGGGGTTCTAACTTCTAAAGTAGAAGGATATAGGTGGATCCCAGTTTCAAAATGTGATGGAGTACTAGATGGAATATCCTCCACAATCTCTTCTATAGCAATTAATCCAAGTGGAAGGGGCAGACCGTCAGGTCCGTAAAATATTTTTGGTGCTGAAGAAGGTACAGATTCTGCAGCGACAGATGCTGGAGGGGTAACACTTTCCGAATCAACCCTGAATGGAGCTAGTTCAAGAATAGAAGTGTTTACTGTTACACTAGGATCAGTTCTAATGTCCTCTTGTAACTGCGGAACTTCTTCTGTAGAGGCTAGGGTACCAGAAATTATTGGAGTAACTGGAGTCTCAGAGGATGTTGAAACACAAGTTTCAAACAAACCAGGAGACTTTGACCTAGTTAAACGAGTCCCCTTGGCCCGGAATGATTTCATTTCCGGAGTCCAAGATGGCTGACTCGTCAGTCTCCATGAACTACGAGGTTTTGATTGACTTTCTTCCACGATTGCGGATTATTTGATCAACTCAAAATAAGAGGGGAAAATTTTATTCCGTATTAAATGAATTTTAGACGCTTTGACACAACTTGCTTTTTCACTTTTTAAGAGTCGAGAAAAAGCTAAAGATGACTCTAGTCACCTTCGATTTTTAATGAGCCTAAAGTGACAAGTGCTTAGATGGACCTTTTCCTTTAAGGAGTCTGAAAAGGAACAAAACAGACTACTCTAGAAATCTAGACAGAGGGATTACCAAACCAATCACAAAACTGCAGAATACTTTTTACGGTATGACAGTCAATCTTCCCGAATGCTATGTTCAGTGCATTGCGATCGATAGGGCGGCAGACACGGCTTCCTAAGGATAAAGGATATAGCCTATTGTGGTCTCCCAATATATACTTGATGGTACGTGGGAGCACAAGTCCATACTGGCACTTGTCGTCTCAAAGAGGAGGAATCACCCAACCTACGATGAAAGCGACAGTTACCAGGCTTTACGACGCCGGAATACATCTCTAGCCTAGACTTCTAGATGTTGTGCGTTAGGTTCCAAAGCGTTTTTATGTTAATTGAATTTATTTTATAGTTGATCTTTATTAAGAAGTTTTCCTTTAAGGTTCACCACGTGATGTAGATATACAACTCCTAAATATGCAATCTAAGATGATAAACAGTCATTTACTCCTCTTTTTGCAATGAAAATCCTAGCTACTAAGGAAAGAGAAACGAAATCCTTTCAACATAGAGCAGAGAGCACACACTAGATGCACTGTCCTAAATCAACAAGCAGTCTAAATACAAATGCACATGCATGTCTTTTTTTTGCCCTTTCTTAATGTGTGAATGACAAAAAGAATGCTAAATACAAATCTGAATTATCTCTTCTTTCAAAGCGACAGTACTAATGATTTTCTTTTCAAAAAACGACAGAAAGGCAAGACGACACTTTGCGATTTTGAATTGAAAACTGCTTTCGACACTTGAAATACTATAGATTTAGATCAAATACAAGAGTAACAGTGTAATCGACTATCTAAAATAGAAGGATTCTTTTCGTTGACTGAAAACGACACTTGGGACACTTTCAGATCAAAAGACGATAGTTCGATTAAGCTACTATTTTGTAAATGAGAACTGTGAATGGTGAAAAATACATAAAAACATTCACAAATCTTTGTACAATGGAGGCTGAATGATGCAAAGGAAGGGGGTTTCAATAATGGTCTACTGATCATAGACAACAAAACTCCTGAATAAAACTGAAGACAATGAAGAAAAACTAAAATCTGGAGGCAAAAACAGTCTTACCTGATCATCGCAGCTGTAACACAGGGAAACAAGGATGCATCTCACCTACTGCACACGAGAAGTGCGATGCATCCAGTCTACCTAAAGTAAAGGGTGCGATGGACCAGGAACGAGACTTTAGCTTGGTTTTTGGTCATAGTTTGCAGTTTAGTTTAGGGATTTAGGCCGAGCTAATGATAGTCAGTAAATACAAAGTATAGGGCTGATATAATGAGGTTACTTAAGCTACCTCTAAGGCACTTGGGATGTTTGCAAGTTAGTTGTTTAGTTCATAAACAAACCTGGAGATTGACTGAAGCAGCGTTGATCTACTTTGCACTTGCATAGAAAATGTAGTTCGAAGGCTAGCTGGCTTGACCTCAGGCTCCGTCTGTGGTTTATGAATCAAACAAATAGAGACAAGCAATCAAACTAATCACTCCCCAGTGGAGTCGCCATTTTTTTATCGGGAAAACTAATGTCTATTCAGAATTGCTAGTCCCACTAAGACAGGTAGCTATCTTAGAAACAAACAAACTAAAGTCACTTCTGTTTTCCTTTACGAGAAATAGATGAGACAGAAGCAGAGAATACCAACCTTAGACTTTCGCTTGGCTCCTTGTTTCCTTTCCCCTTCGACAGAATATCATCACTCCTTCCTTACTTGTCCCACTTCAAAGAGAACCTATAGAGTCAAAGTAGCATAATACCATCAAAGCATAGAGATCTATCACTATAAACAACATAAGATCAGATATATATTGACCATACAAATGCATATAACAATACAATATTCAGAGATATACAAGAATATGGAGGAAAAATCAAATAGCTTTATTGATATAAGTAGTAGAAGAGAGAATTACAACCACTTGGTCTGACCCAGCGCCATCCTCCCAGCATGAAAGCCCTCTTCACCTCATACAAAGCAAGATCACCCAACATTGTCTTTAAAGAGAAACCAACAACACTTCCTTGCAAATTACAAAATTCTAGCTGTTACCACTCAGGTTGTTCCCTTTGACTCTTAAGGGAATACAGCCGAGGTAACCACAAACCAATCTTTGGACTGTAGGTCCTAGCCTACCTACAGTTAGAGAGGGCTCTCTCTTTAGGATTTAGCTTTGTTTAAGGGATGATTTTAGGCTAGATATGATGCACATGGGTTTTGTTTGAGTTTGGTGGGATGGTTGATCTATTCAAGCAGACTTGGCATGCAAAGTGTAAGAAGTTAAAACCATTGGGCATGAAGTCTATGGATGTGAACTGAAGGGTGTGTTTTCCATGGCAAAAGAGGGGAATATGGAGCAGGATAGCTACACATGGAACAATGATTAAATGTTGGAATTCAGATGAAATGGAGGTTAGGGGATGAGAGGCAATTAAGGATCTGTCATCCAGCCAAAGAGGGAAAATGGATGAAGGCTAAATAGGAGCAATGAAGGATTCTTAGACAGCATTCATATAATGAAGGAAATAGCTTAAACATGATCAATTAAGTCTGCATATTCATCACTAATTCAGAGGAAAACATAGAAAAGTTACAAGAATTGAGCATAGAGGGCATGAAAGCCAGTTCTGATCTATTCCTTCTTCCTGCAACTTAGATTATGATATATAGATGATACAGATACATATAAACTAATAAACAGAGGGAGGAATGACTTATTGGAACATAAGCAAGCACGAGAATTCCATATCAAGCTCTTCAGCCATTGAAAGCACAACCAGCCAGTTCTGATGCAAAAATTCCAGCAATCTTTGATTACAGAAGTTCTCAACATATACAGCGCAAGTCTAGAATGAGAAATACAACCAACCAACCCTTTACACTATATAGAGGGTGGTCTTTATAGAGAAAATATCTAAAAATATGTACCAACAGCAGATCTGAGGGCAGATCTGGAGAAATGAATGATTGTAACCTAACATTTATTAGAATGAATGAAAAAATATCTATCTAACAGCTGCGTAGGGACAGCAGCCTCAAGAATGAATTAATATGGTCCTTTGGAGCTCTGCACTGGAAATTTGCCATAACTTCGCCTTGGGAACTTGCAGCGCTGCTCTCAGGTGTCTTTATACACTGTTCTGGCAATAACTGGGCTTTAAACACTTGAATTGCCTCTTTAGGCAGTTCTGCTACTGCAAAGTGGCTTTAATGCTGGCTTTAATGCTCATGACTGTGATCTGGTGGGCTTTGATGGCTCTGAGTTGCTTTATTGACTTTGATGGGGGCCTCTTTAATGTTCTGCTGCTTTTAGGCTGCTGATATTTTGAACTGATACTCTTTGCCGCTTCCTCTGATACACTTTGACACTGACTCGGGCCGCTTTCTCTCTCTGATACTCTTTAACTGTCAAATCGCCCCATTCTGCTCTTTGAATGCAAAATAACTGCTGCAAGTGCTTTCCGTGGCCCCTAGAATGCTATCGGTGCATGGCCGATCAAAAATGGTCCTTAAACTGATAAATTTTGCAACACTGGGTCGAATAAAGGAGCTCTGGCGGCATGCTGAGGAGAAATCTCTGCATTTGGAATTATTTGGGCCTGGAGCGATCTCAAAATGGCCAAGGAAGGCATCGCTCCTTTGTAGTTGTGGCAGGCGAGAGCGCTGTACACAAAACTTTAAAAATGGCCCTTTTATTATAATACAAAAATGCTTTCAAAATTGTGCAAATTCATGAAATTTGGGCGCAGGCGGCAACTGTTCATTTTATTAAATTCTGTCCGTTGGATCCGGCGCGGGCCGATCCAACGGCCCAAATCTCATCGCCATATCGCATCGGGGCGGACCAGGGGGGCGACACATAAACAATTGCCGAAACACACGGATCCGAAATGCTTATAGGCCCTTTCTTTATTTGAATCGGGTCCTGCCCATCGGCGAGTTCAAATCGGTGGAACAAAACATAAGCTCCTCGAAATCATCGGAGCCGAAATGCTTTTATAGGCCCACTTTATCTCTTTTCGGGTCTGAGCCATCGGGACCCGCATATCGGCGGATTTACAATTGAAAGGGTCCGCGGACCCGAAATGCCTTAAAAACTGCCCTTAATTGCTTTTCGGCTCCGCCATATCGGAGCCTTCCCTTTTCACTGTACAAAGGATCCTTACGGACCCGAAAGCCTTTACAAATCCACCCTGATAATATTTCGGCTCCGTTGGTCGGAGCCATATACATGGGGTGATCGCCGATATAATATGGGTCGTTGATTTGGTGAGGGCGATGGACGACTGAGATTGAGTTGGCACTTCGCTATCGGCAGGGTCATGGGGGCTGCCACATAGAAACGCCGAAACCCATCGGACCCGAAATATGTTTATGCCGCGCTTTATTACTTTTCGGCTTCGCTGGTCGGAGCCATATGGGAGCGATGCGATTAAATATGGGCCATTGATCTAGGGCGCAAAAATGGATGGTTGAGATTTGGTCGGCGTTTCGCTGTCGGAGCAAGATGGAGGCGGGACATTATATACATATGACTACCGATGCGATATTGCAATCGGCGATCGGCGGACCATTTGTCGGGCTTATATACATTGTTTGCAACCATGCGATACGCCGATCGGTGAAATCACAATCGCCCTTTATTGATCGGACTCCCATATATGCATTGTGTTAACACATGACTCCCCTCCTGACTGCGATATCGCATCGGAGGGGGTCCAAATAGAACTCTTTTGCAATCGGAGCAAGGCCCAAGGTAAGTGATGCGGGCTTTTATGATCGGAGGCAGAATTTTTGATGTTTTGAAGGGATTTCAAGGCATCGGAAGGGGTCTGAAAGCCCAAAAAGGGATTTTTCATGCCTTGGAAGGATTCCAAAGGCACCTGGGAGGATTTTTATGTGTTTTGAGAGGGGTTTAATGGCCTTTAAAAGGGTTTGTGCCTTGGAAAAGGTAGAAACAAGGCCAAAAGATGGTTTTTTATACATATGAAGGGAATTTATGCTTTGTGAAGGAATCAAAAAGCACTAGAGGGGTTTTATAGAGTGATGAAGGGCTTTATGCATCGGAAGGAGTCTGAAATGCATCTGGAAGATGGTTAGAGGAGGGCAGTGTGGGTTCTTGCTGAGTTTCTGATAAACTTAGCAATTCCCGAGGATGTATATGGTTATCTTTCAACCAGGGGGAGGGGATAAGTATATAGGGGAGTAATATACATAGCTTTAGTAGGGGAAGGGGAAATAGATAGGGAGCTACATAGTAAAGTTAATAGTTAATATGACAATGATGAGAAAAAGTGCTAAGTATGATGTCTTAGGCTATCAAATGGGGGAAAATGACTGATAGAAGAAGTGTGAACATTCCTTGAGTGAAGCAGATCTTCACCAAGGCAAATGATATGGAGAATGATGAAACTAAGAGGTATCAAGCAAATCTTGACCTCTTTTAGGGGAGGTTAGCGAGTGATTTGGGAAAAGAGGAAGAAGGGGAAGTTAGACATGCCTCGCTTGAAGACCCCCAACTGAAAAACTGCCTCAAACCAAAAATGAATTTCTTACCAAAAATTGGAACACAACAGTGGCATTTAGACTAGCACACTTTCATGGACAATTCTTTGGCCATCTGTAGCAAATATGGAGCATTGCAACATGCATAGTACGACATATTTGGCATGTAAAAATGTTGATCATGAAAGATGATTAACTTGCTGCAGCAGGAGGCTAACAATGGATCCACTTGGGGATGGCTTTTCCTTGTGAAAGGCCAAGAACAACAGGTCAGACTGCCTTGTAGTCAATTGTTGCTGTATTCTGAAAAATTCCCTTTGGCTAGCTGCCTTATTGATCCTACCTACCTACCCTAACCAGCACTTACTTTGCTGTTAGGTGAAATGAAATAACCAATGCAGCCACTTAAGCAATAAAAACATGAGTGGGCTTTGCTGCTTGTGCTTGCTGGTGAGAAAAACTGAGATCTTGCAATCTGATGTGGCTTTGTTAATCTTTGAGAAGATCAGGAAGCTACTGACCTCCTTCGCTGTGTTTAAACACTGTACAAAACTGTCCTGCAACATATATATACAATTGCTAGGCTGAAATAAAGAACTGTACAAAGGTTCAGGATCGCTACCATGCCTTGGAGACAGGATATCATCAACAACTTGATGCTGAGTCTTGCAGCCTGCTAATGGAGAAGAGCGCTCATCTCTTTCATCATTCTGCCTGCTAGCAGATGGGTCATTCAAAACTTGCAGAGGTGCCTGCAATTTATTACAATCTGGCTTGAATAGGACTTGACTGATCTGCGCAGGCTGTTCCTCTTCTTCTTCTTCGAATAACTCAGATGGCTGAAAACGAAGAGGCAGGGGATCCACTTGGATCATTTGATCATATGCTGCTATTTCTAATTCTTCCTCAATCTGATATTCGACGGCTCTTTGGGGCTGCAAAACTAGAGGCAATACATTTTGAACAATGATTTGATCATCCTCCAGACGGTCATTATCAACACTTGCTGACACTTTCTTATTAATTGCATGATAGTTTTCCTTAATAAATTGAAAAGATTCAAAACAGAAAGGTAAAGTTCCTTCGCTGATATCAAAATTTTCTGCGCTTTCCTCCTTTACTTCATAGTTGAACTGGGCAAGCTGATCATCACATTCAAGCTGCTGAGCCTGAACTTCGCTTCCTGCCAAAATAGGATCTGATTCCTCTGCAAGGTTGATTTGGTCGTTAGGCTCATAATAATCATCATACTCATCATATTTTGGCAAGCAGCTGAAAGAGGGGAAGCTATTATATTCATATAGCATATCCGGAGACTGCTCCTTCACGTATGGCTGTATGAATACATCATCTATTCTGTGGTAGGTTTGTTCATGAATGTCACTACTTTCCTCTTGCACAACAGATGTGTCCTGGCGCTCTAAACTTTCTACTTTCATTGTGATCAACTGCACCATTTCCTCTGACTTTTGTAACACGCTATGAAGTCTTTCTTCTTGCTCTGCCTTGCGCTGTTCTTCCCTCCTCTTTAGATTTGCTTCCACGTCCACAGCTATGTCTTGCATCAGTTTCAAAGTGGACGGGCATCTTTCTCTCAAACGAAATTCCATTTCTGGATCAAAAGCTCTTGGATATTGCAATAGAGCTAAATCAGGGGGAGGTCTTATGTTCAGTGGCATAGAATGGTAGACTTGATTGAATCTGTCAGAGAATTGCTGAACGGTTTCATCTGGATGCCTTTCTAAATGATTGTATTCTTCAATGAGCATGAGGAGATTAACTTTGACCATCCATCTATCAAGGAAGACCTTGGAACACTGCTGAAGATTATAGATGCTGGCCTCAGGCAATGCTTTAAACCAAGTCCTAACTTCGCCTTGAAAAGAAAGGGCAAATAGTCTAAGACTAACACCTTCCTCTTCCAGTTCAAAGATATTAAGATAGTCTTCAAAAGCCTGGATATGTTTCTGGGCAGTAATACCATTCTCTCCATCAAATCTAGGGAGATACTCAGGATGATTTTTAGGCAAAGGATTGAGCACGGGAGGCAAAACAAGAGGCTTATATCTATCAGGAACTTTACGAGACACAGGAGTATATACAGGAACTGGAAGACTGAGCTCTATTTTTGGTTCCTCCTTGGCTGTATGATGATCTTCAACAGCATTTGAAGACTGTTGCTCTAATGTGCAAGGAGGCTTTTCAACAACATTTTTAAAAGGAAAATCATAAAAATCTGATATAACATCGCCTTTAAAATACAATATATATTGCAAAATTTTATGGAAGAGAAAGAACATGATCTCTTGGATAATAATCCAAGTCAGAAGCCTGATCTGCTTATACATTTCTTTTGGGTTCATTTCTCCAGCGGAGTCTTTATTATGAGGATGAAGTGGAGTCGCCAGGTGGATAAATTAACCTTGAAGTGCCTGATCTCTGTCCACCATCACAGATCAGAGCTAAACATGAAAATAGCCCTGAAGAAAAGGAACACTTTCTCCAGAAAATGAGGCAAACTGATCAAAATTGGGGATTTACAGTAATAAACAAATGATTCAGGTCCCCAGTGGAGTCGCCATTATGTTATCACTCAGGTTGTTCCCTTTGACTCCTAAGGGAATACGACCGAGGTAACCACAAACCAATCTTTGGACTGCAGGTCCTAGCCTACCTGCAGTCAGAGAGGGCTCTCTCTTTAGGATTTAGCTTTGTTTAAGGGATGATTTTCGGCTACATATGATGCACATGGGTTTTGCTTGAGTTTGGTGGGATGGTTGATCTATTCAAGCAGAGTTGGCATGCAAAGTGTAAGAAGTTAAAACCATTGGGCATGGAGTCTATGGATGTGAACTGAAGGGTGTGTTTTACATGGCAAAAGAGGGGAATATGGAGCAGAATAGCTACACATGGCACAATGATTAAATGTTGGAATTCAGATGAAATGGAGGTTAGGGGATGAGAGGCAATTAAGGATCTCTCATCCAGCCAAAGAGGGAAAATGGATGAAGGCTAAATAGGAGCAATGAAGGATTCCTAGACAACATCCATATAATGAAGGAAATAACTTAAACATGATCAATTAAGTCTGCATATTCATCACTAATTCAGAGGAAAACATAGAAAAGTTACAAGAATTGAGCACAGAGGGCATGAAAGCTAGTTCTGATCTATTCCTTCTTCCTGCAACTTAGACTATGATATATAGATGATACAGATACATATAAACTAATAAACAGAGGGAGGAATGACTTATTGGACCATAAGCAAGCACGAGAATTCCATATCAAGCTCTTCAGCCATTGAAAGCACAACCAGCCAGTTCCGATGCAAAAATTCCAGCAATCTTTGATTCCAGAAGTTCTCAACATATACAGCGCAAGTCTAGAATGAGAAATACAACCAACCAACCCTTTACACTATACAGAGGGTGGTCTTTATAGAGAAAATATCTAAAAATATGTACCAACAGCAGATCTGAGGGCAGATCTGGAGAAATGAATGATTGTAACCTAACATTTATTGGAATGAATGAAAAAATATCTATCTAATAGCTGCGCAGGGACAGCAGCCTCAAGAATGAATTAATATGGTCCTTTGGAGCTCTGCGCTGGCAATTTGCCATAACTGCGCCTTGGGAACTTGCAGCGCTGCTCTCAGGTGTCTTTATACATTGTTCTGGCAATAACTGGGCTTTAAACACTTGAATTGCCTCTTTAGGCGGTTCTGCTACTGCAAAGTGGCTTTAATGCTGGCTTTAATGCTCATGATTGTGATCTGGTGGGCTTTGATGTCTCTGAGCTGCTTTATTGACTTTGATGGGGGCCTCTTTAATGTTCTGCTGCTTTTAGGCTGCTGATATTTTGAACTGATACTCTTTGCCGCTTCCTCTGATACACTTTGACACTGACTCGGGCCGCTTTCTCTCTCTGATACTCTTTAACTGTCAAATCACCCCATTCTGCTCTTTGAATGCAAAATAACTGCTGCAAGTGCTTTCCGTGGCCCCTAGAATGCTATCGGCGCATGGGCGATCAAAAATGGTCCTTAAACTGATAAATTTTGCAACACTGGGTCGAATAAAGGTGATCTGGCGGCATGCCGAGGAGAAATCTCTGCATTTGGAAGTATTTGGGCCCGGAGCGATCTCAAAATGGCCAAGGAAGGCATCGCTCCTTTGCAGTTGTGGCAGGCGAGAGCGCTGTACACAAAAATTTAAAAATGGCCCTTTTATTATAATACAAAAATGCTTTCAAAATTGTGCAAATTCATGAAATTTGAGCGCAGGCGGCAACTGTTCATTTTATTAAATTCTGGCCGTTGGATCCGGCGCGGGCTGATCCAACGGCCCAAATCTCATCGCCATATCGCATCGGGGCGGACCAGGGGGGCGGCACATAAACAATTTTCGAAACGTGCGGACCCGAAATGCTTATAGGCCCTTTCTTTATTTGAATCGGGTCCGGCCCATCGACGAGTTCAAATCGAATGGAACAAAACATAAGCTCCCTGAAATCATCGGACCCGAAATGCTTTTACAGGCCCACTTTATCTCTTTTCGTGTCCGAGCCATCGGGACCCGCATATCGACGGATTTACAATTGAAAGGGTCTGCGGACCCGAAATGCCTTAAAAACTGCCCTTAATTGATTTTCGGCTCCGCCATATCGGAGCCTTCCCTTTTCGCTGTACAAAGGATCCTTACGGACCCGAAAGCCTTTACAAATCCGCCCTGATAATATTTCGGCTCTACTGGTCGGAGCCATATATATGGGATGATCGCCGATATAATATGGGACGTTGATTTGGTGAGGGTGATGGACGGCTGAGATTGAGTCGGCACTTCGCTATCGGCGGGGTCATGGGGGCTGCCGCATAGAAACGCCGAAACCCATCGGACCTGAAATATGTTTATGCCGCGCTTTATTACTTTTCGGCTCCGCTGGTCGGAACCATATGGGAGCGATGCGATTAAATATGGGCCATTGATCTGGGGCGCAAAAATGGATGGTTGAGATTTGGTCGGCGTTTCGCTGTCGGAGCAAGATGGGGGCGGGACATTATATACATATGACTACCGATGCAATATTGCAATCGGCGATCGGCGGACCATTTGTCGGGCTTATATATATTGTTTGCAACCATGCGATAGGCCAATCGGTGAAATCACAATCGGCATTTATTGATCGGACTCCCATATATGCATTGTGTTAACACACGACTCCCCTCCCGACTGCAATATCGCATCGGAGGGGGTCCAAATAGAACTCTTTTGCAATGGGAGCAAGGCCCAAGGTAAGTGATGCAGGCTTTTATGATCGGAGGCAGAATTTTTGATGTTTTGAAGGGATTTCAAGGCATCGAAAGGGGTCCGAAAGCCCAAAAAGGGATTTTTCATGCCTTGGAATGATTCCAAAGGCACCTGGGAGGATTTTTATGTGTTTTGAGAGGGGTTTAATGGCCTTTAAAAGGGTTTGTGCCTTGGAAAAGGTAGAAACAAGGCCAAAAGATGGTTTTTTATACATATGAAGGGAATTTATGCTTTGTGAAGGAATCAAAAAGCACTAGAGGGGTTTTATAGAGTGATGAAGGGCTTTATGCATCGGAAGGAGTCTGAAATGCATCTGGAAGATGGTTAGAGGAGGGCAGTGTGGGTTCTTGCTGAGTTTCTGATAAACTTAGCAATTCCCGATGATGTATATGGTTATCTTTCAACCAGGGGGAGGGGATAAGTATATATGGGAGTAATATACATAGCTTTAGTAGGGGAAGGGGAAATAGATAGGGAGCTACATAGTAAAGTTAATAGTTAATATGACAATGATGAGAAAAAGCGCTAAGTATGATGTCTTAGGCTATCAAATGGGGGAAAATGACTGATAGAAGAAGTGTGAACATTCCTTGAGTGAAGCAGATCTTCACCAAGGCAAATGATATGGAGAATGATGAAACTATGAGGTATCAAGCAGATCTTGACCTCTTTTAGGGGAGGTTAGCGAGTGATTTGGGAAAAGAGGAAGAAGGGGAAGTTAGACATGCCTCGCTTGAAGACCCCCAACTGAAAAACTGCCTCAAACCAAAAATGAATTTCTTACCAAAAATTGGAACACAGCAGTGGCATTTAGACTAGCACACTTTCATGGACAATTCTTTGGCCATCTGTAGCAAATATGGAGCATTGCAGCATGCATAGTACGACATATTTGGCATGTAAAAATGTCGATCATGAAAGATGATTAACCTGCTGCAGTAGGAGGCTAACAGTGGCTCCACTTGGGGATGGCTTTTCCTTGTGAAAAGCCAAGAACAACAGGTCAGACTGCCTTGTAGTCAATTGTTGCTGTATTCTGAAAAATTCCCTTTGGCTAGCTACCTTATTGATCCTACCTACCTACCCTAACCAGCACTTACTTTGCTGTTAGGTGAAATGAAATAACCAATGCAGCCACTTAAGCAATAAAAACATGAGTGGGCTTTGCTGCTTGTGCTTGCTGGTGAGAAAAACTGAGATCTTGCAATTTGATGTGGCTTTGTTAATCTTTGAGAAGATCAGGAAGCTACTGACCTCCTTCGCTGTGTTTAAACACTTTACAAAACTGTCCTGCAACATATATTTACAATTGCTAGGCTGAAATAAAGAACTGTACAAAGGTTCAGGATCACTACCATGCCTTGGAGACGGGATATCATCAACAACTTGATGCTGAGTCTTGCAGCCTCCTAATGGAGAAGAGCGCTCATCTCTTTCATCATTCTGCTTGCCAGCAGATGGGTCATTCAAAACTTGCAGAGGTGCCTGCAATTTATTACAATCTGGCTCGAATAGGACTTGACTGATTTGCGCAGGCTGCTCCTCTTCTTCTTCTTCGAATAACTCAGATGGCTGAAAACGAAGAGGCAGGGGATCCACTTGGATCATTTGATCATATGTTGTTGTTTCTAAGTCGTCCTCAATCTGATATTCGACTTCTCTTTGGGGCTGCAAAACTAGAGGCAATACATTTTGAACAATGATTTGATCATCCTCCAGACGGTCATTATCAACACTTGCTAACACTTGCTTATTAATTGCATGATAGTTCTCCTTAATAAATTGAAAAGATTCAAAACAGAAAGGTAAAGTTCCTTCGCTGATATCAAAATTTTCTGCGCTTTCCTCCTTTACTTCATAGTTGAACTGGGCAAGCTGATCATCACATTCAAGCTGCTGAGCCTGAACTTCGCTTCCTGCCAAAATAGGATCTGATTCCTCTGCAAGGCTGATTTGGTCGTTAGGCTCATAATAATCATCATACTCATCATATTTTGGCAAGCAGATGAAAGAGGAGAAGCTATTATATTCATATAGCATATCCGGAGACTGCTCCTTCACGTATGGCTGTATGAATACATCATCTGTTCTGTGGTAGGTTTGTTCATGAATGTCACTACTTTCCTCTTACACAACAGATGTGTCCTGGCGCTCTAAACTTTCTACTTTCATTGTGATCAACTGCACCATTTCCTCTGACTTTTGTAACACGCTATGAAGTCTTTCTTCTTGCTCTGCCTTGCGTTGTTCTTCCCTCCTCTTTAGATTTGCTTCCACGTCCACAGCTATGTCTTGCATCAGTTTCAAAGTGGACGGGCATCTTTCTCTCAAACGAAATTCCATTTCTGGATCAAAAGCTCTTGGATATTGCAATAGAGCTAAATCAGGGGGAGGTCTTATGTTCAGCGGCATAGAATGGTAGACTTGATTGAATCTGTCAGAGAATTGCTGAACGGTTTCATCTGGATGCCTTTCTAAATGATTGTATTCTTCAATGAGCATGAGGAGATTAACTTTGACCATCCATCTATCAAGGAAGACCTTGGAACACTGCTGAAGATTATAGATGCTGGCCTCAGGCAATGCTTTAAACCAAGTCCTAACTTCGCCTTGCAAAGAAAGGGCAAACAGTCTAAGACTAACATCTTCCTCTTCCACTTCAAAGATATTAAGATAGTCTTCAAAAGCCTGGATATGTTTCTGGGCAGTAATACCATTCTCTCCATCAAATCTAGGGAGATACTCAGGATGATTTTTAGGCAAAGGATTGAGCACGGGAGGCAAAACAAGAGGCTTATATCTATCAGGAACTTTACGAGACACAGGAGTATATACAGGAACTGGAAGACTGGGCTCTATTTTTGGTTCCTCCTTGGCTGTATGATGATCTTCAACAGCATTTGAAGACTGCTGCTCTAATGTGCAAGGAGGCTTTTCAACAACATTTTCCAAAGGAAAATCATAAAAATCTGATATAACATCGTCTTTAAAATACAATATACATTGCAAAATTTTATGGAAGAGAAAGAACATGATCTCTTGGATAATAATCCAAGTCAGAAGCCTGATCTGCTTATACATTTCTTTTGGGTTCATTTCTCCAGCGGAGTCTTTATTATGAGGATGAAGTGGAGTCGCCAGGTGGATGAATTAACCTTGAAGTGCCTGATCTCTGTCCACCGTCACAGATCAGAGCTAAACATGAAAATAGCCTGAAGAAAAGGAATACTTTCTCCAGAAAATGAGGCAAACTGATCAAAATTGGGGATTTACAGTAATAAACAAATGATTCAGGTCCCCAGTGGAGTCGCCATTATGTTATCACTCAGGTTGTTCCCTTTGACTCCTAAGGGAATACGGCCGAGGTAACCACAAACCAATCTTTGGACTGCAGGTCCTAGCCTACCTGCAGTCAGAGAGGGCTCTCTCTTTAGGATTTAGCTTTGTTTAAGGGATGATTTTAGGCTACATATGATGCACATGGGTTTTGTTTGAGTTTGGTGGGATGGTTGATCTATTCAAGCAGAGTTGGCATGCAAAGTGTAAGAAGTTAAAACCATTGGGCATGGAGTCTATGGATGTGAACTGAAGGGTGTGTTTTCCATGGCAAAAGAGGGGAATATGGAGCAGGATAGCTACACATGGCACAATGATTAAATGTTGGAATTCAGATGAAATGGAGGTTAGGGGATGAGAGGCAATTAAGGATCTCTCATCCAGCCAAAGAGGGAAAATGGATGAAGGCTAAATAGGAGCAATGAAGGATTCCTAGACAACATTCATATAATGAAGGAAATAGCTTAAACATGATCAATTAAGTCTGCATATTCATCACTAATTCAGAGGAAAACATAGAAAAGTTACAAGAATTGAGCACAGAGGGCATGAAAGCCAGTTTGATCTATTCCTTCTTCCTGCAACTTAGATTATGATATATAGATGATACAGATACATATAAACTAATAAACAGAGGGAGGAATGACTTATTGGACCATAAGCAAGCACGAGAATTCCATATCAAGCTCTTCAGCCATTGAAAGCACAACCAGCCAGTTCCGATGCAAAAATTCCAGCAATCTTTGATTCCAGAAGTTCTCAACATATACAGCGCAAGTCTAGAATGAGAAATACAACCAACCAACCCTTTACACTATACAGAGGGTGGTCTTTATACAGAAAATATCTAAAAATATGTACCAACAACAGATCTGAGGGCAGATCTGGAGAAATGAATGATTGTAACCTAACATTTATTGGAATGAATGAAAAAATATCTATCTAACAGCTGCGCAGGGACAGCAGCCTCAAGAATGAATTAATATGGTCCTTTGGAGCTCTGCGCTGGCAATTTGCCATAACTGCGCCTTGGGAACTTGCAGCGCTGCTCTCAGGTGTCTTTATACACTGTTCTGGCAATAACTGGGCTTTAAACACTTGAATTGCCTCTTTAGGCGGTTCTGCTACTGCAAAGTGGCTTTAATGCTGGCTTTAATGCTCATAACTGTGATCTGGTGGGCTTTGATGGCTCTGAGCTGCTTTATTGACTTTGATGGGGGCCTCTTTAATGTTCTGCTGCTTTTAGGCTGCTGATATTTTGAACTGATACTCTTTGCCGCTTCCTCTGATACACTTTGACATTGAATCGGGCCGCTTTCTCTCTCTGATACTCTTTAACTGTCAAATCGCCCCATTCTGCTCTTTGAATGCAAAATAACTGCTGCAAGTGCTTTCCGTGGCCCCTAGAATGCTATCGGCGCATGGCCGATCAAAAATGGTCCTTAAACTGATAAATTTTGCAACACTGGGTCGAATAAAGGAGCTCTGGTGGCATGCCGAGGAGAAATCTCTGCATTTGGAAGTATTTGGGCCCGGAGTGATCTCAAAATGGCCAAGGAAGGCATCGCTCCTTTGCAGTTGTGGCGGGCGAGAGCGCTGTACACAAAACTTTAAAAATGGCCCTTTTATTATAATACAAAAATTCTTTCAAAATTGTGCAAATTCATGAAATTTGGGCGCAGGCGGCAACTGTTCATTTTATTAAATTCTGGCCGTTGGATCCGGCGCGGGCCGATCCAACGGCCCAAATCTCATCGCCATATCGCATCGGGGCAGACCAGGGGGGCGGCACATAAACAATTGCCGAAACGCGCGGACCCGAAATGCTTATAGGCCCTTTCTTTATTTGAATCGGGTCCGGCCCATCGGCGAGTTCAAATCGGCGGAACAAAACATAAGCTCCCCGAAATCATCGGACCCGAAATGCTTTTACAGGCCCACTTTATCTCTTTTCGGGTCCGAGCCATCGGGACCCGCATATCGGTGGATTTACAATTGAAAGGGTCCGCGGACCCGAAATGCCTTAAAAACTGCCCTTAATTGCTTTTCGGCTCCGCCATATCGGAGCCTTCCCTTTTCGCTGTACAAAGGATCCTTACGGACCCGAAAGCCTTTACAAATCCGCCCTGATAATATTTCGGCTCTGCTGGTCGGAGACATATATATGGGGTGATCGCCGATATAATATGGGCCGTTGATTTGGTGAGGGTGATGGACGGCTGAGATTGAATCGGCACTTTGCTATCGGCGGGGTCATGGGGGCTGCCACATAGAAACGCCGAAACCCATCGGACCCGAAATATGTTTATGCCGCACTTTATTACTTTTCGGCTCCGCTGGTCGAAGCCATATGGGAGCGATGCGATTAAATATGGGCCATTGATCTGGGGCGCAAAAATGGATGGTTGAGATTTGGTCGGCGTTTTGCTGTCGGAGCAAGATGGGGTCGGGACATTATATACATATGACTGCCGATGCGATATTGCAATCGGCGATCGGCGGACCATTTGTCGGGCTTATATACATTGTTTGCAACCATGCGATACGCCGATCAGCGAAATCGCAATCGGCCTTTATTGATCGGACTCCCATATATGCATTGTGTTAACACACGACTCCCCTCCCGACTGCGATATCGCATCGGAGGGGGTCCAAATAGAACTCTTTTGCAATCGGAGCAAGGCCCAAGGTAAGTGATGCGGGCTTTTATGATCGGAGGCAGAATTTTTGATGTTTTGAAGGGATTTCAAGGCATCGGAAGGGGTCCGAAAGCCCAAAAAGGGATTTTTCATGCCTTGGAAGGATTCCAAAGGCACCTGGGAGGATTTTTATGTGTTTTGAGAGGGGTTTAATGGCCTTTAAAAGGGTTTGTGCCTTGGAAAAGGTAGAAACAAGGCCAAAAGATGGTTTTTTATACATATGAAGGGAATTTATGCTTTGTGAAGGAATCAAAAAGCACTAGAGGGGTTTTATAGAGTGATGAAGGGCTTTATGCATCGGAAGGAGTCCGAAATGCATCTGGAAGATGGTTAGAGGAGGGCAGTGTGGGTTCTTGCTGAGTTTCTGATAAACTTAGCAATTCCCGAGGATGTATATGGTTATATTTCAACCAGGGGGAGGGGATAAGTATATAGGGGAGTAATATACATAGCTTTAGTAGGGGAAGGGGAAATAGATAGGGAGCTACATAGTAAAGTTAATAGTTAATATGACAATGATGAGAAAAAGCGCTAAGTATGATGTCTTAGGCTATCAAATGGGGGAAATGACTGATAGAAGAAGTGTGAACATTCCTTGAGTGAAGCAGATCTTCACCAAGGCAAATGACATGGAGAATGATGAAACTAAGAGGTATCAAGCAGATCTTGACCTCTTTTAGGGGAGGTTAGCGAGTGATTTGGGAAAAGAGGAAGAAGGGGAAGTTAGACATGCCTCGCTTGAAGACCCCCAACTGAAAAACTGCCTCAAACCAAAAATGAATTTCTTACCAAAAATTGGAACACAGCAGTGGCATTTAGACTAGCACACTTTCATGGACAATTCTTTGGCCATCTGTAGCAAATATGGAGCATTGCAGCATGCATAGTACGACATATTTGGCATGTAAAAATGTCGATCATGAAAGATGATTAACCTGCTGCAGCAGGAGGCTAACAGTGGCTCCACTTGGGGATGGCTTTTCCTTGTGAAAAGCCAAGAACAGCAGGTCAGACTGCCTTGTATTCAATTGTTGCTGTATTCTGCAAAATTCCCTTTGGCTAGCTGCCTTATTGATCCTACCTACCTACCCTAACCAGCACTTACTTTGCTGTTAGGTGAAATGAAATAACCAATGCAGCCACTTAAGCAATAAAAACATGAGTGGGCTTTGCTGCTTGTGCTTGCTGGTGAGAAAAACTGAGATCTTGCAATTTGATGTGGCTTTGTTAATCTTTGAGAAGATCAGGAAGCTACTGACCTCCTTCGCTGTGTTTAAACACTGTACAAAACTGTCCTGCAACATATATATACAATTGCTAGGCTGAAATAAAGAACTGTACAAAGGTTCAGGATCGCTACCATGCCTTGGAGACGGGATATCATCAACAACTTGATGCTGAGTCTTGCAGCCTGCTAATGGAGAAGAGCGCTCATCTCTTTCATCATTCTGCCTGCCAGCAGATGGGTCATTCAAAACTTGCAGAGGTGCCTGCAATTTATTACAATCTGGCTCGAATAGGACTTGACTGATCTGCGCAAGCTACTCCTCTTCTTCTTCTTCGAATAACTCAGATGGCTGAAAATGAAGAGGCAGGGGATCCACTTGGATCATTTGATCATATGCTGTTGTTTCTAAGTCTTCCTCAATCTGATATTCGATGTCTCTTTGGGGCTGCAAAACTAGAGGCAATACATTTTGAACAATGATTTGATCATCCTCCAGACGGTCATTATCAACACTTGCTGACACTTGCTTATTAATTGCATGATAGTTCTCCTTAATAAATTGAAAAGATTCAAAACAGAAAGGTAAAGTTCCTTCGCTGATATCAAAATTTTCTGCGCTTTCCTCCTTTACTTCATAGCTGAATTAGGCAAGCTGATCATCACATTCAAGCTGCTGAGCCTGAACTTCGCTTCCTGCCAAAATAGGATCTGATTCCTCTGCAAGGCTGATTTGGTCGTTAGGCTCATAATAATCATCATACTCATCATATTTTGGCAAGCAGCTGAAAGAGGGGAAGCTATTATATTCATATAGCATATCCGGAGACTGCTCCTTCACGTATGGCTGTATGAATACATCATCTGTTCTGTGGTAGGTTTGTTCGTGAATGTCACTACTTTCCTCTTGCACAACAGATGTGTCCTGGCGCTCTAAACTTTCTACTTTCATTGTGATCAACTGCATCATTTCCTCTGACTTTTGTAACAAGCTATGAAGTCTTTCTTCTTGCTCTGCCTTGCGCTGTTCTTCCCTCCTCTTTAGATTTGCTTCCATGTCCACAACTATGTCTTGTATCAGTTTCAAAGTGGATGGGCATCTTTCTCTCAAATGAAATTCCATTTCTGGATCAAAAGCTCTTGGATATTGCAATAGAGCTAAATCAGGGGGAGGTCTTATGTTCAGCGGCATATAATGGTAGACTTGATTGAATCTGTAGAGAGAATTGTTGAACGGTTTCATTTGGATGCCTTTCTAAATGATTGTATTCTTCAATGAGCATGAGGAGATTAACTCTGACCATCCATCTATCAAGGAAGACCTTGGAACACTACTGAAGATTATAGATGTTGGCCTCAGGCAATGCTTTAAACCAAGTCCTAACTTCGCCTTGCAAAGAAAGGGCAAACAATCTAAGACTAACATCTTCCTCTTCCAGTTCAAAGATATTAAGATAGTCTTCAAAATCCTGGATATGTTTCTGGGCAGTAATACCATTCTCTCCATCAAATCTAGGGAGATACTCAGGATGATTTTTAGGCAAAGGATTGAGCACGGGAGGCAAAACAAGAGGCTTATATCTATCAGGAACTTTACGAGACACAGGAGTATATACAGGAACTGGAAGACTGAGCTCTATTTTTGGTTCCTCCTTGGCTGTATGATGATCTTCAACAACATTTGAAGACTGTGCTGCTCTAATGTGCAAGGAGGCTTTTCAACAACATTTTCCAAAGGAAAATCATAAAAATCTGATATAACATCGCCTTTAAAATACAATATATATTGCAAAATTTTATGGAAGAGAAAGAACATGATCTCTTGGATAATAATCCAAGTCAGAAGCCAGATCTGCTTATACATTTCTTTTGGGTTCATTTCTCCAGCGGAGTCTTTATTATGAGGATGAAGTGGAGTCGCCAGTGGATAAATTAACCTTGAAGTGCCTGATCTCTGTCCACCGTCACAGATCAGAGCTAAACATGAAAATAGCCCTGAAGAAAAGGAACACTTTCTCCAGAAAATGAGGCAAACTGATCAAAATTGGGGATTTACAGTAATAAACAAATGATTCAGGTCCCCAGTGGAGTCGCCATTATGTGATCACTCAGGTTGTTCCCTTTGACTCCTAAGGGAATACGGCCGAGGTAACCACAAACCAATCTTTGGACTGCAGGTCCTAGGTTACCTGCAGTCAGAGAGGGCTCTCTCTTTAGGATTTAGCTTTGTTTAAGGGATGATTTTAGGCTAGATATGATGCACATGGGTTTTGTTTGAGTTTGGTGGGATGGTTGATCTATTCAAGCAGAGTTGGCATGCAAAGTGTAAGAATTTAAAACCATTGGGCATGGAGTCTATGGATGTGAACTGAAGGGTGTGTTTTCCATGGAAAAAGAGGGGAATATGAAGCAGATAGCTACACATGGCACAATGATTAAATGTTGGAATTCAGATGAAATGGAGGTTAGGGGATGAGAGGCAATTAAGGATCTCTCATCCAGCCAAAGAGGGAAAATGGATGAAGGCTAAATAGGAGCAATGAAGGATTCCTAGACAGCATTCATATAATGAAGGAAATATCTTAAACATGATCAATTAAGTCTGCATATTCATCACTAATTCAGAGGAAAACATAGAAAAGTTACAAGAATTGAGCACAGAGGGCATGAAATCCAGTTCTAATCTATTCCTTCTTCCTGCAACTTAGATTATGATATATAGATGATACAGATACATATAAACTAATAAACATAGGGAGGAAAGACTTATTGGACCATAAGCAAGCACGAGAATTCCATATCAAGCTTTTCAGCCATTGAAAGCACAACCAGCCATTTCCGATGCAAAAATTCCAGCAATCTTTGATTACAGAAGTTCTCAACATATACAGCGCAAGTCTAGAATGAGAAATACAACCAACCAACCCTTTACACTATACAGAGGGTGGTCTTTATAGAGAAAATATCTAAAAATATGTACCAACAACAGATCTGAGGGCAGATCTGGAGAAATGAATGATTGTAACCTAACATTTATTGGAATGAATGAAAAAATATCTATCTAACAGCTGTGTAGGGACAGCAGCCTCAAGAATGAATTAATATGGTCCTTTGGAGCTCTGTGCTGGAAATTTTCCATAACTACGCCTTGGGAACTTGCAGCGCTGCTCTCAGGTGTCTTTATACACTGTTCTGGCAATAACTGGGCTTTAAACACTTGAATTGCCTCTTTAGGCGGTTTTGCTACTGCAAAGTGGCTTTAATGCTCATGACTGTGATCTGGTGGGCTTTGATGGCTCTTAGCTGCTTTATTGACTTTGATGGGGGCCTCTTTAATGTTCTGCTGCTTTTAGGCTGCTGATATTTTGAACTGATACTCTTTGCCGCTTCCTCTGATACACTTTGACACTGAATCGGGCCGCTTTCTCTCTCTGATACTCTTTAACTGTCAAATCGCCCCATTCTACTCTTTGAATGCAAAATAACTGCTGCAAGTGCTTTCCGTGGCCCCTAGAATGCTATCAGCGCATGGCCGATCAAAAATGGTCCTTAAACTGATAAATTTTGCAACACTGGGTCGAATAAAGGAGCTCTGGCGGCATGCCGAGGAGAAATCTCTGCATTTGGAAGTATTTGGGCCCGGAGCGATCTCAAAATGGCCAAGGAAGGCATCGCTCCTTTGCAGTTGTGGCGGGCGAGAGCGCTGTACACAAAACTTTAAAAATGGCCCTTTTATTATAATACAAAAATGCTTTCAAAATTGTGCAAATTCATGAAATTTGGGCGCAGGCGGCAACTGTTCATTTTATTAAATTCTGGCCATTGGATCCGGCGCGGGCCAATCCAACGGCCCAAATCTCATCGCCATATCGCATCGGGGCGGACCAGGGGGGCGGCACATAAACAATTGCCGAAACGCGCGGACCCGAAATGCTTATAGGCCCTTTCTTTATTTGAATCGGGTCCGGCCCATTGGCGAGTTCAAATCGGCGGAACAAAACATAAGCTCCCTGAAATCATCGGACCCGAATTGCTTTTACAGGCCCACTTTATCTCTTTTCGGGTCCGAGCCATCGGGACCCGCATATCGGTGGATTTACAATTGAAAGGGTCCGCGGACTCGAAATGCCTTAAAAACTGCCCTTAATTTCTTTTCGGCTCCGCCATATCGGAGCCTTCCCTTTTCGCTGTACAAAGGATCCTTAAGGACCCGAAAGCCTTTACAAATCCGCCCTGATAATATTTTGGCTTTGCTGGTCGGAGCCATATACATGGGGTGATCGCCGATATAATATGGGCCGTTGATTTGGTGAGGGCGATGGACGGCTGAGATTGAGTCGGCACTTCGCTATCGGCGGGGTCATGGGGGCTGCCACATAGAAATGCCGAAACCCATCGGACCCGAAATATGTTTATGCCGCGCTTTATTACTTTTCGGCTCCGCTGGTTGGAGCCATATGGGAGCGATGCGATTAAATATGGGCCATTGATCTGGGGCCCAAAAATGGATGGCTGAGATTTGCTCGGCGTTTCGCTGTCGGAGCAAGATGGGGGCGGGACATTATATACATATGACTGCCGAGGCGATATCGCAATCGGCGATCGGCGGACCATTTGTCAGGCTTATATACATTGTTTGCAACCATGCGATACGCCGATCGGCAAAATCGCAATCAGCCTTTATTGATCGGACTCCCATATATGCATTATGTTAACACATGACTCCCCTCCGGACTGCGATATCGCATCGAGGGGGTCCAAATAGAACTCTTTTGCAATTGAAGCAAGGCCCAAGGTAAGTGATGGGGCTTTTATGATCGGAGGCAGAATTTTTGATGTTTTGAAGGGATTTCAAGGCATCGGAAGGGTCTGAAAGCCCAAAAAGGGATTTTTCATGCCTTGGAAGGATTCCAAAGGCACCTGGGATGATTTTTATGTGTTTTGAGAGGGGTTTAATGGCCTTTAAAAGGGTTTGTGCCTTGGAAAAGGTAGAAACAAGGCCAAAAGATGGTTTTTTATACATATGAAGGGAATTTATGCTTTGTGAAGGAATCAAAAAGCACTAGAGGGGTTTTATAGAGTGATGAAGGGCTTTATGCATCGGAAGGAGTCCGAAATGCATCTGGAAGATGGTTAGAGGAGGGCAGTGTGGGTTCTTGCTGAGTTTCTGATAAACTTAGCAATTCCCGAGGATGTATATGGTTATCTTTCAACCAGGGGAGGGGATAAGTATATAGGGGAGTAATATACATAGCTTTAGTAGGGGAAGGGGAAATAGATAGGGAGCTACATAGTAAAGTTAATAGTTAATATGACAACGATGAGAAAAAGTGCTAAGTATGATGTCTTAGGCTATCAAATGGGGGAAAATGACTGATAGAAGAAGTGTGAACATTCCTTGAGTGAAGCAGATCTTCACCAAGGCAAATGATATGGAGAATGATGAAACTAAGAGGTATCAAGCAGATCTTGACCTCTTTTAGGGGAGGTTAGCGAGTGATTTGGGAAAAGAGGAAGAAGGGGAAGTTAGACATGCCTCGCTTGAAGACCCCCAACTGAGAAACTACCTCAAACCAAAAATGAATTTCTTACCAAAAATTGGAACACAGCAGTGGCTTTTAGACTAGCACACTTTCATGGACAATTCTTTGGACATCTGTAGCAAATATGGAGCATTGCAGCATGCATAGTACGACATATTTGGCATGTAAAAATGTCGATCATGAAAGATGATTAACCTGCTGCAGCAGGAGGCTAACACCAGCCTCCAACCTCCCGGATCTCTAAGATGACAGATCCATATATAGATATTTGCAGAGGTGTGAGTCAGCTCTGGGTTTTTTATTAGTGTCATTCCATTGATAGTTCTTGGTTCCACTTGGAGATTTCATTGATCTCTTACTCATCCTTGGGTAAATTCTGAGAGGCAAGTATCATATGAGAAGTTTCTAGAAGATTCATTGATCATCCACTTAGCAAACTGTCTCTGCCATTTGTCTATTCTCACTAATCGCACCCTACAGAAGGCCTTTTAAGTATGCATCGCACCTCTTGTGTGTACAAGGTGAGATGCATTGCACCCTGGCCATGGAGCAGGTGAGATGATCCAGTTTTGACCAGTTCTGAGTAGTTTTTCATGGAGAACTTCTGGGAGATGATGTAATCAGCTGACCTTGCTCATTTAGGGTATGAAAAAACACTTTTAGGGACTTAGAAGCCCTTGGTTTATGGACATATGTGATTGGGGTTGCAGTGCCCAAATATGTCTATAACAGTTGCCCCCTAAAGCATGAGGTCGTAAATCTTTTTGATGTCAGGTGAAATGCTTTATAATGAGGATCCGAGGTTTTTCGAACTGGAAGGTGACCTGTAATAAGTTACAATACAATAAATTATCTTCATAATATTTTCATGATCTAGATGAGGCGAGCATTCCCATGCTCAAATTTGATAAATTCATTTTCATGTACATAGGACAGACAATCGTCTGTGTGCAGACTGATGATTCTGATAGAGTCGTCATCCCTTAGTTTGGATGATTATCTGTGCAACAATGATGTACATTTGATGTCTTTATTTTCCTGAATATAATGATGTAAATTTGATGTCTTTATTTTCCTGAATATATCACAGCCCGGATGGACGAAACTAGATCCGGGGTCTTCAAAACTCGTTCGATCTTCGCCCGAAAGTACAAGTTGGTCCATGTGAAAAGATGTTCTGATGTCGAACATGGAAAGACATCGCCTGATTACCAGCCAGTGATGTAAGCTGTTAACAGGCACAAGAGGAATCACCGACGATGATGATGACCCTCAAGGTACTGCAGTACAATTCACGTGGCGTGAATACATGAGTCGATGTCGAACACCACGAAAAATATTTCGGTCGAAGGCCATTAATGTAAACCTATTGCCAGAGGTGAGAAACTTGCCATTAAGGTATGCAAGCTTCAAAGTACTGAAAGGGTTGTTCCTAGGTTGGCTTCTTGGATAATGAGCTGATGTCGACAAGAAGTGACCCATCATAGGAGGGCATTAATGAATCCCACATCTATGACATGGAACGGAGAAAATGATTTTATAGAGGTGAAAACGATCCGATGATACAAGGTTCAGGGTGGCGGTCATGAAAGAATGAGGCGTGAAGGTATTGCAGCGGATGAGACACAAGCTGGGTAGGTGAATTCTCTGAGCAACTTCTCTTGAACATATCAGCGACACTGAAATGGATTGGTAGTGTTAACCCCAAAAGTGGATGGTACAGTGGACCGATGGTGATATGACCGGTGAATGGAATAAACCAACCCGACTCAATCATGGTGATGGAGTGAAAGTGTCATGTTCAAGAGCAACCTGCTACTAATAAAGTTTCTTCAAGTTTTCTTCCCAATTTTCCCCAGTCATTTCTGACCAGTACCTCTTTATTTTTGTCAAGCTTGAGGAGGATAACATATGCTTGTTCTATAATTTTACCTTTGGGCAAACCTGTCCCTATGTTTTAACAAGCCTAGCGACAGTGAAACTCGCTCTTGTCTGAATGGACAAGTTTGTTGCTATTGTTTTAACGCATTTAACGACAAGGATAACTCGGTTCTTTTCAATTTTAGAGAGTCTGAAAAGAGACGAAAAGGAGACTCCAATAGTCCTTTTTCATAATATAATCCCTTAAGTCTGGAAAAGTACAAAACAATGAAAAAGGGATGACTTTTCGATAGTTTTAATGAGCCGAACAAGACAAACACTCGATCTTTTTGTGTAATAATCCCTCAAGTCCAAAAAGATTAAAATCTAGAGGAGGGATGACACTTCCAATCACTTTGACGAGCTTGAGAGGCCATTTTCTCGGAAATCTTTTCATATTTTACAAGTCAGATGAAAAGAGCTTAAAGGAGACTCATTTTTTGAGGAACGAGTGATGTTTTCGAATAGTAGCTGGTTCCAGGTAATGTTTGGAACTTTTCAATCACGACAGTGTAAAGAAGGTGGCTAATTGGGTCACTCATCGCAATTGTTCCTCAAAAGGGGTAAACAATCAAATGGAGGTGTATGATTGGCTAAAAAAGAGTGGAGGTGATGGTAAGAACACGACCAAGGCTCAAAAGATGATAATAATTTGATCCCAATGGTTATTTATCGGAGGTGGGTTCATTTTTTAATGAGCTTAAACTCTGGTGGAACATATGCTCATTGCTAGGTTTATTTTTTAATGAGCTTGAACTTCGCATAAGACTGCTCATGGCCTGGTTCATTTTTTAATGAGCTTGAACCATGAGACAACATATGCTCAGATTCAGTTTCATGTTTACACAAGCTTGAAACGATAAACTATGCTTGTTATAAGTTCGCATGCCCCCAGCATAATGCCAGACTCTAGAAACATTTTTCACAACTATGAGTGTTTTCTAAATCAGGGAAAATTTTAAGAACCCCCCCTAAATTTATAAATATAATAAATGGGCGAATCTCCATGGTATATAGGAAAAATGGAAGGCGATTTTATCAATAATATAATATGTATATATAATTTTTTGGCGAATCTCTCACTAGGCATGGCGAATATTTTACTCAATTATAAAATCTTTTAAGATCTTGGCGAGTCTTTCACTAAATAATAAAACTTTGTAAAGTCCTAGTGAATCTTAGCATAGGCTACATGCTGGTTTAATTCCCCCATTTAAATAGGCTACATTCCAGGTGAATACCATGGGTCAATACCATGTGCCATTTTGGTGAATACCATGGGTCAATACCATGTGCCATTTTTATTTTTATTAATTCTAATAGTAGGGTTAACAATGGTTTTTTGCATGGTATTAATAACAATATAGTCCATGGTATTTGTCCCATAGTATTTTGGCCATAGGTTTCACCTAAATATAACCCATTTTTTGAGTGTTCGTAAATATAAGGTGACTTATGGAGTAAATATAAAAAAATGTTTTATTTGTTTACCATACCTCTCGTTTATTTATATTTTTTATTAATTTACCATACCTCTTTTACAAATATGGTATTTGGCCCATAGGATTCACTTAAATAAAACCTCTTTCTTGAGCCTTCATAAATAGAACGAGGGTTATGGACTAAATATAAAAAGAGGTTTTATTTATTTACGATACGTCTAGTTTATTTATATTTTTATTTATTTACCATACCTTTTGAGTAAGTATAAAAAGACGTTTTATTTATTTACCATACCTCCACTTTACTTATATTTTTATTTGTTTACACCCTTACATGTATATAAGGTGACTTATGGAGTAAATATAAAAAATGTTTTATTTATTTACCATACCTCTCATTTATTTATATTTTTATTAATTTACCATACCTCTTTTATAAATATCGTATTTGGCCCATAGGATTCACTTAAATAAAACCTATTCTTGAAAATGGGCGAATGGATTCACTTAAATAAAACCTATTCTTGAAAATGGGCGAATGGAAGGTTGTAAGTCCTAATTTCAAGGGCTAAATTTACCTTTTTTACCCTCTCCCTTAAAATAAGGTGGGCTATTTGAGGTGATTTGTAAAAATGTACTATGATACAAAATATTCGCCCACTAAAAATTTAAAACCCTTAATTTCGCCAAAGGGCGAACATTTGCCCCTAAAATTATCCTTGTTCTAAATTATCTCAATTATTAAATAATTATATCTCATAATTATAATATTTTGGAAAATTAATTATGAGAAATAACTCAATCATGTAATTCCACCTTTTTATCATGGGATAAATCTCACATAAGTAAAATAAAAGGTGAAAAGTGATAAATTATAGCCAAGCAACTAAGGTGAGTTGATATTGGGTTTCTCTTACTATAATGGAGTGGAAAATAGGGTTATAACATCATTCAAAAAAAGGCTTCTGAGGATCAATTGGTAACCTTTTTGTCAGTTCAGTTTTGGAGCTCTCTCATTATTCTCTCTCTCTCTCTCTCTCTTATACACTTGGAGACTTAGAGTTTTCTTGGAGCACTCTTGGAGGGTGTGGCATACATGAATTTTTAGAGCAAGAAGGTGAGGAAGAGAAGGAAAATGCAATAGGACATCAGGATCAGTAGCTACAACGATATTTGCTTGCAAGTACCGAGTTGCATGTATGTTTTCCTCACTAGTTTTGGCATGCATGGCATATGCATGTGGAGTTTTGGTCATGATCTATCACTGGCATGGAGGATTGCTTGGATTGAAAATGGATTACCTAGCCTTTCCATTTCCTAGATAGCCATGGAGACTGTGGGTTCATTTCATTGTTTTGTTTTTGGTTGGTTCTCATGTTTCCTTAGCTTGTTGAGTTACTAGTTCCTGGAGCCTTGGTTGGACAAATGATCTGGAGCCCTGTAACAACTTGGGTTGATTTACTACTCTCATAGTGTTGGTTGGACAAATGCTATGGAGCCCTTGGTGGGTTGAGCTACTAGTCCTGGAGCCTTGGTTGGACAAACACTCTCGAGCCCGGTGGCAGCTGTGGGTTGAGTTACTAGTCTTGGAACCTTGGTTGGAACAAATGCTCTAGAGCCATGTATGGTTGGGATAGAGACCAATCTAATGATGGTTTTTGTGATGTCCGACCATGAGGTGGAATCACTGTTTGATGGGTTGAGGTGGATGGCATCTGGAAGCCCTGGATGAGTTTTTATTGATGTGGTCTATAAGATCCCACATTCATGCTTGGAATATGGCACGAGGATGAATGACTGAAGAGAGATTTGGCTCAGCCATTCTACAGTCAGGTGGAACGTGGAAGTCCCATCCCGAGTTTGGATTTTGCATCATAAAAATGAGGTTATTTATGCTTGTATTTATATGAGTATTATACTGGATTATATGTGGTTTATATGGATGTCACTTCATGAGTATTTATGTTGCTTATATGTTGTTTATTTCTATGTTTTATGACAGTGGCCATGTATGGCTCTCATCATGTTTTTAATTATAAATGAATGATCAATGTATCTATGACCTAATGGATGAAATGGTAGTTGATGTGTTGAGGCATCAATATTTCTTAGCGATTCTCAACTAAGTACGAGACCCCTATGCTCGTATTTGTTTTTTACACCTGTAGATTACATATTTGTGATATGTTTGATGAAATGCATGTCATGGCTAGTAGGGGTCAATTCAAGGTGTCATTCAAATTATTTCCTTTTTCATTGTCATTTCCTTATTAATTTACTGTTCTCGAGGTATCATGCAATTTTGGGTTGTGACCTAGGCTCTAGGCCTAAAAATGAGGCTTAATTCTTGGGAATGTTGGCACATAACTGAGAAAAGGAGTCCCTCGACGCTGGACTGCAGGCCTGTGAGAGCATCCATAGGTCCCTAGATGTTGACATGCCATAGCATGAGAGTGTACAGAGGTCAAGTTGTCCAAAAGTTCAGTGGGACCCAAGGGCAAGCTTCCTGAAGTGTTGGATTGGTTCACGAGGGTCCTAAGGCTAATGTTGAATGTCTGGATGGTGTGTCTATATCAGTTCCACGTCCTTAACAAGACTTAGGAGGTTGAATCATATCATAGTGGCCTCTCGTCGCATGTTTACCTTGGCTAGTCGATTTCTTGGATAGATGTGGGAGGAGGGTGCTACGGAGTGGTATCCGAGCATGGTTTACCCCTCAGACTGGATGGGATGTGTGCTGGTCATGAATGCATGTCAGTTGTATGTGTGTCTCTTACACTTGCATTCCATGTGCTTATTTCATTTGCATGATGTTAAACATGGTTTTAGTGATCTCTTCATTTGGAAAGTTGATGTTGTTGATGTGGAATGCATCGTTGTGAATGTATGAGTAGTTACATGTTGTTATATGTCGCTTACATGTATCGTTATCGTATGCTTGGTTACATTCTTGTATGTTTGGTTACATTCTTGTATGCTTGGTTGCATGTATCATTCTTGTAGGTTTGGTTTCAAGTGTTGTTAGTTTATGCTTGATCATATGTGTTTGTGCATATGTGTAGTTGGTTATGTATTTCTTATGAATGTTCATGTTTGCATGTGGTCAAGTGTACAATGATGTAATGGTTGTTTCCATGCATGAGGTCGTAGTATGTGTTGTTGATAACGTCATGCATTGATGACTGGACCCTAGCTAGAATGATAGTTGCATGGTCATATGCTTATGTGTTAGGTTTCTATATGTTTTCATGAATATGTTATACATGTATCACACTAATTTGGTGATCTTACATACAAGGTATCCTCCCCGAGCTATACTAAGGTACATTGGTTTATTGTGATTTGGTTTAGCTGACATGATATACCTTGTAGGAAGAAATATCAAATGGATAGCAATATGGTTGACTACAAAGACTCTCCCTATGAATCAGAAGAGAAATATGGTGTTGGGAACTCTTCCGATTTGGAAATTACACTGAGAATCTTAAAGGAAGAAATAAGGAGTTGTAAGGCAGATAATGATAGAATCATGTAGGCATAGGAGAAACAAGCAGAGGTAAATGCGGTGATACTTCAGAGTTTGTTAGATTTGTAGTGAGAAGGACCATGTCGGATCCACTAAGAGCAGGAGGATAGAAGTGCTAGGGTGTATGGTAATAGATCACATGGTGGTCACAAGTAAAATAGACATGACACAGTCAGAGATGGAAGATTGTTGGACACTCCGGATAGGAGAGGGGATAGACACAAGTATTATTCTAGTTCTGATTTAGATAGGCATTATGATCATCATCGTTATCATCCTTACAGGAGGAGTGATATGGGATACTTGTCAGATGATTTTAAGAAATCAAATCCACCTAATTTTGATGGAGATATGAAGAAACCGCAGGATGCAGAGGCATGGTTGCTTGGCATGAGGAAATTCTTCAGGTTTCATGACTATTTAGAGAACATGAAATCCAGAGTAGCTACATTCATCTTCAAAGGTAAAGCAGACATTTGGTGGGAATATGTGAAGAATGTTAGATGTATTCATGAGGAGGATTTTACTTGGAGTGAGTTTGAGTAGCTATTCAAGAAGAAGTATTTGCTGGAGAGATACTTTGATGATAGGGAAAAACAATTTTATGAGCTAAAGATGGCATCGATGACAGAAGATGAGTACACTAGCAGGTTCTTGGAGTTAATGAGGTATGTGCCTTATCTCACGGAGGAAAAGGCTAAGATTCATAGGTTCATTAGTGGATTACTGGTTTCATTCAAAGACAAGATTGAGTTCGATGAGCCCAGATCATTAGAGGAGACCATTCAAAAGCTAAGGCATTGCTATGAACAATCAAAGTGCAGGTCTGAGACTAAGTGAGAATGGAGAGGAAATGAAAAGGACAAAGGAAAATGAAACAAGAAACGAGAAAGGCCTGAGGGTACAGAAGTTGGCATTATGACACAGGTTTGGCACTATGACACAGGTGTTGTCCTTGATGGAAACTCATTTAGATGACAGATCATAGTTCAGGCTCTCAGAATGAAGGAAAAAGAGATATACGCAAGTTCCACTTAACCAAGCCGTGTATACACGTGGGATCGCCGACCCAAAGGCGCGTATGCATATGCACACACTTTCACACAAGGAAAAGCGTGTACATGTGGGAAAACTTGGTTTTGGTCCATGGTATTTGGTCCCTAGTATTTTGACCCGTGGTATTGATTCAAGGTATCTTGACCGAAGTGTTGACCCCAGGTATTTGGTCCAAGGTATTGCTTCTAAGTGGTTTTGGACCATGGTATTGAGTAAGGCCTAAGACTATAAAAGGAGGAGGAGATCATTAGGCAAAGGCACTCAAGTATTGAATATCTTATGAAGAAGAAGATCTAGAACACTGGTCATTGGGTTATGGTGCATTGCTGGATCTGAATCAAGGAGGAACCTGAGCGCTTGAAGAAGGATAAGTTCTATTGATGGGTCAAGATCTTAAAGCTTGAAGAGAAGTATCTTTATGTGGTTTTGATCTTTTATCTGAATAATTGGCGCATGTCGTAATCTATAAATCTGATGATCTAGGTATAATTGATGTCTGAATAGTTGTAAAGGTTAAATCATCTTTTACAGATCTGTATGCAGGTTCAGTATAGCAAAAGCACGTATACATGCTGGTTCAGCAATTCAAAACAACGTATACGTAGGTTTTCCTTCATATAACAACGTATGCACGCAGGTTAGGCACATTGAAGTAGCGTACGTCTCATATAATATGTTTTAGCTACTTCTGTTTACTATTGCAGTGTTCTGGGTTCTGGTACTGTTACTGTATTCTGGTTACAACATTCAGAGAAGTGATTGTTTGATTCAGTTTTGGTTAAGTGCAAGGGAGATTGATTGATGCAGATATATTTTGATGCTATTGATGGATCCAGTCTGAAAATTTATGAAACGTGGTCCCTGGAAGAAAAGAGAAGGTTGTAGCCTTCTGTAGGTTAGCACCTACGTACTAGTACATCAGCTAGTACAAGAGCCAAGGGGGTTGTAGCTACCTTCCAGGAGAAGTTGGAGAACGAGAAAAGGATGTAGCCTTATGCAGGTAGAAGCCTGTGTACTGGTATAAGACTGCACCAGTACAGAAATACTATAAGAAGAAGTTTCTTATTTAAAGAAGTTAGAGACAAATTGCAGTAGGTGGTTTTCACCCACATTGGGTTTCCACCTTATATCTTGTGTTCTTGTGTGTGATTGTCTGCTCTGTTTTTACTGTACCTGTTACGGATTATATGGTTCTAATACACAGATTAAGGATCAACTAACTAAATAATAAGTTTACAAGGTATACGCTGGTTGCTCTAAACACAGTTGCGTATATACGCAAGTTGCATTAACAGAAGTAGCGTATATAAATCTGTTTATGGAAATGAAATATTGTTAAGTTGCTAATACTGATTCACCCCCCTCTCAGTATTATTTCCAACAACAGATAATAAAGAGAATGTTGCACCATCTAAGAAGTTCAATGCATCAGATAGAGGATAGGGACATCAATATGAGGAGAAGAATAAGGAGCCTGTGTAGTGTTGGAATTGCAGAGGAGATCATCGTAGGAGGGATTATCCATAGTACCAGAGTAGTAGGCCCAAGATATACAGTTCACAGAATGCACAGACTGTTGGGGATGTTGGTTAGAGTATTCCTCGTATTTATACAACATTAGACAACAAATAGGCAGACCATCAGACATCTATCATTGAGATGGATGGTAAGCTTTATGATCAAGTTATTTGTATTTTGATTGACCCTAGATCTTATTATAGCAACGTTAGTCCTGAATTTGTGGATAAGTGTGGTTTAAGTAAGGAATTGCATGCAGAGTCTTGGTTAGTGCAGTTGGATATAGGTACAAAGAAGTGAGTTCATCATTGGGTAAGGGCTTGTGCATTTGATTTGAATGGTATGCCTACCGCAACACATTTTAATGTATTACTATTGGGATCATAATGTTTGTTATTGGGCATGGATTGGTTGTATATTCATAGAACGAAGGTGGATTTTTATGATAAGGCCATTGAGTGCTTTGATGAAAATGGAGAACCAAGAGTGTTACAGGGTAAGAAGAAAGTCACATTAGTTAGGATGGTGACAACTATGCAAGAAAAGTGTAGCCGCAGGAAAGGGTGTATGTTATTTGCAGTACACATTTCTAGTGATAAAGGTAAGGAAGTTGAGGATGCAGATGTGTTGAGCAGGTACCCAGTTTTACGATAGTTTAGGGTTGTATTTCCTGAGGATATTTCAAAGTTGTCACCTCACAGGGAGGTAGACGTTTCTATTGAGTTGGTGCCAGGGGCAACTTCGGCATCAAAAAAACCTTACAGGATGAGCACACCTGAGTTGGTAGAGTTGAAGCTGAAGTTGAAGGAAATGTTGGAAAAGGGATACATTAGGCCATGTGTATCACCATGGGGCACATCGATATTTTTTATTAAGAAGAAAGATGGAACTCTCAGATTATTCATTGACTACAGACAGTTGAACAAAGTGACTATTAAGAACAGGTACCCATTACCGAGGATTGATGTCTTGTTTGATTAGTTGAAGGGAGAAGCAGTGTTCTTGAAGATTGATCTAAGATCCGGATATCATCAAGTATGCATCAAAGAGGAGGACATTTACAAGACAACTTTTGGGACCAGTATGAGCATTGTGAGCTTGTTATAGTTCCATTCAGTTTGACTAAAGCTCCAACTACATTTATGTGCTTGATTAATAGTGTGTTACGTCTATATTTGGATAAGTTTGTTATTATGTTCATTGATGACATATTAGTATATTCTAAAAATGAGGAAGAGCATGTTGAGAATTTAGAAGCAATGTTGAGGTTGTTGAGAGAGCATCAGTTGTATGCTAAGCTCATCAAGTGCATTTTCTTTCAGACTGAGGTACATTACTTGGGACATGCTGTCTCCAAAGAGGGCATTGTAGTAGATCCATAAAATTTAAGGGCCATTATGGAGTGGGTAGCTCATAAGAATGTGGATGAGGTGAAATATTTCATGGGTTTGGTAGGCTATTATAGGAGGTTCATCAGGAAATTCTCACATATTTCTTATCCTATCACATCGTTGTAGAGGAAAGGTAAGAAGTTTGAATGGACAGAGGAGTGTGAGGCTAGTTTTGAGTAGCTTAGCAGTTGTTGACACATGCACTAGTGGTTAAGATTGCAGATCCAGACAAAGAGTTTGTAGTATGCACAGATGATTGCAAGAAAGGACTTGGTGGAGTCCTTATGCAGGATGGACAGGTGGTATGCTATGAGTCACAGAAATTGAATGAGCATGAGAAAAAATACCCAACACATGATCTTGAGTTGCCAACGATTATACATGCATTGAAGATGTGGAGACACTATCTTCTGGGTAGGATATTTACATTTATGAGTGATCATAGTGGTTTTTGGTATCTATTTGACCAACCAAATTTGAATGGTAGGTAGGCTCGGTGGTTGGCTACAATTAGCGAGTTCAATTTTGAGATTAGATATATCAAGGGAAAAGAGAACAGAGTGATAGATGCTCTTAGCAAACGGATACAGGTAAATCACTTAACATCTATGAGCTCCTATGGGATAGACTTACAGGATAGGATCTTGTAGGCATGTCAGTAGGATGTCAGATATATGAAGATTATGCACAGGTTGCAACAGAGCACTGGTACATGTATAGGTGATAGTACAAGTATAGGTACAGGTGGTAGTACAGGTATAGGTATAGGTGGTAGTACATGTATAGGTACAGGTGATCATATAGGTACAGATACAGGGGATAGGACAGGTACATGTACAGGTGCAGGTAGTGGTATAGGTACAGGTAGTGGTATAGGTACAGGTGTAGGTCTACAGGATGTGGACTATTGTCTACAACAAATGGATTTGTTAGATTCAGAGACAGGATATATGTATGAGACATCAATGAGATAAAGAAGGTGACCTTGAGGGAGTTTCATGAAAAACCATATTGAGGTCACCCAGGTTATCAGAAGACATTGACAACTATGAAGAGATTTTATTGTTAGCTGGATCTGAAGAGAGATGTAACAAAGTTTGTGGCTAGGTGTTTGACTGTCAGCGTGTGAAGGAAGAGTGTAAGAATCCAGGTGGACTGCTACAGGCGATTGAAATTCCATAGTGGAAATGGGAATTCATTTCCATGGACTTCATCACAGGTTTACCGAGGAAAGTGAAACAAAATGATTCCATCACAGTTATTTTGGACAGGTTGACAAAGGTTATGAACTTCATTCCAATGAAGTATACATTCTCAACTAGAGATGTAACACAGGTATTCATCAGAGAGATGTGGTAAGATTGCATGGTGTTCCAAATAAGATTGTGTCAGATAGGGATGTGAAGTTCACTTTCAAGTTCTCGAAGGAGTTATTTGTAGGTTTGGGCATAGAGTTGGTCTTCAGTACAACTTATAATCCGTATACAGATGGATAGATAAAGAGGGTCAACAGGATATTGGAGGGCATGTTGAGGATGTATGTGATGCATCAGAAGCGAAAGTGGGAAGAGTACCTTCCACTAGTAGATTTCACTTACAACAATGGGTATCAGGAATATTTGAGGATGTGTCTATTTGAGGCATTGTATGGGAGAAGTTGCAATACTCCTGTCAGTTGGAGTGATCCGATTAACAAAGTGTTGATTGAACCAAACATGTTGGCAGACATGGAACAGGAAATGTATGTGATTGAGAAGAATTTAAAGGAAACACAGGATAGGTTGAAGAGCTATGTAGATCGGAATAGGTTGTTCAAGGAGTTCTAGGTTGGGGAATAGGTGTACTTGCGCATCAAACTGAAGAAGAGCTCCTTGTGGATTAGATCATGTGCCAAGCTGGCACCATAGTTTTGTGGACCCTTCAGTATCATTAAGAGGATTGAGCCAGTAGCCTATCGACTTGCATGGCCTCCGACAGTGAAATTCCATGATTTTTTCCATGTGTAATTTCTTAAGAAGTATGTTAGAGATGTTGATCATGTGATTGATTGATCTGTATTGCAGGTGAAACCAGATGGATAATTCTAGCCATAGCCCTAGTGTATATTGTATAAAAAGGTGCTTATGCTTCGGAACTGAGAAATCAAGCAAGTTAAAGTGCAGTAGAAGCACTTTGGGCCCAATGAAGCTACATGGGAGATGTCAGATTAGATGTGGGCTATCTATCCTTCCTTGTTTTCCAGTTGAGGCAAATCAGTTTTGGCATGGTGTTTTGGCATGGTTTTGGTATATGTATTGATATATGTTTTGGTGTATGTTTTGATGATGTTTGCTATATGTACATATGTATATGGATATAAATACCGCCATGAAATATGTTATAGCGGTATGGGTGTCATGTCATTATGATGTTATGTTGTTATGTTTTCATATTGGTTTGCTTCTTAGCATGATGATCTTTGTAAATACTGCAATGAGCTAAGTTATAAATCTCCATCGACAATATATTTTTCTTATAGAAGTTTTGCGGTTATAGGTGTTGTTGAACACCGAGGACAGTATTCCCCAAGGGGGAGGGTTCTGTAACAACCCTGGTGAAAATTACTTGTAATAAAAGTCAATAAAGGAAAAATAATAACCACGGTTGATGGGACACTTATTCCAAGCTGAATGTTGGGCAAAACTCCTAACGATGGGGATAACTTATGATTTATTAATGGCTAAGGAAATTGGCAAAGGCAATGGCTCAGGCTTTGGAAAGGCAAATGGAATTTTTGGCACATTTATTTATGAAAATAATGAAAATTAGGAGAAAAAGGAGGCGAAAGGTCACAGGTTGCATGTGAGGAGGAAATTGAAGGAAAATAATGGAAAATGAAGAAAATAGAGGCCTCATTCTTAAAAGGGCTTCTGAGGATCAATTGGTAACTTTTTTGTTGTTGGAATTATGATAAAGGTGTTGTCCTTGATGGAAAATCACTCACAGGTCAACTTAGATTTGATAAAAGGTAACTCACAATGTAACAGGTCAATTCAGAGGTAACAGGGCATTGGTACAGAAGAACAGGAAGTTGGAACAAAGGTCTATTGATTAGAATCAAGAAGTTGAAGGAAAAGGATGTTTTCAGATAGTTTAAGCTGTATACGTAGGTTCACCTTGTCAAAGTGACATATACACGCAGGTAGGTTCACAGAACAAAAAGAGCGTATACGTATGCACACACTTTCACAAGAGGAAAAATGTGTATGAGTTGGAAAATCAAGGAAATTCAAGAGTAAAGAATACCAAGGGTCAATACCATGGTATTAGCCCACAATATTGGGAAAAGTAATGGTTATTTGATCTCGTCCAAGCATACCAAAGGCTCTAAGTTTTGTTTTGGTTTGAGGTATTGAGGAAGGCCAAAATTATATAAGGAGGAGAAGATTAAATGACCAGGTGTGCAAGTGAAAGGGTTTCTCTAGAATACTTCTAGTTGAAGTATATTTTATGTTGCAAGGGCTATTCTTATGATATGATATGAAATATTTTTGTGCACCTTGGATACAATATTGATCAGGATCATGAGACGTCAAATGACTTATCATTGTATGATCTGATATTGTTGGGCTAGATCTAATTGCTTACGCATGGTTTATTCTTTAAATGCCATGATCTGGATATGTCTGAAGTCTGGAATAGCAACGAAGTTGTAAGTTAATATTTGCAGATCTATACGCTGGTTCGCCTTGGTAAAGGTGTGTATACACGCAGGTGTGAATCTTTCAAGTAGCGTATGCAAAAGAAAAGCCTGTTGTTCAGAAATGACTGATCTATCTAATCAGTGCTGCTGTTTTATTGTTGTCTGTCAATGAAGTCTTCTTAGATCTGAAAGTAAAACTAAATGCATAAGGAGTTTATGTCTAATTGATTGATTGATTAAGTGAGAAGGGTTATATTTTCTACTAACTGTCTAGATCTCTATAAATTGACAATAGATGTTCAGAATATTACTGGTTGATATATATCTGATTCAGAAGTTTTTATGATTCACTAGTTTTGGAGGTATACGCAGGTTTGATCAAAGGAAGTAGTGTATACATGTAGGTTGGGTTCAATAAAGTAGCATATACATTCTGATGTATGATTTTTGAGGTTGCAGTTGGTTCTGAATGATGATGCATGTTTCTAGGTTCAACATAGTGTTCTAGTGACAATAATCTGACTGATCAGATCAAGTGATTGTTGGTTGATGTAGTTTGAGTTTCAAAGTTTTTGATGGGTCTAGTGTGAAAATTTGATGAAACGAGGCCTTCATATTGTGTTGTTGTGTACCAAGAGCATCCAGTCTGAAAATTAATGAAATGTGGTCCCTGGAGGAAGAAAGAAGGTCGTAGCCTTCTATGGGTTGGCACCTACGTACTAGTAAACATATCAGCTAATATAAGAGCTAGGGGGTTATAGCTCCCTTCTAGTAGAAGTTGGAAAACGAGAGAAGGTTGTAGCCTTCTGTAGGTGGGTGCTTGTGTACTGGTATAAGTCTGTACCAGTACAACATTGTAAACCGATTTTCTTTATATTAAGAAGATAGAGACGACAACAGCAGGTGGTTTTTCTCTCGCATTAGGTTTCCACCTTAAATCTTGGTGTTCATGTGTGTTGCTTTTGTGTGATGGTTTATTCTGCTATTACTGCACATAGTTACTATATAATAAGATACTGATGCACTGATTAAAGATCAACACGTGATAAATTAACTAAATCATAAGTTCTTTGGGTATACGCTGGTTTCTTTAATCACAGTAGCGTGCACACGCAAGTTCACTTCACTAAAGTAGCGTATATAAATATGATTGGGAAATGAAAGATTATTGAATTGTAAATATTGATAGTATTATTTCCAACAATTGGTATCAGAGAAGGTCCTTCAGAAGAAGCTTGATTGCTTGAAGGGAGATATTTCAAGATGAATAATCACGAAGGAATGGGATGTATCAGACCACCAATCTTTAATGGGAACAACTTGGTATATTGGAAAATAAGAACCAGAGCTTATCTTCAGTCGCTTGGAGCCGATGTTTGGGAAATTGTGGAAGGAGGATACCAATTTCTAGCAACAATACCTACAGATACAGCAGGTAAGAAGTTAGACAAAACAAATGCCAAAGTAGTCAATACTTTATTGGGAAGTTTGTTAGAATTAGAATTCGTCAAAGTCATGCAACTCAAGATAGCCAAAGAGATATGGGATAAAATCATTAAGAGCTATGAAGGAGACTCCTAGGTAAAATGTGCTAAGCTCCAAACTCTCAGTATTCAGTATGAAACTCTTAAGATGCATAGTGATGAAAGTGTTACTAGTTACTTTTTCTGTATAGATGATATTTTTAATTATATGAAGAATCTGGGTGAAGAGATAAAGGAGGCTACATTAGTAGAGAAATTTTTGAGATCCTTGTCTTCTAAATTTGAATCAAAGGTATCTTCCATATAAGAAAAGCAGGATCTTCAATCTATTATTGTGGTTCAAATACATGGAATTCTAACTACCTTTTAAATGAGGAAAGGAGGTCCATCAGATATGAGAGAAGCTGCTTTCAAAGCTTCAACTAAAGGAAAAGAAAAGGAAGAGCACAATGAATCAAGATATATTTTAGAAGAAGAAGATGAGGTAAACTTTGTCAAGAAGCTTCAACGAGGTTCTGGAAGATTCAGAGGTAAGCTACCATTCAAATGCTTTGCTTGTGGTAGAGTTGGTCATTATGTTGCAAAATGTCCTCATAAAGATAACCATGAAAAAGGAAAGGAATTTGAAAAACGCTATAGAAAACAGGTTTTTAATAGAAGAAGTTACTATACTCATGATGATAGTGATGGATTATCTAATAATGATGAAGATGAAACTGAACAAGATTATAAACTACTCATGGCTTATGACAATGATGATTTTTTGGATGCCTTAGAAGAGGAAGAATTTCTTGAAGAAGTCACTAAACTCAAAATCTGTTTGGAAGAAAAGAATATTATCATAGACACATTGACACATAAACTCACTAAAAGAGAAAAGCACAATGAAAAACTAGAATGTGAAGTTGTGGGTCTAAGAAAAGAACTTGAGAAGACAAAATCTCTTAATCTTATATTTGCTAAAGGATCAAAAACTTTAAATGAAATCATCAAGGTTCACCGTTCTCCTCTTATAAAGAGAGGTCTTGTATATACTGAAGAATCATCCGAATCACAAATGCCATCGACCTCCACCAGAAGCTATCTTGATGCAACAAAGACCAGTGAACAGTATGTCGATCGTCAGCAAAATCCTACAAGTACTCATCAGGTAAATCATGCTCAATTTACTCAAAGGATGAACATCAATAAAAGCATCAACCAAAAGATAAACAATACCAAAAGATTATATGATCACAGAAACTTCTTTAATGGACAATGCTTTTCATGCCATAAATTTGGGCATAAGGCTACTCAATGAGTTGCTTACAAAACTATCATGACTAGAGAAGCACCAAATCAAAGGAGCGTAACAGGAATCAAGACAAGTTCTTGTAATAACTTTTCTCCTCTTGAAGATGAAATTGAATGTTCATTTTGTAATAACTTTGGTCATGAATAATCTGAATGCAGGAGAAAATTTTGGCTAACACTTCAAAAGGATCAAACATCATCAAATTCCAGGGTATGGAGAAAGAAGGAATTTCAACCAGAAAGATGTGGCATAGATCTGTTTGCAGAAGGACAAGAAAATCAGTGGTACATTAACAGTGGATGCTCTAAACACATGACAGGTGATAAAGAGAAACTTCATTTATATAATGCTTTAGAAAAAGAAAATAATGTCTCCTTTGGAAATGACACACCAACTGTCATTAAAGGTAAAGGTTCTTTTTATTTGAAAGAAAAGGTTAAAGCTAGAAATGTCATGTATGTTGATGGTTTAAATCATAACTTGTTGAGTGTCAGTCAAATGTGTGATCAAGGAAATGAAGTTGTGTTTCGATCAAACGGATGTGTGGTTCATGAGATTGATACAGGAAAAACCATAATCAAAGGTACAAGAACTCCAAACAATCTATATATAATGAAAGGAGGATAAAAACAATGTTATCTAAGAAAAACTGATGAAAACTGGTTATGGCACAGAAGATTGGGGCATCTAAGATTTTCTCAAATAAGAAAAGCATGCACGCTCAAGGCAGTTCGTGATCTTCCAGATATCAACATCCCATAAAATACCATATGCAAACCATGTCAAGTTGGTAAGAAAACCAGAGTTCATTTCAGTGAAAAAGAAGGATCACTAAGTAAGCCTCTTGAACTCATCCATACTGATTTGTGTGGACAAACAAGGAAAAAGTCACCTTGTGGAGAATAATACTTTATTTTATTCATTGATGATTTTTCTAGAATGTGTTGGATAGGTCTACTAAAGCATAAAAATGAATCATTTGAAAAGTTTAAAGCCTTCAAAGCTCTAGTTGAAAATGAATCAGATCGAAAAATCAAATGTCTTAGATCGGATTGAGGGGGAGAATTCATATTAGATGATTTTTTATTTTATTTTTGTGAACAACATGGAATAAAAAGGCGGTTCTCTATTTCTAGAACTCCTCAACAAAATGGCGTAGTTGAAAGAATGAACAGAACAATTCAACAAATGTCTTGAGCTATTCTTGATGAATCTGGAACTCCTGCCACCTTCTCGGGTGAAGCTGCATTTACTGCCATGACTATTCTCAACAAAGCTAATGTTCGGGTAAATAGTGATCAAACTCCATATGAACTGTGGTATGGTAAGCCTCCTACTATAAAACACTTTAGAGTTTTTGGAAGCAAATGTTTCATCAAAAAGACTGATGAGAAACTTGGTAAGCTTGAACCCAGAGTAGACGAAGGAATTCTTCTTGGTTATTCATCAAGAAGTAAAGGATATAAATGTTATAACAAGAGACTTTGGAAAATTGTTGAATGCATTGATGTAGTAATTTATGAAGCATGCAGAAACCCAGAACAGAAAAAGGATGATGACAATGAGGAAGACGGTGAATGCTTTCTTGTATCAAATCAAAATTATATAGAGGAAGAAACCAATGAAGCATCAGAAGAAGATACAACTGACAGGGAAAAGACTCCATCCAGGTATGTTCAAAATAATTAACCAGAATCTCAAATTCTAGGAGAAAAAGGGTCTGGAGTACAGACAAGAAGAACTCTTGTAGGAACTTCCAGTTATCTAGCATTACTATCCTCCATAAAACCACAGAATGTTAATGAAGCTAGCAATGATGAATGTTGGGTTAAGGCAATGAATGAAGAACTTGACCAAATTGAGAAGAATGATACTTGGGAACTAGTTCCTAGACCTCTTGATAAAAATGTTATAAGAACAAAATGGAACTTCAAGAATATATTGAATGAAAATGGAGAGGTTATTAGAAAAAAAGCAAGACTTGTATGTAAAGGCTATGCTCAACAAGAAGGTATAGATTTTTAAGAAACATTTGCACCTATTGCCATATTTTAAGCCATAAGAATTTTTCTTGCTCTTTCAAGTTTTCAAAAATTTGAAGTGTATCAAATGGATGAAAAATCTGCATTTCTTAATGGAGAGTTAGAAGAAGAAGTCTATATTGGACAACCAGAATGATTCATTATAGGAAATGATGCAAAGTTTGTATGCAAGCTCAAAAAGGCTATTTATGGACTGAAACGAGCTCCAAGGGCTTGGCATTATCGCCTTGACAAATATCTTCAACAAGAAGGGTTCACAAAAGGATCTGTGGACAACAACTTATACACCGATATTGAGAATGATAAACTACTAATTATTGTTGTTTATGTTGACAATATCATCTTTGGCAGCAATGAAGAATCTATGAGTTAGAGATTTGCTTCGGTTATGCAGCAAGATTTTGAAATGTCCTTGTTATCACCCCAAGAAACTCTGCTATGTTGTATCTTGGAGATGCTCGGGAACATTACAAACTCAACAAAATATTGGATAAATGGTGGATGAATGAAAGAAATGCTACATATTCAAGCCAGATAACCACTTCTATTGTGCTTAACCCCAGACATGGGTGAACACCCCCAGACTACAAGGCTTTAGACCACCAACTACTCACAGTTTGAGGATTAAGTGGACATGGAGAATACTGACCACACCAGCAGATACACAGGACCCTGTGATGGTCGGCTGCAACCAGTTTAAAGGTCTGTAAATCTGTTCCCTAATACATAGACAGGATGACAGCTCTCTCATATTAAACAAACAAAAACATGCACACATTCAATAATAATAACTAGACTCTAACACAGAGGTGGGATGACAGCCCCTCTAATGCTAAACATCAAAGCAGATTAAGAATGCATAACAGGCATAGCCTGGAACAAAGAAGAAGTGGAAAGTGAGCAATTAAAAGCAAAAGAAGCTTGTACTAGCTGAAAATGAAGACCAGACGCTGCAGGTATCACTGTAGTTACAGTCTCCAGAAGTTGAAGCTTACAACAAGATAACATTTATCAACCTCAATACATTCGACTTCTGGGTATATATAGAGGTTGGTTACAAATTGCTCTGTTATGCTATCCGTGGAGGTGTCTTAATGGACCACCAACCACATTTACAATTAGAAATGGGCCTCTGCTGCAATCTCAGTGTCTTAATGAACAAAATCGGCCTTTATGCTGCTTTGTTGTACTCCTTGAACAGGTGGAATGTTTCATGAATAAATGTCCATAACTGCTGAATGAATTCAACTGCTCGAGGCAATACTTTCTCATCCTTGACCGTGTTGTTCTTTGAATGAAGTTGCTGAGGATTTAATGTGAAAATTGTTGAATCATCTCTTCCTTCCTCGCGCACAAAACATGCTGAAAACACTACAAAATACATTAAAAATGGACGAAGATCTGAGGAAGAACGCTAGCCATTGGATGGCTCAAACATATGGTCGGGATCAGAATGCGCGGGCCATCGAAAGACATATGCGGATGGAAGAGTCTGGGCCGTCAGATCATGAGAATGAATAGTGGAGATTCGATTTGAGAGGCTATCGAGCGGGTAGGCGAAGAGGAGGATCGAGGGCCGTCCGGTCGCGGGATGGACGATTGGACGGCTGACGGGCAACGGAGGTAATCAACAGTTAATGGGCAGGGGACCGTACTGGATGGTGGTAAACGGTTTCCCCGCACCACTCTTTGGGCAAAGATGGTTTACGTACGAGGTGGCGTGATGCAATAAGATTAAGGCACGTGGTAGATGTGATGGCGGGGAAACCACTTTCCTCGCAAGCTAACAGTTGAGCGGTTTATAGGATCGGGAGCTGCGAAAAGCGTTAGATCTCGAGGCAAAGGATTGCATGGATAGGATTTAATGCACATGTTTCAGGGTTGATGTGACAGGGACAGAGCGCGGGTTTATGGTTTTCATTATGTGTGAGGTTATAAGTGTTAAGACTTAAGTGCCCGGGAAATAAACAAATAAAGGTTTATGAGGGGTTTTGAGATGAAAACAGGGATAAAGGAGTTTAAAGGGGAATAAGGGGAATTTAAGAGGAATGAGGAAATGGAGGTATGGGGAGTTATAAGGGCGTAATGAAAATGAACGAGGAAGGATCCAATAGACAGCTAAAAACCCTTTGCAACCCAAACCAGCACTGTCTGACCTGATTTACTCCATCAAATGTTGCAAACTCTAGCAGAGCTAACACTAGCTCCTTCTAGGGATGAGATCCTCCCTGCGAGGTCTCAAGAACCTGCAGATCAATGCCTTCATGATAAAAACCAATTAGCAAAATTCCTAGTGTTCCATTGGGCATGGAGTCTAGCTGATCCTACATTAAAACTGATAAAATAAAATATTTACAACTTTTAAGGCCAAAGACCTTAAATCATATAAATTTTCAGAAAACACCCATTGACTGGGCCATCAAAAATTGCTTCTCCCCCCATACTTTTCAGTATGAAGGTGTTGTTCCCTTGAACTTGTGAAATGATGAAAGGCCGTGTCTAGAAAGCATCAAATTTCCCATGATTGCCTTTCTTTTCCTTTAGTGCATCCCATTTCAAAACCAAGTCACCAATCTAAAACTTATTTGTTTTTTCCTTCTTGTCAAAGGCTTCCTTGATCCTTCTCTGATGTGCTGCAGCCTTTTCAACCAGCTGTTCTCTAATCTGATGTACCTCTTCTAAATCAGTGATCCTTTGCCATGTCTTCTTCCTCATTCTACTCTTCTTGAAGGAATTTCGCCATAGGGAGAGCTAATTGAATTGGGAATACAACCTCAATGCCATATACCAGCTTGAAAGGAGAATTCCCTGTGGATATTTTAATGGTCACTCTGTCAGCCCATAGTGCATACTTTAGCTTTGAATCCCAATTCTTTTAATTGTCCTCTAACAACTTTTTAATTATCCTTATCAGGCTTTTATTAGAGGATTCTGCTAGACCATTACCTTGAGGATAATATGAGGTGGAATGAACAAGTTTAATACCCATTGAATCACACATTTCCACCAACTCTTTTGCTCTGAAGGCTGCTACATTGTCTGTGACTAATTTGTGTGGACAACCAAATCTGGTAAAGATATTCTCTATCAAAAACTTCATGACCACATTATGATCAGCCTTCCTTGTAGGGATTGCTTCAATCCACTTTGTGAAATAATCAGTGGCTACTAATATCCATCTGTGTTGGCCACTAGAATGTGGATTGATTTCTCCAATAAAATCCAAGCCCCACTGCTGAAATGGTCCTTTTGCTTGAATTGGTTTTACGGGCAGGGACTTCAACTGTTGTTTTCATTCAAATCTTTGGCACTTGTCACAAGATTTAACAAAAGAAAATACATCAAAAAATAAAGTGGGCCAATAGTACCCAGCTCTGAGAATTTTATGGGCTGTAGTTTTCCAATAATGGTGCCCTCCACACATGCTGGAATGGAATTGTTGCATAGCTTCTTCTGACTATTCTTTGTCCAGACACCTTAAAAATATTCCAGATGAATCCCTCGAGTAGAGAAGATTTTCATTGATGCAATATTTAGCTGCTCTAAGATTTAATGTTCTAGCTTGACTTTGAGTAAATCCTAAAGGAATTTCTAGCTTCAACAAGAAATTAATTATTGCAGAATACCAATTACAAGAAGCTAGATTTTGGGTCACTGTCTGAATTTTTTCAAGTTCAGCTGCTTCCTCTTCTTCACCTGTCTGGCCAATTTCTGCAATTGTGCACAGGAAATCAACATCTAAGGACTTGCAATTTTCCTCAGCCAATAACTTGGCAAGTCCCTGACCTCTGACCAGCTTTGTGGGCTTCAGCTCTATATTAAATTCTATCATTTTTCCAATCCACTTTGCCCTTCTTCCATCAACATCAGGTTGTGTCAAGACATCTTTAATTGCAACAGAGGGTACATATACAACTATCTTTGAATGCAAGATTAAACTCTAAAAGCTTTCAAGGATTTGATAAGAGCATATGCATGTTTTTCAATAATATCATACCTCAGTTCAGCATCCCTCAAATTCTTGCTGAAAAATGCCACCGGATGTTCTGAACCTTCTTCATCTTGCTACAATAAAACTGTTGCATTGGTGTCTTTAGAAGCAAAAGAAAATATATGGAACTCCCTGCTGTAATTTGGTCTTATCAAAGTAGGAGCTTCCATAATAGCTTTTTTAATAGACTCAAATGATTTTCTTGTTGCATCAGTCCATCTTACCTCTGATCCTTTTCTCAACATGGAGGTAATATGCTTCACTAGTTCTGCAAAATTTGGTATAAACCTCCTCACAAAATTAATTTTGCCCAGAAAGGATTGAATATCCTTCTTTGATCTCGGTACAGACAGAGTCTGTATTGCTTTTACTCTTTCTGGGTCAATTCAGACACCTACAGCAGACACAACATGTCCCAACAGCTTGCCTTCTTCTAAAGCAAATTGAGATTTTTTGGGATTGACTGAAATTCCAAACCTCCTGCACTTCAGAAACACTTCTTTCAAATGCTGCAAATGATTTTGATGGCTGCTGGAGTATACTGTTATTTCATCAAGGTAGATGAGGACAAATTTGTCCTTCTCTCCCACAAATTCTATATCCATAGCTCTCTAAAAGGTTTCTCCAGCATTCATCAATCCCAAAGGCATCTTGGCATACATAAAATTTCCCCAAGGAGTGGTAAATGCAGTATTCTCTTGATCATCTGGGTGAACAGCTAACGCAGGGCTAGCCTGCAAAAAACCAGGATCTTTTCTCACTCATGCATATACAAACATACGCCTCAAACAATTTCCCAAATCAACCTCAATACATGGCAAGTTCATCTTCATATGGAAGCTTCTTTGTTACAAAACAACAATGGTTATGAAACCATGATTAATACACATCATCCCAAACTTTCACCATAACTTCCATGATTAACTCATCTACTTTCATCATACCTCATTCCCATTTCATAGGGTTTTTATAAAACCCAAATCTCAAATCTTAAAACATAAATTTATACAGAAGTTCAAATCCAATCCATGTGTGTACGCCTTCATACCCACCATTCAATTACAAAGCCAAATCTTGTACATACACCCTTTTAAGATCGGATTTCACAATCAAAAGTCATTAAATAAATGCGCCCCTTGTTATCATTATACATGTGAAGGTTCCAATTCATGTATTTCATTTTTATTTGATTTAGTGCCTATGAAAACTTCATACAACTTTAATTTGAGAAAATACCAGCGCTTCCAATTTAAAGTCTATGACAATTTGATCATGTAACTTAGCTTACCTCCACAATTTACAATCTGGCCACGCAACTCTCACTACTTCCACATCTGGTTTTCAACGTTCCACCCTTTATACTGCACAGAGACCTGACAAATTGTTCTGATCTATTCTCTGCATCAGCGTTCAACAATTGCATTTAAAAGTAACTGTTCACACATCTTCCAACCAATTCAGCGCCTTCCAAAAATCGACTCTCCAAGTTTCGTTGCACTTTGTTTGCACACATCGTCCTCCTGCATGCAGAGCCCGTCACTTAATAATTGTAAACTGATCATATCGATGCAAAAAGCGTTCCACTGCTTTTCCACCTGCAACTTAATAAACACAATTAATTCAGCGTCAACTAGAATATGTTCTTCTTAATGAAACAAGGAAATCGTTTTCAATTCTGCAAGTTTAAAAGTCTGCCAATCGAATTTCATTCCAGACAGGTATTCCATGCTGTTGAGCTCCTTTATAATGCCCTTCCGGCATTCATTAACACTGCATTCATTCTTCTGCAACCCATTTGGACTTTAGACAATAAGAGTTCAACGCAGTACTATTCTTTCAGCATTTAAAAGCCAGACATTAATACATTTACGCTGCAAACATTGACCCCATACGTTCTAATCTCATTTAAACCACTTCTCATTCCATTATTAAATCGACTCACCATTCCAGTTTTAATTCTGGTTCAGCGCCTCCACAGATCGATTTTAATACTGGCTATGGTACTTATACCATCGATTTCCCAATACGCACTCTGCTATGGTGTGAATACACTCCACCGCATACCACAACATACAATCCACTCTAGTTTACAATTTCGTTATGTTTTATTTCACATTAAAGTAAGCACCATTTCATTAACGCTCCATGCGTTCCATTCAAATTTGTGAAGATCATTGCTTTTAGTGACAGCGTATTTCATTTTCAGAGACGGTAAACAAAAACATTCCAAATAGAACTTCTCGGTAATCACATAAAATAACGCCCTCTTTCAAACAGTAACTAACAATCTACTGATACAGGAAGTTTTTCTTCTTGAAATCGATCCATGGTGATCGATTTACCAATTCCATGATTTAAATTAAGGTGCAGTCTCACATAATGAACCTCTGCAGAAATTGAATTTCTTTCATAAGCTAAACACCATTCCTTTGCACATAAAAACCCCAGATTTCAAAGAAGAACGAATTTCCTTTCACACAAATTCAATCTTACGCAACTCAATAATTGACATTCAGTAAAAAAAACAACTGTTGTATTAACACACTAAACACTTACAATACAACTTCCTTCCCTGGCCTGATTTCCAATAAATTGGCCCTTACAATTGCCTGAAGGCTTATAGCCTTGATTGTTCAAGCCTGCTTTCAATCACACTTTCTCACAATCTCAATGTCTTGTTCTCTCAAAACCCCTTCCTATTTATACAATTTTAAAAAATGGTCTAATTAAATGCTCAATCCCCTTAATATCTCAACAAATCCCTAAATCTCTCAACATCCCTAAAAGATAGATTCTCATCCCTAAAACTTAGAAACTAATTCCAACTTAGGCTCCCTCATTAATTCTAAATAATCTAGAAACTAATTTCTATCACATTTACAATTTCTCACAAATAATTAATTAATCACTCAAAATAATATTAATATTTACATGAAATTTTAATATTTCTTCAAAACATGAAACCCCCTAGCTTAGGTAAAATACAAGGTGTTTTTCGAAGATGATGCTCCTGCATCAGACTCCCCATGTAAGAAAATTCATGACCACCTGGTCATAAGTCTGGATATTTCCTCCTGGATCCCAAATTTTATTTTGTAATCTTTCTTTGCTTGTCAATTGCTTTACTGTTGTTGTTCTCCAGGTTTCCATATTTTGTGCTGTAATGCTCCACTTGCTGTGCTCTTGCAATCTTTCGTTGTCTTTCTCTTGTTGTCTTTCCTTTTCTTTCTTGTCACTGCTGCTCTCTCCCGGGATTCTTTTGTCATCAGTCTTCTGATACTTTCAATCTCTCGGTCCAAATAATCTCCCGGCTGTTGATTTCTTGTTGCCTGCTGAGCTAAGACAGCTTGCTCAGTTTTTACTTTCTCTATTTGTACTGTCACTTGCTGACTTCTTGCTTCTTTGCTTGTTTCTGTTCTGACTGCCACCCGATCATCCATGCCCTCTTGTCTTCTGGAACATAAAACTTCTTCTTCCTTCATTTGACTACTCAACTGAGTCAAATGTTCTGCAACAATACCTGCATTCACAAAACACTTGTTAGAACAAAAATCATAAGGCATCAGTGCCTTGTCCTCCTTTGCCAGCACTTCAGTATGCTGTTCTGAATTCTCCTCCACTATCAGCACATCAGTATGCTGATTCTTTTTACCCAAAGAATTCTCTGAAGAATTCTCAAGACTGTCAACCAGTCTTTCTCTCACATCATCTGCTTCCATGATATCTTTTTGCACTCGTTCACTACACTGAATTCTTTCATCTGCTGCAATCTCCTTGTCATACTCTGAATTTATCAACAAGTATTCCAACAATGCAATTTCTTTGTAGCATTGCTGAAGCATATCATCATCACTTGCATTCATACATAAACTTTCAGTTTGCATAGAATGTTCAACAGTATCAGCTGTTACTTCCCTTATCTGCGCTTCAAACTGCTTCTCTTCTTCAGCATCCACAAGAATTTTCTCTTGTACTGTAACAGCAAAAGCATCACTGCTTTCTTTTTCAAAATACTTATCATTTTCTGCTTCCTCTGTCTTTATTCCCTTCTGAGATCTTGCTATCTCAGCATCAATCTGAACAGCCTTCAGATTCAACTCTTCTCTCTCCTAAACAAACTCTAAAGCTTGCCCATCTCCCTGTACTTTACCTGCAAACACACACAATTCATCAGTTTTAAAACCACAAGACTTTTCAGTCTTGACTGCTTCCTCAAGCACTCCCCTCTGAACAAATCTGCATGTGGAATCTTCAAATTCCAACTCTGGCTCAAGAACTCTAAGTTCCTTTTTCAACAAGGCAATCACAATTTGCCTCAACCTCCTCTGCAATTGTTGCCAAATCAATTTCTTTCCCTTCAGTGGAAAGATCCAACCTCTATTCTGATTTTCTTGCTCTTGCAGCCATTCTTCCAGTACCTGCAATTGTACCTTTATCACTGCAATCTCTCTTTCTCTGACTTCATCAGTCATCTCACCTCTTTGGCATCCCTCTGAACCTTTTCTCTGATCCTCCATGATCACTTTCTCCATGAGTTGTTCACTTACTATGAGTTGTACTAGCCTCTACGACAACAATCTCTTCTACTGCCACTTACCTCACCAAGCCCTCCTCACTCAGTCTTTTGGTAAGTACTGGTTCACTGCCTCTGGAACCTCTTTGAGCACTCTCCTCTGCTCACTCTCTAGGCTGTCTCTTCAACTCACCTTCTTCTTCAGGACACTGCAATTGTCCTCCTTATCCAGCCTTTAGCTGAATGTCGGGTTCAATGCCATCTTCTCTGCAACCATAAACTGCATTTACAAATTTCAAATCAGAAAAATCATCTCACCTCTTAAGATCTTGCATGATCTTTTCCTCCCTGCAATCCTGTTCACTTGTGTAGTTTGCATATCAGATTTAGAAATCTGATCTTCCTTTCAGTCATTCAACAAAATACATTTCAATTCAACAAAACCTTCTTGTCATTATTCAGAAAATAAATATTTCAACAGAGCATTCCGGCTCTGATACCAAAAATGACGCAGGGCTAGCCTGCAAATAACCAGGATCTTTTCTCACTCATGCATATACAAACATACGCCTCAAACAATTTCCCAAATCAACCTCAATACACGGCAATTTCATCTTCATCTGGAAGCTTCTTTGTTACAAAACAACAATGGTTATGAAACCATGATTAATACACATCATCCCAAACTTTCACCATAACTTCCATGATTAACTCATCTACTTTCATCATACCTCATTCCCATTTCATAGGGTTTTTATAAAACCCAAATCTCAAATCTTAAAACATAACTTTATACAAAAGTTCAAATCCAATCCATGTGTGTACGCTTTCATACCCACCATTCAATTACAAAGCCAAATCTTGTACATACACCCTTTTAAGATCGGATTTCACAATCAAAAGTCATTAAATAAATGCGCCCCTTGTTATCATTATACATGTGAAGGTTCCAATTCATGTATTTCATTTTTATTTGATTTAGTGCCTATGAAAACTTCATACAGCTTTAATTTGAGAAAATACCAGCGCTTCCAATTTAAAGTCTATGACAATTTGATCATGTAACTTAGCTTACCTCCACAATTTACAATCTGGCCACGCAACTCTCACTACTTCCACATCCGGTTTTCAACGTTCCACCCTTTATACTGCACAGAGACCTGACAAATTGTTCTGATCTATTCTCTGCATCAGCGTTCAACAATTGCATTTAAAAGTAACTGTTCACACATCTTCCAACCAATTCAGCGCCTTCCAAAAATCGACTCTCCAAGTTTCGTTGCACTTTGTTTGCACACATCGTCCTCCTGCACGCAGAGCCTGTCACTTAATAATTGTAAACTGATCATATCGATGCAAAAAGCGTTCCACTGCTTTTCCACCTGCAACTTAATAAACCCAATTAATTCAGCGTCAACAAAAATATGTTCTTCTTAATGAAACAAGGAAATCGTTTTCAATTCTGCAAATTTAAAAGTCTGCCAATCGAATTTCATTCCAGACAGGTATTCCACGCTGTTGAGCTCCTTTATAACGCCCTTCCGGCATTCATTAACACTGCATTCATTCTTCTGCAACCCATTTGGACTTTAGACAATAGGAGTTCAACGCAGTACTGTTCTTTCAGCATTTAAAAGCCAGACATTAATACATTTACGCTGCAAACATTGACCCCATACGTTCTGATCTCATTTAAACCACTTCTCATTCCATTATTAAATCGACTCACCATTCCAGTTTTAATTCTGGTTCAGCGCCTCCACAGATCGATTTTAATACTGGCTATGGTACTTATACCATCGATTTCCCAATACGCACTCTGCTATGGTGTGAATACGCTCCACCGCATACCACAACATACAATCCACTCTAGTTTACAATTTCATTATGTTTTATTTCACATTAAAGTAACCACCATTTCATTAACGCTCCATGCGTTCCATTCAAATTTGTGAAGATCATTGCTTTTAGTGACAGCGTATTTCATTTTCAGAGACGGTAAACAAAAACATTCCAAACAGAACTTCTCGGTAATCACATAAAATAACACCCTCTTTCAAACAGTAACTAACAATCTACTGATACAGGAAGTTTTTCTTCTTGAAATCGATCCATGGTGATCGATTTACCAATTCCATGATTTAAATTAAGGTGCAGTCTCACATAATGAACCTCTGCAGAAATTGAATTTCTTTCATAAACTAAACACCATTCCTTTGCACATAATAACCCCAGATTTCAAAGAAGAACGAATTTCCTTTCACACAAATTCAATCTTACGCAACTCAATAATTGACATTCAGTAAAAAAAACAATTGTTGTATTAACACACTAAACACTTACAATACAACTTCCATCCGTGGCCTGATTTCCAATAAATTGGCCCTTACAATTGCCTGAAGGCTTATAGCCTTGGTTGTTCAAGCCTACTTTCAATCACACTTTCTCACAATCTCAATGTCTTGTTCTCTCAAAACCCCTTCCTATTTATACAATTTTAAAAAATGGTCTAATTTAATGCTCAATCCCCTTAATATCTCAACAAATCCCTAAATCTCTCAACATCCCTAAAAGATAGATTCTCATCCCTAAAACTTAGAAACTAATTCCAACTTAGGCTCCCTCATTAATTCTAAATAATCTAGAAACTAATTTCTATCACATTTACAATTTCTCACAAATAATTAATTAATCACTCAAAATAATATTAATATTTACATGAAATTTTAATATTTCTTCAAAACATGAAACTCCCTAGCTTAGGTAAAATACAAGGTGTTTTTCGGAGATGATGCTCCTGCATCAATAGCAATCTAACTAAAGCCTAAAAATCCATCCAAGAAAGACATTACTTTAGTTCCTGAGTCTTTTTACAGTAAATGCTCCATCTTGGGTAGAGGATAGTTGTCTTTCTTGGAACATTTGTTTAAATTTATGAAATCAACACATAGTCTGATTTCTCGACTTTTCTTCCTCACTACCACCAAGTTGGCTATCCATTTTGAATATCTGAGAGGAACTATGATCTTGGCAGCCAACAAATTTTTTATTTCTTTCTCAATCAGAGGAAGAAGCATAGGATTCATTGGTCTCAGCTTCTGTTTGAAAGGAACAGTGTCTTTCTCTAGAGGGATTTTTTGTTGAATTATGTTCTTATAATATATTTTCAGATCACTATACTCCCAGGAAAACACATCAGCAAATTGCCTCATTAAATTGCAATATTCAGAACTTTGATCAGCTGACAAATGAGTGGAAAATTTTACATATCTAGGCTGACCTGGACTTCCTATATCATGCTTACAGACTGCAAATTGGTATTCTTTTTGGGCAACTTTGTAAGGCACATCATTTTGGTCAAACAGTCTTTCAAGAGGAATTAGACCCTTAGGAATATGGTTACTAGGAAACTGGACAATGCTATTTTACCAATTTTATTTCTAAGCTGGGATTGAGGGCTTTCTAACAAGGCTTCATTTTCTTGGTCAATTTGCAACTCAGAAAACTCATCAATAACTTGCAAGAACCTATTTATCTCATCATCATCTTCAAAAACTTTCCAATGGTGGACATTATCAGGCAAAGATGGTCTGTATTTCATCTGGACTTCATAAACCAGTCTGGGAGGCATGGGAGGAATAAATAGACTAGCAGAAACAACAAGGGAATCAACAAGCTGATTTTGGGCTCTAGGAATATATGAAATACAGAAATAATCAAAAGAATCTTTGATTCTCCATACCTCATCTCTGTATGCTTTCAACATTGGGTGCTTTGCTTGAAATGTTTTATTCACTTGCTGAATAAACAAATCAGCATCTCCAAACGCTTTCAGATTCTTGATTCCTTTGTCTTTTGCTGCATTGCGGCCCAATAGCAGAGCTTCATATTCTGCTATGTTGTTTGTGACTTGAAAAGCCATCTTAAAAGACAGCTGTGTGCTTTCTTTTTGTGGAGATACTAACACCACCCCTACTCTTGCAGTCTCCCTGGAACATGCTCCATCAAAGAACATCTCCCAAACCTAACTTCCTTGCTCTTCCTCAGCCTGAACTGTTGGTTTCCTGATCTGCAGTGAGGCCTTTTGAGACTCTTCTATTTGGAGAATACATGCTCAAAAATCAGTGTCCACTGCATATATGGGATGATTTGTAGGATTCTTTTCATCACTAATGATATATGCCAACTGTGCTTCTCTGTACAATCTCCTGCTTTCTCCTCCAAAAATTGGGATAGTGGCATAAGAAGGATCATTCTGTAATGTCCCACCTAGTCTCTTAATCCACCCTCTCGACAACAACATGCCAAACTTAGGAGGGACATCTGCTACCACAATATACATCATCATACTCTTCATGGGCAGCTGAGTTAGGGTAATGGCCAGATCTTTAATCAATCCAAGACATTTCACCTTCCTTGAATCAAAAGAGAATAAATCATGATAAGGTCTAGTGATATCAAGGCCTAACTCTTCCATGACAGCTTTAGGCATTAAATTGTGGCTGGTCCCTGTGTCTAGCAGGAAATTGTGAAGGATTTTGTCATGAATGGTCAAGGAAACATAAAAAGATGGAGAATTATTATCAGCAGGTTCAATCATAGGGCTGAGCATAATGGCAGGCTTGTCATCTTGCAAATTGATAGAGTCAGTGGAGGTTTGTTTGGTTTCTAGCTCCAGGGCTTCAAGGATAGGCTTCCTAAATACTTCACTCTTCAACAACTCAACCAGAGGAACAGATATTTTCAATTTCTGAACTTCTGACTCAAAGCTGAAAGAAGAAGATGACTTATCAGAACTTTTTACCTCTTGAACTAGATCTTTGAGGATGACTGGATCAGCTGTTGGTCCTCTCTGCTTGATATTTTGTGGCTCTGTTTGGACAACAGCTCTATGTGCAGGATTCTCTTTGACATTCTTTGCATTGGACCTCAGATTATATCTCTGCTGTTGCTCAGTTTGTAGAACAGCTTCTCTGTTCCACTCCTGACTGTTTTGTTCTTGCAGCAATGATTCTTCATAAGCAGCCAATGTAAAAAATGTCGCGCTGCCTTTATCTTCCATGCAGTGAATTTCATCCTCATCTTCTTCAAATTGTTTCTCCTCCATGACTACATTTTGGAAAGGAGCCTTAACTTTATATTCTTTTTTTGATTCTTCACCCCTTTGCATTATTTGTAACTACTCATTTTCTCTTCGGAATGGATTCTGATTTCTTGGAGCAAATGTATTTTGCTGCCTTGTTTTCCCTGAATTCTGCTCAACCTTTAGCTTAGAAATTTCAGCAGCCAATGACTCTATCATCTTAGTCATTTTATCTAATTTTGGCTCTGAAGATGATGCAGAAGAAGTAGAAGCCTGACCTCTTTGCCTCCTTCTATTAGCTTGACTTTTTAGTTTTTCTGCAGCCATAATATTAGATTCCACTTCTAGCGTTGCATCCTGCATATCAGCTAGAGTGGCACATCTTCTTTCTCTCAATAACAGGTAGAAATCAGAGTCAAAAGCATTGGCATAACTGAGTTTGGAAGTGGTGGGGGTAGGATTTACCTCAGCTAGGATCTTATTATACATACGATTAAATCTTTTATTAAAATCAGACAATGATTCCCCACTTTCCCTTTTCAGGTTACCAAACTCAGTATGGTAGTACATCAAGTCTTTTTTATCTCCCCAATGCTTTAGAAATGCATCATCCAAGGCTTCAATATCGGTTATGGACCTATGGGGTAATTATCTGAACCATTTTCTGGCCTCTCCATCAAGGCTCTGGACAAAAACTCTCATCCATACATCATTTTCAATTATATCTAAATTATCAGCATAACTGTAAAAAGCTTCAAGGTGTTCTTCTATTGTTACTCCCTCTGTACTAGTGAATTTAGGCATATATTTCCAATATTCCCCCACAGGCATAGGATTTAAAGGCATAGGCAAGACTAAAGGTCCATATCTAGCAGCAACAATTCTCTCTATCTTCGTGGGTGCTTGCTGGCCTACCATGATTGGGATATGTAGAGGAACACTGGGAGATTGAATAGTAGGAAGTAATGTGATGGATGGCAGAGACAAAGGGATGTTATGGACTATATGCGAAGTTTGCTTTGGACTAAGATTCAAAGGGGAACTAACTGCACAAGGGGCTGAATTATTCTCTGAAGGAATTTCTTTATTAACAGTGTTGAGTTCTAAATCTTCAAACTGTATATCTTCAGCAATAACTTTATCTTTCAGAGATGAATGAGATTTTTTAGGCTTACCTAATCTTGATGCCCCTTTCTATGAAGCTTTCTTTGATTTGGCAGTCCTCTCAGGGTCATGCAATGGTTCAACTGGAGATTTCTGAGGATTCCTTCGAGTATGTCTCACAAACTGAGCCAGAACTTCAAAGTGGAGTCGCCAAAGAATGGTGTCCGTCCAGTGGAGTCGCCAGATAGATGATTACAACCAAAAACTGTGTTCAAACATTGTCTATCATGAAATCTTGAAACTATGTCATTCTCCCAGGGAAGCTGAGCTTCAATTCTCCTTTCCCCGGCAACGGCGCCAATTAATGTTATCACCCCAAGAAACTCTCCTAGGTTGTATCCCGAAGATGCTTGGGAACATTACAAACTCAACAAAATGTTGGATAAATGGTGGATGAATGAAAGAAACGCTGCATATTCAAGCCAGATAACCACTTCTACTGTGCTTAACCCCAGACATGGGTGAACACCCCCAGACTACAAGGCTTTAGACCACCAACTACTCACAGTTTGAGGATTAAGTGGACATGGAGAATACTGACCACACCAACAGATACACTGGACCCTGTGATGGCCGGCTACAACCAATTTAAAGGTCTATAAATCTGTTCCCTAATACACAGATAGGATGACAGCTCTTTGGTATTAAACAAATAGAAACATGAACACATTCAATAATACTAACTAGACTCTAACACAGAGGTGGGATGACAGCCCCTCTAATGCTAAACATCAAAGAAGATTAAGAATAGATAACAGGCACAACCTGGAACAAAGAAGAAGTGGAAAGTGAGCAATTAACAGCAAAAGAAGCTTGTACTCATTGAAAATGAAGACCAGACACTGTAGGTATCACAATAGTTACAGTCTCCAGATGTTGAAGCTTACAACAAGATAACATTCATCAACCTCAATACATTCGGCTTCTGGGTATATATAGAGGTTGGTTACAAAATTGCTCTGCTATGCTATGCATGGAGGTGTCTTAATGGACCACCAACCACATCTACAATTAGAAATGGGCCTCTGCCGCAATCTCAGTGTCTTAATGAACAAAATCGGCCTTTATGCTGCTTTGTTGTACTCCTTGAACAGGTGGAATGTTTCATGAATAAATGTCCATAACTGCTGAATGAATTCAACTGCTCGAGGCAATACTTTCTCATCCTTAACCGTGCTGTTCTTTGAATGAAGTTGCTAAGGATTTAATGTGAAAATTGCTGAATCATCTCTTCCTTCCTCGCTCACAAAACAGGCTGAAAACACTACAAAATACATTAAAAATGGACGAAGATCTGAGGAAGAACGCTAGCCATTGGATGGCTCAAACAGATGGCCGGGATCAGAATGCGCGGGCCATCGAAAGACATATGCGGATGGAAGAGTCTGGGCCGTCAGATCATGAGAATGAATAGTGGAGATTCGATTTGAGAGGCTATCGAGCGGGTATGCAAAGAGGAGGATCGAGGGCCGTCTGGTCGCGGGATGGACGATTGGACGGCTAACGGGCAACGGAGGTAATCAACAGTTAATGGGCGGGGGACCGTACTGGATGGTGGTAAACAGTTTCCTCGCACCACTCTTTGGGCAAAGATGGTTTACGTACGAGGTGGCGTGATGCAATAAGATTAAGGCACGTGGCAGATGTGATGGCGGGGAAACCACTTTCCCCGCAAGCTAACAGTTGAGCGGTTTATAGGATTGGGAGCTGCGAAAAGCGTTAGATCCCGAGGCAGAGGATTGTACAGATAGGATTTAATGCACATGTTTCAGGGTTGATATGACAGGGACAGAGCGCGGGTTTATGGTTTTCATTATGTGTGAGGTTATAAGTGTTAAGACTTAAGTGCCCGGGAAATAAACAAATAAAGGTTTATGAGTGGTTTTGAGATGAAAACAAGGATAAAGGAGTTTAAAGGGGAATAAGGGGAATTTAAGAGGAATGAGGAAATGGAGGTATGGGGAGTTATAAGGGCGTAATGAAAATGAAGGAGGAAGGATCCAATAGACAGCTAAAAGCCCTTTGCAACCCAAACCAGCACTGTCTGACCTGATTTACTCCATCAAATGTTACAAACTCTAGCAGAGCTAACACTAGCTCCTTCTAGGGATGAGATCCTCCCTGCGAGGTCTCAAGAACCTGCAGATCAATGCCTTCCTGATAAAAACCAAAATTCCTAGTGTTCCATTGGGCATGGAGTCTAGCTGATCCTACATTAAAACTGATAAAATAAAATATTTACAACTTTTAAGGCCAAAGACCTTAAATCATATAAATTTTCAGAAAACACCCATTGACTGGGCCATCAAAAATTGCTTCTCCCCCCATACTTTTCAGTATGAAGGTGTTGTTCCCTTGAACTTGTGAAATGATGAAAGGCCGTGTCTAGAAAGCATCAAATTTCCCATGATTGCCTTTCTTTTCCTTTAGTGCATCCCATTTCAAAACCAAGTCACCAATCTAAAACTTATTTGTTTTTTCCTTCTTGTCAAAGGCTTCCTTGATCCTTCTCTGATGTGCTGCAGCCTTTTCAACCAATTGTTCTCTAATCTGATGTACCTCTTCTAAATCAGTGATCCTTTGCCATGTCTTCTTCCTCATTCTGCTCTTCTTGAAGGAATTTCGCCACAGGGAGAGCTAATTGAATTGGGAATACAACCTCAATGCCATATACCAGCTTGAAAGGAGAATTCCCTGTGGATATTTTAATGGTCACTCTGTCAGCCCATAGTGCATACTTTAGCTTTGAATCCCAATTCTTTTAATTGTCCTCTAACAACTTTTTAATTATCCTTATCAGGATTTTATTAGAGGATTCTGCTAGACCATTACCTTGAGGATAATATGAGGTGGAATGAACAAGTTTAATACCCATTGAATCACACATTTCCACCAACTCTTTTGCTCTGAAGGCTGCTACATTGTCTGTGACTAATTTGTGTGGACAACCAAATCTGGTAAAGATATTCTCTATCAAAAACTTCATGACCACATTATGATCAGCCTTCCTTGTAGGGATTGCTTCAATCCACTTTGTGAAATAATCAGTGGCTACTAATATCCATCTATGTTGGCCACTAGAATGTGGATTGATTTCTCCAATAAAATCCAAGCCCCACTGCTGAAATGGTCCTTTTGCTTGAATTGGTTTTACGGGCAGGGACTTCAACTGTTGTTTTCATTCAAATCTTTGGCACTTGTCACAAGATTTAACAAAAGAAAATACATCAAAAAATAAAGTGGGCCATAGTACCCAGCTCTGAGAATTTTATGGGCTGTAGTTTTCCAATAATGGTGCCCTCCACACATGCTGGAATGGAATTGTTGCATAGCTTCTTCTGACTATTCTTTGTCCAGACACCTTAAAAATATTCCAGATGAATCCCTCGAGTAGAGAAGATTTTCATTGATGCAATATTTAGCTGCTCTAAGATTTAATGTTCTAGCTTGACTTTGAGTAAATCCTAAAGGAATTTCTAGCTTCAACAAGAAATTAATTATTGCAGAATACCAATTACAAGAAGCTAGATTTTGGGTCACTGTCTGAATTTTTTCAAGTTCAGCTGCTTCCTCTTCTTCACCTGTCTGGCCAATTTCTGCAATTGTGCACAGGAAATCAACATCTAAGGACCTGCAATTTTCCTCAGCCAATAACTTGGCAAGTCCCTGACCTCTGACCAGCTTTGTGGGCTTCAGCTCTATATTAAATTCTATCATTTTTGCAATCCACTTTGCCCTTCTTCCATCAACATCAGGTTGTGTCAAGACATCTTTAATTGCAACAGAGGGTACATATACAACTATCTTTGAATGCAAGATTAAACTCTAAAAGCTTTCAAGGATTTGATAAGAGCATATGCATGTTTTTCAATAATATCATACCTCAGTTCAGCATCCCTCAAATTCTTGCTGAAAAATGCCACCGGATGTTCTGAACCTTCTTCATCTTGCTACAATACAACTGTTGCAATGGTGTCTTTAGAAGCAAAAGAAAATATATGGAACTCCCTGCTGTAATCTGGTCTTATCAAAGTAGGAGCTTCCATAATAGCTTTTTTAATAGACTCAAATGATTTTCTTGCTGCATCAGTCCATCTTACCTCTGATCCTTTTCTCAACATGGAGGTAATATGCTTCACTAGTTCTGCAAAATTTGGTATAAACCTCCTCACAAAATTAATTTTGCCCAGAAAGGATGGAATATCCTTCTTTGATCTCGGTACAGACAGAGTCTGTATTGCTTTTACTCTTTCTGGGTCAATTCAGACACCTACAGCAGACACAACATGTCCCAACAGCTTGCCTTCTTCTAAAGCAAATTGAGATTTTTTGGGATTGACTGAAATTCCAAACCTCCTGCACTTCAGAAACACTTCTTTCAAATGCTACAAATGATTTTGATGGCTGCTGGAGTATACTGTTATTTCATCAAGGTAGATGAGGACAAATTTGTCCTTCTCTCCCACAAATGCTATATCCATAGCTCTCTAAAAGGTTGCTCCAGCATTCATCAATCCCAAAGGCATCTTGGCATACATAAAATTTCCCCAAGGAGTGGTAAATGCAGTATTCTCTTGATCATCTGGGTTAACAGCTGACGCAGGGCTAGCCTGCAAAAAACCAGGATCTTTTCTCACTCATGCATATACAAACATACGCCTCAAACAATTTCCCAAATCAACCTCAATACACGGCAATTTCATCTTCATATGGAAGCTTCTTTGTTACAAAACAACAATGGTTATGAAACCATGATTAATACACATCATCCCAAACTTTCACCATAACTTCCATGATTAACTCATCTACTTTCATCATACCTCATTCCCATTTCATAGGATTTTTATAAAACCCAAATCTCAAATCTTAAAACATAACTTTATACAGAAGTTCAAATCCAATCCATGTGTGTACGCTTTCATACCCACCATTCAATTACAAAGCCAAATCTTGTACATACACCCTTTTAAGATCGGATTTCACAATCAAAAGTCATTAAATAAATGCGCCCCTTGTTATCATTATACATGTGAAGGTTCCAATTCATGTATTTCATTTTTATTTGATTTAGTGCCTATGAAAACTTCATACAACTTTAATTTGAGAAAATACCAGCGCTTCCAATTTAAAGTCTATGACAATTTGATCATGTAACTTAGCTTACCTCCACAATTTACAATCTGGCCACGCAACTCTCACTACTTCCACATCCGGTTTTCAACGTTCCACCCTTTATACTGCACAGAGACCTGACAAATTGTTCTGATCTATTCTCTGCATCAGCGTTCAACAATTGCATTTAAAAGTAACTGTTCACACATCTTCCAACCAATTCAGCACCTTCCAAAAATCGACTCTCCAAGTTTCTTTGCACTTTGTTTGCACACATCGTCCTCCTGCATGTAGAGCCCGTCACTTAATAATTGTAAACTGATCATATCGATGCAAAAAGCGTTCCACTGCTTTTCCACCTGCAACTTAATAAACACAATTAATTCAGCGTCAACCAAAATATGTTCTTCTTAATGAAACAAGGAAATCGTTTTCAATTCTGCAAGTTTAAAAGTCTGCCAATCGAATTTCATTCCAGACAGGTATTCCACGCTGTTGAGCTCCTTTATAACGCCCTTCCGGCATTCATTAACACTGCATTCATTCTTCTGCAACCCATTTGGACTTTAGAAAATAGGAGTTCAACGCAGTACTATTCTTTCAGCATTTAAAAGCCAGACATTAATACATTTACGCTGCAAACATTGACCCCATACATTCTAATCTCATTTAAACCACTTCTCATTCCATTATTAAATCGACTCACCATTCCAGTTTTAATTCTGGTTCAGCGCCTCCACAGATCGATTTTAATACTGGCTATGGTACTTATACCATCGATTTCCCAATACGCACTCTGCTATGGTGTGAATACGCTCCACTGCATACCACAACATACAATCCACTCTAGTTTGCAATTTCGTTATGTTTTATTTCACATTAAAGTAACCACCATTTCATTAACGCTCCATGCGTTCCATTCAAATTTGTGAAGATCATTGCTTTTAGTGACAGCGTATTTCATTTTCAGAGACGGTAAACAAAAACATTCCAAACAGAACTTCTCGGCAATCACATAAAATAACGCCCTCTTTCAAACAGTAACTAACAATCTACTGATACAGGAAGTTTTTCTTCTTGAAATCGATCCATGGTGATCGATTTACCAATTCCATGATTTAAATTAAGGTGCAGTCTCACATAATGAACCTCTGCAGAAATTGAATTTCTTTCATAAGCTAAACACCATTCCTTTGCACATAATAACCCCAGATTTCAAAGAAGAACGAATTTCCTTTCACACAAATTCAATCTTACGCAACTCAATAATTGACATTCAGTAAAAAAAACAACTGCTGTATTAACACACTAAACACTTACAATACAACTTCCTTCCGTGGCCTGATTTCCAATAAATTGGCCCTTACAATTGCCTGAAGGCTTATAGCCTTGGTTGTTCAAGCCTGCTCTCAATCACACTTTCTCACAATCTCAATGTCTTGTTCTCTCAAAACCCCTTCCTATTTATACAATTTTAAAAAATGGTCTAATTAAATGCTCAATCCCTTTAATATCTCAACAAATCCCTAAATCTCTCAACATCCCTAAAAGATAGATTCTCATCCCTAAAACTTAGAAACTAATTCCAACTTAGGCTCCCTCATTAATTCTAAATAATCTAGAAACTAATTTCTCTCACATTTACAATTTCTCACAAATAATTAATTAATCACTCAAAATAATATTAATATTTACATGAAATTTTAATATTTCTTCAAAACATGAAACCACCTAGCTTAGGTAAAATACAAGGTGTTTTTCGGAGATGATGCTCCTGCACCAGACTCCCCATGTAAGAAAATTCATGACCACCTGGTCATAAGTCTGGATATTTCCTCCTGGATCCCAAATTTTATTTTGTAATCTTTCTTTGCTTGTCAATTGCTTTACTGTTGTTGTTCTCCAGGTTTCCATATTTTGTGCTGTAATGCTCCACTTGCTGTGCTCTTGCAATCTTTCGTTGTCTTTCTCTTGTTGTCTTTCCTTTTCTTTCTTGTCGCTGCTGGTCTCTTCCGGGATTCTTTTGTCATCAGTCTTCTGATACTTTCAATCTCTCGGTCCAAATAATCTCCCGGCTGTTGATTTCTTGTTGCCTGCTGAGCTAAGACGGCTTGCTCAGTTTTTACTTTCTCTATTTGTACTGTCACTTGCTGACTTCTTGCTTCTTTGCTTGTTTCTGTTCTGACTGCCACCCGATCATCCATGCCCTCTTGTCTTCTGGAACATAAAACTTCTTCTTCCTTCATTTGACTACTCAACTGAGTCAAATGTTCTGCAACAATACCTGCATTCACAAAACACTTGTTAGAACAAAAATCATAAGGCATCAGTGCCTTGTCCTCCTTTGCCAGCACTTCAGTATGCTGTTCTGAATTCTCCTCCACTATCAGCACATCAGTATGCTGATTCTTTTTACCCAAAGAATTCTCTGAAGAATTCTCAAGACTGTCAACTACTCTTTCTCTCACATCATCTGCTTCCATGATATCTTTTTGCACTCGTTCACTACACTGAATTCTTTCATCTACTGCAATCTCCTTGTCATACTCTGAATTTATCAACAAGTATTCCAACAATGCAATTTCTTTGTAGCATTGCTGAAGCATATCATCATCACTTGCATTCATACATAAACTTTCAGTTTGCATAGAATGTTTAACAGTATCAGCTGTTACTTCCCTTATCTGCGCTTCAAACTGCTTCTCTTCTTCAGCATCCACAAGAATTTTCTCTTGTACTGTAACAGCAAAAGCATCACTGCTTTCTTTTTCAGAATACTTATCATTTTCTGCTTCCTCTGTCTTTATTCCCTTCTGAGATCTTGCTATCTCAGCATCAATCTGAACAGCCTTCAGATTCAACTCTTCTCTCTCCTGAACAAACTCTAAAGCTTGCCCATCTCCCTGTACTGTACCTGCAAACACACACAATTCATCAGTTTTAAAACCACAAGACTTTTCAGTCTTGACTGCTTCCTCAAGCACTCCCCTCTGAACAAATCTGCATGTGGAATCTTCAAATTCCAACTCTGGCTCAAGAACTCTAAGTTCCTTTTTCAACAAGGCAATCACAATTTGCCTCAACCTCCTCTGCAATTGTCGCCAAATCACTTTCTTTCCCTTCAGTGGAAAGATCCAACCTCTATTCTGATTTTCCTGCTCTTGCAGCCATTCTTCCAGTACCTGCAATTGTACCTTTATTACTGCAATCTCTCTTTCTCTGACTTCATCAGTCATCTCACCTCTGTGGCATCCCTCTGAACCTTTTCTCTGATCCTCCATGATCACTTTCTCCATGAGTTGTTCACTCACTATGAGTTGTACTAGCCTCTACGACAGCAATCTCTTCTGCTGCCACTTACCTCACCAAGCCCTCCTCACTCAGTCTTTTGGTAAGTACTGGTTCACTGCCTCTAGAACCTCTTTGAGCACTCTCCTCTGCTCACTCTCTAGGCTGTCTCTTCAACTCACCTTCTTCTTCAGGACACTACAATTGTCCTCCTTATCCAGCCTTTAGCTGAATGTCGGTTCAATGCCATCTTCTCTGCAACCATAAACTGTATTTACAAATTTCAAATCAGAAAAATCATCTCACCTCTTAAGATCTTGCATGATCTTTTCCTCCCTGCAATCCTATTCACTTGTGTAGTTTGCATATCAGATTTAGAAATCTGATCTTCCTTTCAGTCATTCAACAAAATACATTTCAATTCAACAAAACCTTCTTGTCGTTATTCAGAAAATAAATATTTCAACAGAGCATTCTGGCTCTGATACCAAAAATGACGCAGGGCTAGCCTGCAAATAACCAGGATCTTTTCTCACTCATGCATATACAAACATACGCCTCAAACAATTTCCCAAATCAACCTCAATACACGGCAATTTCATCTTCATATGGAAGCCTCTTTGTTACAAAACAACAATGGTTATGAAACCATGATTAATACACATCATCCCAAACTTTCACCATAACTTCCATGATTAACTCATCTACTTTAATCATACCTCATTCCCATTTCATAGGGTTTTTATAAAACCCAAATCTCAAATCTTAAAACATAACTTTATACAGAAGTTCAAATCCAATCCATGTGTGTATGCCTTCATACCCACCATTCAATTACAAAGCCAAATCTTGTACATACACCCTTTTAAGATCGGATTTCACAATCAAAAGTCATTAAATAAATGCGCCCCTTGTTATCATTATACATGTGAAGGTTCCAATTCATGTATTTCATTTTTATTTGATTTAGTGCCTATGAAAACTTCATACAGCTTTAATTTGAGAAAATACCAGCGCTTCCAATTTAAAGTCTATGACAATTTGATCATGTAACTTAGCTTACCTCCACAATCTACAATCTGGCCACGCAACTCTCACTACTTCCACATCCGGTTTTCAACGTTCCACCCTTTATACTGCACAGAGACCTGACAAATTGTTCTGATCTATTCTCTGCATAAGCGTTCAACAATTGCATTTAAAAGTAACTGTTCACACATCTTCCAACCAATTCAGCGCCTTCCAAAAATCGACTCTCCAAGTTTCGTTGCACTTTGTTTGCACACATCGTCCTCCTGCACGCAGAGCCTGTCACTTAATAATTGTAAACTGATCATATCGATGCAAAAAGCGTTCCACTGCTTTTCCACCTACAACTTAATAAACACAATTAATTCAGCGTCAACCAAAATATGTTCTTCTTAATGAAACAAGGAAATCATTTTCAATTCTGCAAGTTTAAAAGTCTGCCAATCGAATTTCATTCCAGACAGGTATTCCACGCTGTTTAGCTCCTTTATAACGCCCTTCCGGCATTCATTAACACTGCATTCATTCTTCTGCAACCCATTTGGACTTTAGACAATAGGAGTTCAACGCAGTACTGCTCTTTCAGCATTTAAAAGCCAGACATTAATACATTTACGCTGCAAACATTGACCCCATACGTTCTGATCTCATTTAAACCACTTCTCATTCCATTATTAAATCGACTCACCATTCCAGTTTTAATTCTGGTTCAGCGCCTCCACAGATCGATTTTAATACTGGCTATGGTACTTATACCATTGATTTCCCAATACGCACTCTACTATGGTGTGAATACGCTCCACCGCATACCACAACATACAATCCACTCTAGTTTACAATTTCATTATGTTTTATTTAACATTAAAGTAACCACCATTTCATTAACGCTCCATGTGTTCCATTCAAATTTGTGAAGATCATTGCTTTTAGTGACAGCGTATTTCATTTTCAGAGACGGTAAACAAAAACATTCCAAACAGAACTTCTCGGTAATCACATAAAATAACACCCTCTTTCAAACAGTAACTAACAATCTACTGATACAGGAAGTTTTTCTTCTTGAAATCGATCCATGGTGATCGATTTACCAATTCCATGATTTAAATTAAGGTGCAGTCTCACATAATGAACCTCTGCAGAAATTGAATTTCTTTCATAAACTAAACACCATTCCTTTGCACATAATAACCCCAGATTTCAAAGAAGAACGAATTTCCTTTCACACAAATTCAATCTTACGCAACTCAATAATTGACATTCAGTAAAAAAAAAAACTGTTGTATTAACACACTAAACACTTACAATACAACTTCCTTCCGTGGCCTGATTTCCAATAAATTGGCCCTTACAATTGCCTGAAGGCTTATAGCCTTGGTTGTTCAAGCCTGCTTTCAATCACACTTTCTCACAATCTCAATGTCTTGTTCTCTGAAAACCCCTTCCTATTTATACAATTTTAAAAAATGGTCTAATTAAATGCTCAATCCCCTTAATATCTCAACAAATCCCTAAATCTCTCAACATCCCTAAAAGATAGATTCTCATCCCTAAAACTTAGAAACTAATTCCAACTTAGGCTCCCTCATTAATTCTAAATAATCTAGAAACTAATTTCTATCACATTTACAATTTCTCACAAATAATTAATTAATCACTCAAAATAATATTAATATTTATATGAAATTTTAATATTTCTTCAAAGCATGAAACCCCCTAGCTTAGGTAAAATACAAGGTGTTTTTCGGAGATGATGCTCCTGCATCAACGGCAATCTAATTAAAGCCTAAAAATCCATCCAAGAAAGACATTACTTTAGTTCCTGAGTCTTTTTACAGTAAATGCTCCATCTTGGGCAGAGGATAGTTGTCTTTCTTGGAACATTTGTTTAAATTTATGAAATCAACACATAGTCTGATTTCTTGACTTTTCTTCCTCACTACCACCAAGTTGGCTATCCATTTTGAATATCTGAGAGGAACTATGATCTTGGCAGCCAACAACTTTTTTATTTCTTTCTCAATCAGAGGAAGAAGCATAGGATTCATTGGTCTTAGCTTCTGTTTGAAATGAACAGTGTCTTTCTCTAGAGGGATTTTTTGTTGAATTATGTTCTTATAATATATTTTCAGATCACTATACTCCCAGGTAAACACATCAGCAAATTGCCTCATTAAATTGCAGTATTCAGAACTTTGATCAGCTGACAAATGAGTGGACAATTTTACATATCTAGGTTGACCTGGACTTCCTATATCATGCTTACAGACTGCAAATTGGTATTCTTTTTGGGCAACTTTGTAAGGCACATCATTTTGGTCAAACAGTCTTTCAAGAGGAATTAGACCCTTAGGAATATGGTTACTAGGAAACTGGACAATGCTATTTTTACCAATTTTATTTCTAAGCTGGGATTGAGGGCTTTCTAACATGGCTTCATTTTCTTGGTCAATTTGCAATTCAGAAAACTCATCAATAACTTGCAAGAACCTATTTATCTCATCATCATCTTCAAAAACTTTCCAATGGTGGACATTATCAGGCAAAGATGGTCTGTATTTCATCTGGACTTCATAAACCAGTCTGGGAGGCATGGGAGGAATAAATAGACTAGCAGAAACAACAAGGGAATCAACAAGCTGATTTTGGGCTCTAGGAATATATGAAATACAGAAATAATCAAAAGAATCTCTGATTCTCCATACCTCATCTCTGTATGCTTTCAACCTTGGGTGCTTTGCTTGAAATGTTTTATTCACTTGCTGAATAAACAAATCAGCATCTCCAAACGCTTTCAGATTCTTGATTCCTCTGTCTTTTGCTGCATTGAGGCTCAATAGCAGAGCTTCATATTCTGCTATGCTGTTTGTGACTTGAAAAGCCATCTTAAAAGACAGCTGTGTGCTTTCTTTTTGTGGAGATACTAACACCAACCCTACTCTTGCAGTCTCCCTGGAACATGCTCCATCAAAGAACATCTCCCAAACTTGACTTCCTTGCTCTTCCTCAGCCTGAACTGTTGGTTTCCTGATCTGCAGTGAGGCCTTTTGAGACTCTTCTATTTGGAGAATACATGCTCAAAAATCAGTGTCCACTGCATATATGGGATGATTTGTAGGATTCTTTTCATCACTAATGATATATGCCAACTGTGCTTCTCTGTACAATCTCCTGCTTTCTCCTCCAAAAATTGGGATAGTGGCATAAGAAGGATCATTCTGTAATGTCCCACCTAGTCTCTTAATCCACCCTCTCGACAACAACATGCCAAAATTAGGAGGGACATCTGATACCACAATATACATCATCATACTCTTCATGGGCAGCTGAGTTAGGGTAATGGCTAGATCTTTAATCAATCCAAGACATTTCACCTTCCTTGAATCAAAAGAGAATAAATCATGATAAGGTCTAGTGATATCAAGGCCTAACTCTTCCATGACAGCTTTAGGCATTAAATTGTGGCTGGCCCCTGTGTCTAGCAGGAAATTGTGAAGGATTTTGTCATGAATGGTCAAGGAAACATAAAAAGATGGAGAATTATTATCAGCAGGTTCAATCATAGGGCTGAGCATAATGGCAGGCTTGTCATCTTGCAAATTGATAGAGTCAGTGGAGGTTTGTTTGGTTTCTAGCTCCAGGGCTTCAAGGATAGGCTTCCTAAATACTTCACTCTTCAACAACTCAACCAGAGGCACAGATATTTTCAATTTCTGAACTTCTGACTCAAAGCTGAAAGAAGAAGATGACTTATCAGAACTTTTTACCTCTTGAACTAGATCTTTGAGGATGACTGGATCAGCTGTTGGTCTTCTCTGCTTGATATTCTGTGGCTCTGTTTGGACAACAGCTCTATGTGCAGGATTCTCTTTGACATTCTTTACATTGGACCTTAGATTATATCTCTGCTGTTGCTCAGTTTGTAGAACAGCTTCTCTGTTCCACTCCTGACTGTTTTGTTCTTGCAGCAATGATTCTTCATAAGCAGCCAATGTAAAAAAAATCGCGCTGCCTTTATCTTCCATGCAGTGAATTTCATCCTCATCTTCTTCAAATTGTTTCTCCTCCATGACTACATTTTGGAAAGGAGCCTTAACTTTATATTCTTTTTTTGATTCTTCACCCCTTTGCATTATTTGTAACTCCTCATTTTCTCTTCGGAATGGATTCTGATTTCTTGGAGCAAATGTATTTTGCTGCCTTGTTTTCCCTGAATTCTGCTCAACCTTTAGCTTAGAAATTTCAGCAGCCAATGACTCTATCATCTTAGTCATTTTATCTAATTTTGGCTCTGAAGATGATGCAGAAGAAGTAGAAGCCTGACCTCTTTGCCTCCTTCTATTAGCTTGACTTTTTAGTTTTTCTGCAGCCATAATATTAGATTCCACTTCTAGCGTTGCATCCTGCATATCAGCTAGAGTGGCACATCTTCTTTCTCTCAATAACAGGTAGAAATCAGAGTCAAAAGCATTGGCATAACTGAGTTTGGCAGTGGTGGGGGTAGGATTTACCTCAGCTAGGATCTTATTATACATACGATTAAATCTTTTATTAAAATCAGACAATGATTCCCCACTTTCCCTTTTCAGGTTACCAAACTCAGTATGGTAGTACATCAAGTCTTTTTTATCTCCCCAATGCTTTAGAAATGCATCATCCAAGGCTTCAATATCGGTTATGGACCTATGGGGTAGTTATCTGAACCATTTTCTGGCCTCTCCATCAAGGCTCTGGACAAAAACTCTCATCCATACATCATTTTCAATTATATCTAAATTATCAGCATAACTGTAAAAAGCTTCAAGGTGTTCTTCTATTGTTACTCCCTCTGTACTAGTGAATTTAGGCATATATTTCCGATATTCCCCCACAGGCATAGGATTTAAAGGCATAGGCAAGACTAAAGGTCCATATCTAGCAGCAACAATTCTCTCTATCTTTGTGGGTGCTTGCTGGCCTACCATGATTGGGAGATTGAATAGTAGGAAGTAATGTGATGGATGGCAGAGACAAAGGGATGTTATGGACTATATGCGAAGTTTGCTTTGGACTGAGATTCAAAGGGGAACTAACTGCACAAGGGGCTGAATTATTCTCTGAAGGAATTTCTTTATTAACAATGCTGAGTTCTAAATCTTCAAACTATATATCTTCAGCAATAACTTTATCTTTCAGAGATGAATGAGATTTTTTAGGCTTACCTAATCCTGATGCCCCTTTCTATGAAGCTTTCCTTGATTTGGCAGTCCTCTCAGGGTCATGCAATGGTTCAACTGGAGATTTCTGAGGATTTCTTCAAGTATGTCTCACAAACTGAGCCAGAACTGCAAAGTGGAGTCGCTAAAGAATGGTGTCCGTCCAGTGGAGTCGCCAGATAGATGATTACAACCAAAAACTGTGTTCAAACATTGTCTATCATCAAATCTTGAAACTATGTCATTCTCCTAGGGAAGCTGAGCTTCAATTCTCCTTTCCCCGGCAACGGCGCCAATTAATGTTATCACCCCAAGAAACTCTCCTAGGTTGTATCCCGGAGATGCTCGGGAACATTACAAACTCAACAAAATATTGGATAAATGGTGGATGAATGAAAGAAATGCTGCATATTCAAGCCAGATAACCACTTCTACTGTGCTTAACCCCAGACATGGGTGAACACCCCCAGACTACAAGGCTTTAGACCACCAACTACTCACAGTTTGAGGATTAAGTGGACATGGAGAATACTGACCACACCAACAGATACACTGGACCCTGTGATGGCCGGCTACAACCAATTTAAAGGTCTATAAATCTGTTCCCTAATACACAGATAGGATGACAGCTCTTTGGTATTAAACAAATAGAAACATGAACACATTCAATAATACTAACTAGACTCTAACACAGAGGTGGGATGATAGCCCCTCTAATGCTAAACATCAAAGAAGATTAAGAATAGATAACAGGCACAACCTGGAACAAAGAAGAAGTGGAAAGTGAGCAATTAACAGCAAAAGAAGCTTGTACTCATTGAAAATGAAGACCAGACACTATAGGTATCACAGTAGTTACAGTCTCCAGAAGTTGAAGCTTACAACAAGATAACATTCATCAACCTCAATACATTTGGCTTCTGGGTATATATAGAGGTTGGTTACAAAATTGCTCTGCTATGCTATGCATGGAGGTGTCTTAATGGACCACCAACCACATCTACAATTAGAAATGGGCCTCTGCTGCAATCTCAGTGTCTTAATGAACAAAATCGGCCTTTATGCTGCTTTGTTGTACTCCTTGAACAGGTGGAATGTTTCATGAATAAATGTCCATAACCGCTGAATGAATTCAACTGCTCGAGGCATTACTTTCTCATCCTTGACCGTGCTGTTCTTTGAATAAAGTTGCTGAGGATTTAATGTGAAAATTGCTGAATCATCTCTTCCTTCCTCGCGCACAAAACAGGCTGAAAACACTACAAAATACATTAAAAATGGACGAAGATCTAAGGAAGAACGCTAGCCATTGGATGGCTCAAACAGATGGCCGGGATCAGAATGCGTGGGCCATCGAAAGACATATGCGGATGGAAGAGTCTGGGCCGTCAGATCATGAGAATGAATAGTGGAGATTCGATTTGAGAGGCTATCGAGCGGGTAGGCGAAGAGGAGGATCGAGGGCCGTCCGGTCGCGGGATGGATGATTGGACGGCTGACGGGCGACAGAGGTAATCAACAATTAATGGGCGGGGGACCGTACTGGATGGCGGTAAACGGTTTCCTCGCACCACTCTTTGGGCAAAGATGGTTTACGTACGAGGTAGCGTGATGCAATAAGATTAAGGCACGTGGTGGATGTGATAGCGAGGAAACCACTTTCCCTGCAAGCTAATAGTCGAGCAGTTTATAAGAGCGGGAGTTGCGAAAAGAGTTAGATCCTGAGGCGGAGGATTGGACGGATAGAATTTAATGCACAAGTTTCGGGGTTGATGTGACAGGGACGGAGCGCGGGTTTATGGTTTTCATTATGTGTGCGGTTATAAGTGTTAAGACTTAAGCACCCGGGAAATAAAAAAATAAAGGTTTATGAGGGGTTTTGAGACGAAAACAGGGATAAAGGAGTTTAAATGGGAATAAGGGGAATTTAAGAGGAATGAGGAAACGGAGGTATGGGGAGTTATAAGGGTGTAATGAAAATGAAGGAGGAAGGATCTAATAGACAGCTGCAAACCCTTTGCAACCCAAACCAGCACTATCTGGCCTGATTTACTCCATCAAATGTTGCAAACTGTAGCAGAGCTAACAGTCCTTACTTGGTGAACTTACTTATTTTCTTGGTCTACAGGTACATCAAACAAAATATGGTATTTTTCTTTCACACACCAAATATATCAAGCAGATTCTAAAGAAATACGAAATGGAAGATTCTAAACTAGTATGTACTCCAATGGTAACAGGATGCAGTCTCATCTCTAACGATGAATCACCTACAGTGAATCAACCAACCTATAGATCTATGATTGGAAGTCTGCTCTATATAACAGGTACCAGACCTGATATCATGCATGCAATAGGAATTGTTGGAAGGTTCCAAGCAAATCCAAAGGAATCACATCTTCAGGCTGTAAAAAGAATATTCAAATATCTTCAAGTAACGCAAGACTTTGGTCTATGGTATCCTAAAGATATAGATCTTACTCTTCATGCATATACAGATGCAAATTGGGCAGGAAATGTTGATGATCAAAAAAGCACCAGTGGAGGTGCAATCTATATGGGATTGCGGTTAGTATCTTGGTTCAACAAGAAACAAAGTCCGATTACCTTATCTACAACTGAAGTGGAATATGTGGCTGCTGCATCATGTTGCACACAACTACTATGGATGATGCAAACATTGCAAGACATTCAAATCACATGTTCTCCACCCATATCCATTTTATGTGATAATACAAGTGCCATCAGTATTTCGAAAAATCTTGTCATGCACTCCAAGACCAAGCACATACCCATTAAGTACCATTTTCTATGAGAACAAGTGCTTGAACAAAAGGTTAAATTGGAGTATGTTCCCTCCAAAGAACAGGTTGCTAATATATTTACCAAACCGCTTCCCAGAGAAACATTTGAATATCTCAGACAAAAGTTGGGAGTAGTTTCTGCATCATCCTACTATTAAATCCAATTTTTAGAAGAAGGTTCCTATACGTGGGTTTCATGAAGGATAGTCGCGTATGTACGCGAGTTTCTGTGGTTTAAGGAGTGTATATGTTTTTCTGATAGAAAAACAGTGGGTCAAACTCTGACATGGGTGCTCAATCTGATATTGATGATTACTGTCTGCTGATATGCTTTGTTCATTGATTTTTATCTGACTGATGAAGATGCCTTGATGAATGGTTTGTTGACAATGCATAGGTAGCACAGGTTCAGGGGGAGCATTAGCCTTCACAAACATTCTGCATTGTTGGAATTATGGTTGCTGATTTCAGCTATGGTTTCAGATATTCATTGTTGCATAGGTCATGTAAAGATCTAGGGTGTAATATGTCACATTCTATCATAGTCTATTTTCGAATGAGTCCTATTGGACATATGATGTAATTTGTTTCCCCACTATGCATGGGAAGGATGATGTAATAATTGTTATATTTTATCCATGTATAAACAATGATATATCCCCACTTGGTTGGGTGGATGAGTCAAATTTGGTGTATCCCCACTTGGTTGGGTGATTGATGTATGTATGAGTCATTGGTGATAGGAAGGTCATACTCACATAGTTGAGTTATAAAGTCATGTTATTCTTTTGAAACATATCTCTGCAGACTCTGCATGTACTAAAGGGGAGCATGGACAACATAGTGTATCTCAAAGGGGGAGAATATTTTGGTCCACCCTTTTCCCTTGATGTCAAAGACGGGGAGTATTTTGGTCAACCTTCTCATTGGAGATGTGGCCTCATTTGTTCAATAGTTGGACTCCATGCCCAATGGTTTTTAAAATTACCAAACCAATCTCATTCCTACATTTAAATCTGGTCGCCTCAGCTCAATTTCCCAAAACCTTATACTACATTGACCATAGGGTAGTTGAGTTTTATAGAGAGATCCCTCTCCAAGTTGAATGGCTAGCTTCAACCTAAAAGAGGTTCTGAGGTTACCTTGGGGTTTTTTCCCTACAACCAGGGTTTTCCCTAAGTTATAACACAACTGCATGAGTGCTAGTTGTAGGTGTCATCTACAGCTCTCTTTCCATAGCCCTGTATCAACCCATCCAGATGTTGTTCAAAAATAAAAAATGAACATTAAATCAAAGTTACCTTTTGTGATGGACTTTCATCATGACATTTGCTTCTTGCAATATCAACATCTTGCACATTCATAAATATATCCCCAAGAATTTCAATATCAAGGGTCTCTTTTCTTTACATGCTTTATCATAGTCTTCATATCCTTTCTATGGAGATACCATAGCCAATTATTTTAGTCATTGGATGTTGATCACTTATCTTACCTTATGTGACCATAGTTGCATCTTTCACGGACTCTCCTTCCTTTCCTCACATATTGTTCCCAAGGAATTTCCATACATAGTTCCTTCATCTTGTCGAATACCTCATATTCCATATGAGGACATATTATTTTGTCTTCATTTTATCAAAATATGTGAACTAGTTCAAGGTATATGCCTTCATGCATCTTTCTAAAGGAAGAGATCCTTCTTTTTTGATCATGCTCATGAGATAGATCATTTACCCATGCTATCTGCAACTATATGATGACATGAATTAATCTATCAAATACATGCATACATACTTCTTTTCTCCTTTTGGTCATCTAGACCTCCTTTTGTAGATTCCTTTCCTTGCTTGAAAGTACTTAACATGCTGCAATCCTTTGTCATCATACCATCACGTCCTTCTAAAAAACATATCCACACAACGTGGAATGTAGAGTCTTCCAAGTAAAGGTGAACCTTCTAAAGAAGATTCCAATGAATGATCTTGATTATCCTCATCCTAAAAATGCTCCTTCCTATAGATGATGTATGATTATTTCTTTCTATGCTATATTACTTTCTTCCAATCATATTACTACTTCGGTATGAGCTACTATCATTATGACTGCTACAACCATGTAGACTTTTACTTCAACTATCCTTTCAAGATTCTATAATGATGTCATGAGCTCTTTCTTCAATAGTATGCTTCTAATATGATGTCATATGCTAATATGATGCATCCTATCATACTTACAATGCTTCCCATTTAATAGCAATTTTTAACCATAGTAGAGGTCTTTTCACCTCCTACCTCTCCTTACTATATATCTGAGAGACCTTAATAGTGAATATCTATCCCTTCTTTCTTGGATTTCTTCTCATTGGGTTCTTCTACTTCTTCGATGATATGGTATTCAATTCTTTCTTTCCTTTTCTTGTTGTCATTATTGAGTTTCGAACAATCTCTATTGGAATGCACATATTCCTGACAACCATAGCATTGGATCTTTGACATATTGATCTTCTTCTTTTTCTGAGGACCGGACTTACCAAACTTTCCTTTTCTCCTAGCCATGGCAGCAAATGCTTGAACTTGTTCACTTGATCCTACATTACTTTTTTCCTTCAACCTCGTTTCTTCAATCTCACACAATGACTTGAGTTCACTGAATGGGGTGGCATCCTCGATACAAAGTTACGTTATTCATCAGGTAGTGCATTGAGCACCATGGTGGTCATCTCTTTGTCGCGATTTATTTCCCCCAACTCTTACAGTTGGTCTCGTATTTGCAACACCCTCATAAGATATGAGGTTATCCCTTCTTCCTTTGATACCTTCATCTTATATAGCTCGGTTCTCAAATATATTACTTCTCCTGCAGAGCTTACAAAGAATAATTCTACCAGCTTGTCATAGATGTCTTTTGACTTCTCCAATTTTTCTCATAAGGGATGAGAGAGACCATGATTTATTTTATAAGGATTATTTGAGCCCTTATCTCCCCATTCACATACTTTTCTAGAGCTTGAGCTTCTTCCTTTGTCAGTTCAACAATTAAACCCTTAGTATGTCGAATGACTTCATTTTCTATGAGGATCAAATATATCATCTTCTTCCATGCAAGGAAATTTTGATGACCCAACAAAATTGTTGCTCTGCTTGCAAAATGAAGTCATTTTTATAGATTCAAAAATAGCTATAAAGATACTTACTTTTCAAGTGAACATGCTCCTTTAATGGTGATATCTTCAACTTGATGCCCTCTTGACTTTGATTATGATGTTTTCTTCCTTGAAATGGAGAATTCAATATGCTTCAAATGTGTAGCCCTTCTTTGAGTGGAGGTAGGGTCCTTGAGGTATTCTTATCCTTGAGATGATTATTGTAAAATGTGTGAGCTTCCTAAGAATGCTTCAAGTGTGGAACCCTTCTTTGGATTAGCTAGGGTTATGAGGTATTCTATGATATTTCTTAGATTTCTTGGCCCTTATGAATCCCTTATTGATGGTTCAGTGTCCTCTTTGATGTTTTAACCTCTCGTGATACTCCATTTGATGGTTGTTCTTCAAGTTGACTTCCCTTGTCTTGTGACCTTAGCTCCAATAGCATGTTGTGAAATATAGGGCAACTAAATTAACATATTTCTCTTACTTTTATAACTACTTGTGATGTCTTTTTACTAATCTTTATTAGCTTCTTCTTTAACTTGATTACTTTCATGTTTTATATCATCAAACAACTACCAAACAATGAATATCACAGATACAAGAGGACACAAAATGTAGGTTGCTAGTCAGGGCCAAAACCTCTCCTCTTGAGAGGAAAACCCACAAGAATTATTCTCTTCTTATAGAATCTTCAAATGATGAATTTCAAAACTTATGACCCTCGATGAAGATCTCTCCAACTGATCTGATATTCACCCTATGAGTGACATCAGTTAAAGATTTATTGTTTAAAGGTATTACAGACTCATGTGCTGGTGTGTGTGTGTTCTGTGTTATTGAAGCAACGGATCGATCAGATTTCCAATACACAGACAATAAAATGGAAAGACAACAAAGAAATGCAGTAAGCAAACACAAAGACACAAACAATTTTTAATAAGGAGTTCACCCTATTTTCCCTAGGCTATGTCTTCGGTCCAACTTTCAGTGGTGGCCTTGCTTTATTGTGCCTTTAAGCAGAGAATTACAATGCAGGGATTCAATGTGAGTTCTCCTGAAGCAGGTATGCTTGGCAGGGTGGTTCTTGGATTCCCCAAGCCACTGGAGTACATAGACTCTTCTTCTTCCTACCAGCTTTGTGACCTTCTGGTCCACAGTGGCAAGAGCCTAATGTGGTGCTCAGCCCGGGCAGATCCTCTATGGGATGGCTCGAATTCCTCAAGCCTCTGGTGCTCGATGCTACCGCTGGTCAGCTCAGCCCTCTGTCCCGTCCTGCTTTTCTCTTGCTTTACTGCCTCTTCTCTGTGTATTTCATCCTCCTCTTGGGATTCTGGTCTCTCCTCGTCTCTCAGACTTTTATTTTTATTCTGTTTCGTTGTTCATGGTTTTTAGCCATTCGAACTCATACCGGTTCGGTTCCTCTTCCGCCACTGTTGATTCACCTTCTGCAGTTGCGCTTGGAGTACCCTGCTCCGCGTTAGCATGAATGCTCACGGCGTGGCCACGTGTCCTCCTCTAAATGGCACTAGCCTGCTTCGTCAGTGCATTTCTTCAGTTACATCATGGATGTGTTCTTCCTCCACTGTGGTGGTCAAACGAAATCCAAATCTTCACAAATCACGGCATAATCCTTTATCGATTCTGCTTCCTCCATCGGGTTTGATCTCAGCCGTTCGATCTGGGGCCTCCAGATCGACGCCATACGCACGTCCTGTGTGGTTGACTTGCTTTACCGATAACACGTGATCAACGACGGTTTTCTCTCACCTTCGCTCGCCACACGTCGATCGTTGAGTGGGATCGCTCCGCCCTCATTCAAACCCGTTTACCATTTGAGGGAACCCGATCAATACCGCCGATTTCCAGAGTGCGGGTACCTCCTTGTACGTTTAGTGCTTTTGCCTTTTCGCCCGCAGTTCTCCGGTTCCCGACGTGACCAAATGCTTAGGCTTCCCCCATTATGGCCTTGTTCGCCCAGTGATGCGTGATTACTAATCGCACATCAAAATCCACCTCTGTTTCCCAATCCAAGCCTCCCAGGGGCTAATTCGACCTCCCGCGCAGTCTCCATGGGCCTCGGTCAGCACGCTTTGACCGAGGTCCTCATCGTTCCACGCTGGCTGCCATTGCCACTGGTTCAAGGGTGTTTTTTTATCACGGTTCTGAGTTCTTTGAGATTTTTCCCGACTTGATACAGTCATGGTTCTTTGATGGTTCTTGATGGATCCGATTTGGATCACGACCTTCCCACTGAAAAAGCTTTTGAACCACCAAAAGTTGGTTTTCTTTCAAGCATCGACTAAGTGAGGATACTATTGTCTCACTTGTCCAATCTCAATCCACTTTGCACTGCTTGGCTTCGAACCTTTGAGTCCAATTCTGAGGTACTCAACATCGCCCCTGCATGTTGTCCTTACCTTCCTGTCCAGCACTGTGTCTTCCCGCAATTCATTAAGATATTCAGGTAGTAGGTCATCAATAGAAGGCAATTGACTTTGCTCTTCAAGGTCCTCAATCATTGAAGGTTCAAACAATCTCAAGCAATCTGCATTTATGACTGAGTAGATGTGCATGTAAGCTGGTAGATCAAGGCGAAAAGCATTTTCACCAATCTTCTCAAGTATCTTGAAGGGTCCATACCTGATACGCTTTAGCTTTTTACCTTCACCTTGCATCATATTCTTGTTGATATACAACCAGACCTGGTCTCCAACTTAAAAGCTATGCTCCATCCGATGCTTATCATGCCTAGCCTTGTACTTGGCTTGGCTCTTTTCCAGTTGTTCCTGTACTGCCTGGTGGATCTCCTGGATCTGCTCAATGAACCTAGTTGCCTTGTCCACGTCACTGTGTCCATCAACCATGGTATCTTTACCAAAGACAAAATCCAAAGGTGACCTTGGCGTGAAACCAAAATAGGTCTCAAAAGTAGATCTCAATGTAGAAGAGTGTTTGGCCCTGTTGTAAGCATGCTGCACATAACACAAATGTTCATCCCAAAGCTTAGGATGTTTGCTGCAATATTCCCAGAGTAATTGGATCACTGTCTTGTTAACTACTTCTGTCTGGCCATCGGTTTGTGGATGAAATCTTTTCTTCAGTTTGGTGTCCATCAGTTCCCACAGACTCGACCAAAATTTCCCCACAAATCGGGTGTCTCGATCAGATACAATGGAAGTGGGTAATCCAAAATGAACCCATACATGTTCAAAGAATAAATTTGTAGTCTGTTCAGCTGTAATCTGTTTATTACAAGGTATCAAAATACACATTTTATTGAACCGATCCACAACCACATATAGATAATCATGACCTTTCCTAGATTTAGGCAGTCCTCCAACAAAATCCATGGAAACACTTTCCCAAGGGTGAGAAGGAACTGGTAAAGGAGTGTACAAGCCTAGTTTTCTGTTGCTGGGATTGCTTTTTGCACACATAGTACACCCTCTTACATATCTAGAAACTGTCTCATTCATTTTCGTCCAATAACAAAACCTTTTCAGTTGTGCAACTGTTTTACTTACCCCAAAATGACCTGATATCAGAGAAGTGTGTGCCTCTTTAATTATCTTTACTCTCTCGGTTTGTGGAATGCAGAGTTTCCCACAACGATATAAGAGTCGGTCCTTCACATGATAGTCCAATTCTTCTACCTTTTTGCCTTGACTCAAAGTTGCATATACATCTTTAAAATCCATATCCTGAGCATATTGTTCTATATAGCTTTCATGTAGTACAGAATTATGCTTAAGTATGGTAGATGCATTTATAATAGGTCTAGATAATATGTTTTCAACCTTGTTATGTATGCCCTTTTTATATATGATGACTAAATGAAACTGTTGTAGAAAACCCATCCATCTGTAATGTCTTGATTGCTGCAACTTAGTTTGGGAGTGTAGATATTGAAGTGGTTGATGATCAGTATGTATTACTGTCTCTTTTCCCATTAAATAATGTTTCCACTTTTTCATACTCTGAACTAATGCATACAATTCTTTATCATATGTAGGATAGTTTACTACCGCAAAATTAAAAGTCTAAGAATGATAACATATGGGTTTACCATGTTGTGTCGACACTGCTCCCATGGCATAGTCACTGGCATCTATTTGGATTTCAAATGGTCTTTGTAGATCAGGCAGTGCTAATACAGGTGCTGTACTGATCTTTTCTTTCAAGGTGTCGAAGGCTTTCTGATGTTTGCCTCCCCACTAAAACACCTTGTTCAATCCTGTTAAAGCATGTAAGGGAGCTGCAATTGAGGAAAAATTAGAAATGAACTTCCTCCAATATTGTGCTGCTCCTAAGAAGCTTCTCACTTCTGTAGCAGACTTGGGTTTAGGCCAGTTTACAATGACTGACACTTTAGAGGGATCTATTTTCAGTTCACCACCCCCTACTATGTGACCCAAATAATTTAAAGATGTTTTGCCAAATTCACATTTTGAGAGTTTAACATAAAGTTTTTCTCTTTTCAAAACATCTAATGTCTGCTTAACATGCTTTAAGTGTTCTTCCCACGTTTTACTAAAAATCAGAATGTCATCCAGGTACACAATAACAAAATCATCAAGAAAAGGTCTGAGTACATCATTCATGATTCTCATGAAAGTAGCAGGAGCATTGGTCAAGCCAAAAGGCATAACCAGCCACTCATACAATCCCTGCTTTGTTTTGAAAGCAGTCTTCGATGCATCTTGCTCCGCAACTCTGACCTGATGGTATCCACTGTGCAAATCCAGCTTGGTGAAATAAACAACTTCCTTCAATTGATCTAAAAGATCATCTATGCGAGGAAGGGGATAACGATTTTTTATTGTTATCTTATTCAGTGCTCGGTAATCAATGCACATTCTCCACAAGCCATCTTTCTTTCTCACCAAAACGATTGGTGATCCACATGGTGATGTGCTAGGCTTGATGAACCCTTTCTCGAGCAACTCCTACACCTGCTTCTTGATTTCAGCATTCTCTAAAGTAGACAACCTGTACATCCCAATGTTAGGAAATGGAACATCTTGCTGCAAAATAATATCATGTACTATTTCCTTTTTGGGTGGCAGACCTTTAGGTTCCTGAAACAGGACATCATACTCTGAAACAATGTTTTCTATATCAGCTTGCTGCTGAGTATTACAGCCCTCAAATACATTGGTTTTATCAGGTTTCTTTTCCTTTACAACCATTAGTAAGAATTGTTTGCATGAATTTATCATTCTTTTCATTTGCCCAGAATTTATGAGAGTATAATTATTCTTGAGCTTATGAGCTCTTACAAAGTATTCGATTCCATCTTTAACAAGAAGATACTTGTTTTCATCTCTATAGAAAATGGCCTTTCTATCATACAAGTAAGGACTTCCTAAAACAATTCCACATATATCCAAAGGAATTATGTCTAACTCAACCTCATCTACAAATGTTGACCCAAAAGAAAACTTGAGTTTGCACTATCTAGTCACTTGTAGTTGTGCTTTATCATTCAACCATCCTAATGGGTATGGTTTCTTGTGAGGTGTAGTTGCTAATCCCATTTTCTTTACAATTGCCTCAAAAATCAAGTTTACTTGGGAGCCACTATCAAACAAAGTATCAATTTTTTGATGTTTGGAAATAACTCGAGTATGGAAAAGCTCATGTCTTTTTCTCTCATGTTCTTCATAAATAATAGTTTGAGCAGAAATACTAGTAGATGCTTCAGAATTCTTACCTCTTATACCTGTGGCTGCAATAGTTGTTTCATCTCCCGAGTCTGACCCCAAATCTTTCTGAATAGCTGCAGTAGCCTTCTTCTTCTTGCCCTCGGACTTCTTAGGTCTCAGCTCTGGATGCAGAATCCAACAGTGCTCATCATCATGCCCCTCCTTTTTACAGTGAGTGCATGAGGCTTTGCCTTTTTGTGCAGTGTTAGCCTTCCTTGCTTTCCACTTCTACTTTCTTTTCTCCTTGCTCTTGCTTACAGTGGGTTGGGATGGTCCTCCAACTTCTAGATTTCCATTCTTTCCTCTAGCTTCTAGATGAGTAGCTTGTACAGATACCTCATCTATACTAGTGGGATTAAACATGAGGATGGTATGCCTCATGTAGTTGTGTAGACCACCAATGTACTTCAAAAGAGTCTCCGGTGAGTCTAATGAGATACCCAACATCAATGCTCTCTTTCTAAATTCTTGAGTATACCCTTGCACACTTTGCCCTTTCAACTGTCGAAGAGTTTGCCAATTCATCATGGCTTGTTACATGTAGGCCAATGGATAGAACTGCTTCTTGATTGTAGAAACAAATTCACTCCAGATAGAGATGGTCTTGCCATGTTTCTTCATATCATCTTGGGTTCTGCCTTCCCAACAAACCAAGGCAGTGCCTCCTAGGCGTAGGCTTGCCAGCTGAATTTGTCTAATCCAATTGTCCAACTTCTCAACATTTAGCTCTCCATCATATATAGGCAAATCAAATTTAACATCTAGCTTAATCAAAGATGCTTTCTTATTATGCACAGGGCTATTAGGAGGTGTGAGAAAGCTTTCCTCTTTCCCTTTTCCTTTGGAGTGGTCATGAGACTCATCTTCTTCTTTATCTTGTTTAGAACCTAATGAATCCTCATCCTTGTGCTTTCTAAAGTCCCTATACATTTCTTCTACCATAGACTTTATAGCTAGGAAACTCTCTATGAATTGAGGGTATGGCCCCATAGAACCTTCCTCTGACATTGTCTTCTGAGGATAGACTCTCCCAATCTCAGGATTAGTTTCCACCAACTCTCCTTCTCCTAATTTGAGCTTTGATCTAGTGAGCATTCAACAGCTAAACCAACACAAGCTTGTCTAACCTTACAGCCTAGAGCTCTGATACCACTTGATCTGATATTCACCCTATGAGTGACATCAGTTAAAGATTTATTGTTTAAAGGTATTACAGACTCATGTGTTGGTGTGTGTGTGTTCTGTGTTATTGAAGCAACGGATCGATCAGATTGCCAATACACAGACAATAAAATGGAAAGACAACAAAGAAATGCAGTAAGCAAACACAAAGACACAAACAATTTTTAATAAGGAGTTCACCCTATTTTCCCTGGGCTACGTCTCCGGTCCAGCTTTCAGTGGTGGCCTTGTTTTATTGTGCCTTTAAGCAGAGAATTACAACGCAGGGACTCAATGTGAGTTCTCCTGAAGCAAGTATGCTTGGCAGGGTGGTTCTTGGATTCCCCAAGCCACTGGTGTACACAGACTCTTCTTCCTCCTACCAGCTCTGTGACCTTCTGGTCCATAGTGGCAAGAGCCCAATGTGGTGCTCAACTCAGGCAGATCCTCTATGGGATGGCTTGAATTCCTCAAGCCTCTGGTGCTCGAAGCTGTCGCTGGTCAGCTCGGCCCTCTGTCCCGTCCTACGTTTCGCTTGCTTTACTACCTCTTCTCTGTGTATTTCGTCCTCCTCTCGGGATTCTGGTCTCTCCTCATCTCTTGGACTTTTATTTTTGTTCTGTTTCGTTGTTCATGGTTTTTAGCCATTCGAACTCATACCGGTTCAGTTCCTCTTTCGCCACTGTCAATTCACCTTCTGCAGCTGCGCTTGGAGTTCCCTGTTCGGCGTCAGCATGAACGCTCAGGGAGTGGCCACGTGTCCTCCTCTAAATGGCACCAGTATGCTTCGTCGGTTCATTTCTTTAGTTACATCATGGATGCGTTCTTCCTCCACTGGGGCAGTCAAACGGATTCCAATTTTTCACAAATCGCGGCATACTCCTTCGTCGATTCTGCTTCCTCCATCGGGTTTGATCTCAGCCGTCCAATCTGGGGGCCTCCAGATCTGACACCATACGCACGTCCCGCGCGGTTGACTTGCTCGACCGATAACACGTGATCAACGATGGTTTTCTCTCACCTTCGCTCGCCACACATCAATCGTTGAGTGGGATCGCTCCGCCCTTGTCCAAACCCGTTTACCATTTGAGGGCGCCCCGATCAATACCATTGGTTTCCAGAGTGCGGGTCCCGCCTTGTACGTTTAGCACTTTTTCCTTTTTGCCTGCGGTTCTCTGGTTCCCAACGTGACCAAATGCTCGGGCTTCCCCCATTATGGCCCTGTTTTCCCAGCGATGCGCGATTACTAATTTCCCATCAAAATCCACCTCTGTTTCCCGATCCGGGCCTCCCAGGGGCTAATTCGACCTCCCGCGTAGTCTCCATGGGCCTCGGTCAGCGCGCTTTGACCGAGGTCCTCATCGTTTCACGCTAGCTGCCATTGCCACTGGTTTAGGGGTGTTTTTTGGTCACGGTTCTGAGTTCTTTGAGATTTTTCCCGACCTGATACAGTCATGGTTCTTTGATGGTTCTTGATGGATCTGATTCAGATCACCAAGGCCAAGTCAACCTTTTTCCTTGATGATCTTTATTTCCAAAAATTTCAACCACGATAACTTCTTCTGCAACTTTGGCCCGACAGTTTCTTCTACAACTTCAACCCAGTAGTTTCTTCTACAACTTTGACCCAACAGTGTCTTCTACAACTTTGACCCAGAGTTTCTTCTACAAATTTGACCCAACAATTTCTTCTGCAACTTCAATCCCAACAACTATCCAACACTTTGACTTGCCCAACAACTTTCTAGTACTTTGACTTTCCCAACAACTTTCCAATACTTTGAATTTCGTAGCAATTTTGCAACAACTTAACTTTCCAAGCAACTTTAGAAACCCTAACACAAGAGAGAGAGAGAGAGAGAGAGAGGCCCAGAACTTTGATCTAGTTCTTCTTTTCTTCGTCATTTTGCAACTTCTATCTTGAGGATATCGAACTTGCTTGTGTGTATCCAAATGAAGTTGAGTTCCTTCTTATTTATAGGCTTTCTAGGGGTACGAATTGCTTCCTTGAGGCTAACTTGATCTTTCATGTAGGTCAACTTGCTTGAGGCACCATGACTAGGTCTTGGAGGGTGTTTGACTCAAATAAATTTTTCTTTACAATATGTAACATGCCCAAAAGGGTATTCCATACATGACAATGACTCATTTGAATTTTATAATTAATGAAAATCCCTAGAAGCACTCAATGGTTTCTTGACCTATAAATAAATTTCCTTTGAACTTGAAACCCATGCCTCAAGAATGACAATAATAATTTATTTTTCTCTTTACATCAAATACATAAAATCATGATTACATATTTCATTATGAAGACCGAACCTGGTTGCAGATTTCAACACACACCCTTATAATATCACTGGACAAACTAGGAGCCCAAAAATCACTTTAAATGTTTTCCAATGCCATAACTCTTCCTCTCTACATCTATTTTGAAGAGCATATAATGCCTTCCATCCTCCTAAACTTCTCTTGTTTCCGCAGTCCTCCCAATTAAGATTTTTGTTGAAATCAATTCTGAGGTATTTTTATTCATTTACTTCTTCAATAATGTTGTCTTCAAAGAAGAATGTGTGTTGGCTCTACTTCCTTGAAAATTTTGTTGAAAATTGGGCAAAACATTGATGAGAATTTTGTTGAAAATTGGGCAAAACATTGTTCCATCATCCCCTATGCATCAATAAAAATCTCTACTTAACCTTGAAATTTCTTTCAGATAAACCTCTACTCAACCTTGAATTTTCTTTTAGGTTTTTATAAAATTGATAGCTACAAACAATCAATTTACTACAAGATCAGCTTAAGCAAACAACTTACAATACAGATTCCAAAGCGAAGCATTTCGGTGGTTCAGTAGTAGACCGTGTGGACTGTAGCTACAAAATTCCGGCTTCCCTACCGTGTGCCCTGGAGCTACAAAAACACCATGTTGTAAACAAACTTAGATTTTACTCTAAGATGTTTTTCAGGTTGCCTAGAATTTTTATGAGTTATCCCATATTTTGCAATTTTTTACATGTTTTGTTTGCCCATTTTTCTATTTTTTTTTTGATAGCAACTACCACTCCAGAATGATATCTGCAATCTGCGATAGGAACTACCACTCCAGAATGGATCGGTCACTATCCCACCCGACACAGCCTTCGTTTCATCGACATCGACACCCGGACATCCTTCCCTAGTCGAAGCAAAGATCGAATGGTTAAAGGTTCGAGGCACATTGCGCATGATTCGTACTCATACTGACATTTTTGGTACTTATACGCCTTCTCTCAATGTGCTCAAACCCCGCAACATTCATTCAATGTCAAAAAAGATCTTATTCAATATCAAGAGATACTGTTCAATATTTCGATTTTTAAGAATATTTTAAAATTTAATTTCAAAATCTATATTTTTTTAAATCAACATTCTATTTATCAACATAAAGATATTTTTATCGTTTACCAACATGTTTCATTGGAGAGCCCTATACTAAAAGAACACTAAACAACATTACATTTTCTTTCTTTATAGATTTAGGTTCCTAGATTATACATCAATTTTTCCTTTTTGCTTTTCTTTTTCGAGACATCTACTGAATACGAGGGTTTGTTAGGCTCCTGCAAAGATTGTACAACAATTGTCTTTCCTTGAGATGTCCTTGATGCCTCATGCTCCAACATATTTGTTGGCTCTTTATCATAAATAGCAAATCGCAAATTGCAACAATAATATATTCGGGATCGGCGGCCATAACCCCCGCCAAACCCTCCTCACACATATATATAACATACCGATATATTATTATGGGGTGGGCATGGGCCATCGACGGTGGACCCAGCCCACACCCCGAAGCCATGATATATATATCGCCCTGACACCTTTTATCATGCCGACATTATCGGCGCCGATCAGGGCAATCGCCGATATATATATCAGAGATACTCCGTGGTGAGCTCCAGTATTAGAGCAATAATGCTACAACTCCTGGGGCTTCCTGTCTCTCATTTTATCAACCTGGTAGTTCGTACAAACTTGGAAGCGACGGTGCTGTATGCACAAGTACTAGCTCTTGTTGCAGCTGTCACTTGGTCAGCTGGCACAAGTCCGCTAGGGCTCAAGCCAACTTCTATAGGCTCACAGAAGAAGCTTTATCAATGATGGACGAAAGCTAGCTCAAAGGAGACTAATCTACATGACAAAAACGAACTGAAAGCAAATCAAGGCATGTAAACCTAGGAAACCCTAATTTAACTAGTCTAACCTCTATAATGCAAAGAATGTGAAGGAAACTTCTACCAATGCTGCTATTACCTCTAATAAGTGAAAATGCATGGATCTAAGTTGCTTGCATCATAAAAGACATGTTTTTGTATTTTTTCTTTAAGTGTGTGGAATGATTGTGATTGTGTGCTAATTAGGGTTTGGTTGTGCAGATGGAATGGAGAAGGAAGGAGAACGTGGGACAGGTTGGGAAGGCTAGGAGAGGTCCCTAGGGATCCTTAGCATCCATCCACAGAGGTTCCTCACATTCAGAAGCTCAGAAACTGAGTGAGTGGCCTCCTACAGGATGTCTGCAGGGGATCCTACAGGATACTTAGAGGTTTCTACAGGATGTCTATAAACTGCTACAGGATGACCTACCATGAGTGTTTGAAGAGATGGAGGAGTGATGGAATGGTAGGGGGAGATGTGCAAGGTGGGAATGAGGCTGGTGATGGCTCTAGAAGTGGAGGAATGAGATGAGAAGTGAGTGTAGGGAGTAGGTTGGAAGATAGAGGGCTAGGTCAACAAAAGGCTAGGAAATGAAGTTACGTGAGGAGTGGAAGACTTTGGGAGATAACAGAGCGGGGTAAAGGTCGAGGAGATGTGTTGCATGCGTGATCAAGATGGAGAATGAAGTAATGGACGAGAGAGGGCAGTGCAAGTGAAACAAATGCGTGTGACTGTTACCAAACCGAAAATGTATTAACCTAAACTACCTGTGCTTGTAAATTCAATGAACAGCAATCCAAAACGCGAAGGAGAATGTGCATGAAGCTGTGGTAAAGGAGTGTGGTGCAGGTGTGAATGACAAGGAAGCATCTAACATAATGTGACTGTGTTTGCAGCAATCATGAAACAAAGAAATGCGTGTTTTTGGTGGTTAGTCATGGACTGCACTCCAATCCCAGATGAGACGGCAGTGAGCCTTAACAACCCTTTTTGTTGGAGCTCCAATGGACTATATCTATCCTCTGCTACACTAAACAACTGTAAACAAACTCACCATAAGCAAATCCTATATAACTCATGAAAAAGACCAACTTAACAACCTGTAATTCGAATTGCATGTGCAAATGAAAAGCTCAAAGTGCTGAAATGAAATGGAAACAACACTACAGCAGAGGGGATCTATGGCTCTCAGGTTGGGCCCTAACCTGAGAGCTATAGTCTCCTTAAGAAACTCAGAACTAGATCACAAACTGCCTTCTTTATTCATAATCTGATATCATACCAAATTGGCTTACAAAAAGGAACAAAAACTGAATTGTGCTCCAAAATTACAATAGCAATACGAGAGTTTCAACAACCTATCCAAGGCTAAGGCCTCTACACTTATACAAAAACGATGATCCAACAAGTGTCCTTGATTTTAGGAGCTTGGCTGTCCAACTTCGAGTTTAACTGCTGATCCTGTAGGACAGTCATAACTACTGTTCCTGTAGAACAGTTATAACTGCTGTTCCTGTAGGACAGCTGGCTGCTTCTTAAGCTCGGAGGGGAGATGGATTGGAGCTCGAAGTTCTTGGTGGGAATCACGAGGAATGTCCCAAGACCGTGGACATCCTCTCCTAAAAACTAGCAGTGCCACCTCATTGTCTCTTTATCTCCTTTTTCGTTGTCTCTTGCTCCCTTTTAATGCCAAAACCTGGAATCACAATGCATTAGTCACGTAGATAGAGTGCCTACCCTTCTTCCTACAAACAACATGAATAAACTAAGAAATGCATGCATAAGCAGTAAAAAATGAATGGTTTGAGCAAGTAGAATAGGCCAAAATGAGCCCAAATTGTACCAAAATTGGGGCTCATCATCACCCCCCAGCTGAACCATTTGCTCACCCTTGAGCAATTTTGCCCCGGCTCCTTGTCCTTGGCCGAGAGCTGGGGCCCAGAACCTGCTCCTTCTTCTCTACTTTTGGGACCTCTGTTTCCCCTGCCTCAGGTGGAGACGAGGGTGGTGCTTCTTCCCCCTTTTTCATTTCCTTGAGCCAGGCTTCAGAAGGCGACTGGCCTATTTTTCGCGTCCAGGAAGTGACTTTTGGGCTTCCCTTCTCAGGGGTGGCCTGTGTTTTAGAGGGAGTTCTTGTACTGGGTGAAGTAGGGAGGTCTCCTGAAGTGGGTTGGCTACTGGGTGGAGGCTGCGACTTGTCTGTTTTCATTCTCTGACTCCTCCTTGCTTCGGAAGGTAGAGGGATCTCCCTCTCTCTCTTTTCTTTGGGTTTTGCCGGTGTGCTGAGGGCAGCCAGTACCGCTGCCGCCTCCTTTTCGAGGATGCTAGCCTTCTCTTTCTTGTGCTTTGCTCTCTCAGAGCTCCTTGTAGAGGGTCCCTCCTCCTTTGGTTTCGGGCTTCCTGCAGAAGACCCTTCCTTGACCGGTTTTGGGCTCCCTGTAGGAGCATCTTCCTTAGCTCTTGGGCTTCCTGTAGGAGCCTTTTCTTTTAGCACGTCTGGGCTTCCTGCAGGAGCTTTTCCTTTTTCTTTCAGGGTTCCTGTAGAAGCTTTTTCCTTTAGCAGTTTTGGGCTTCCTGTAGAAGCCTTTTCTTGAATTTTTGGGCTTCCTGTAGAAGCCTTTGTCTTTGTTTCCAGACTTCCTATAGAAGTCTGTTCCTTAGTGATTTTCGGGCTTCCTGTAGAAGACCCTACTTTGTCCACTTTCGGCCCTCCTGTAGAAGACTCTTTCTTTACGCTCTGTGGGTCTCTTGTAGAAGATCCTTTCTCTGTTTTTGAGCCTCCTGTAGAAGCCTTCGTCTGCTTTCCTGTAGGCGTTGTTCTGGGGCTTCCTGTAGAAGCCTGCGTTTGTTTCCCTGTAGATGCAACTGTCACCACCTTTTCTTGCTTGGCTGCATGGATTTTGCTTTTGGCTTTGACTGCAGGAGCTGACGAGGTGCTTGGGCTGACAGGGACCACCTCCGCTTTGTCCATTCTGCTCTTCATCCTCTGTTCTGTTGCTGTCAAAACAGGTGTGTCACCCTCCTCTTCGTCTTCCTTTTCTTCTTGCTTCCTCTTTTGCTCCTTCCTCTGCACCGTGGCAGGGGTCTTCTGACCTGGTTCCCTCTTTTCTTTGGCCACTGCCTCTTTGTCTTCACTGCTGGAGGAGCCACTATCTTCGACCAGCATTTTGATGTCCCCATCTCGTGTTAGATTTCTAAATGACTCCCAGGAGAGGGGAAATTTATAGGAGTGCAGTGCATCCTCTACAAGCAACTTGATCAGCCCATGGTGTGCCACCTGATCTGGGACGCCACCCTTCAGCTTCGTAGCACATTCCATTAAAGATTGCAACAGGAAATAAGGAATGCTTAATTTCTTTTCTACAGGAAGCTCACTTTGGTGCCTTAACTCGTTCAGCAATCGGAAATGGTACCCGTAGACGATGCTATAGCGCCCCTCACATGTAATATATTTCATAATCTGCAAGCTGACCTCGTTCCAAGGTGGTGTCAAACTATTCCTTCGTACTCCATTCTTATCTTCAGAGAATTATTCCTCAGGTGGAAAGAATTCCTTCTTCGCTTGCTGGCTCTGTTTTCGTTCTTCTTTATCCCACGGGAGACCCATAGGAAGCTCAGTGATTCTACTGATGGACTGCGGGGTTATCTTGAGGCTTAGGCCTCTAAAATTGACTGTGGCCAGCACCTTGGATTTAGGCTGCAGGGCCTGCAAGAATTCCTCGGCCACTTCCTCATCGTACCCCTGCAACTTATCACAAAAAGACATCCACTGTGCTTGTGTAAAGAGCTCCACCACTGCCTGATTTCTCCTCAATGTGGTTGAATCAGTGGGCTCTCATCTGATAAACCCACCAGGCATGATGAGCACGGTGGTTTTGACCACAGGTGGTAAATATAAAGGGAATTCGGTCTTATAGACAGAGCATGCAATGAATTCACAAAGCCACAGTCTAATTATACCTCTATCCTGTAGAAGCGATAGTATAGGCACGGCAATCCAATATTTTTTATGACCAGACTGTGAATAATGACCTTGCCACCTTTGAAAGCCAATTGCGGAAGGAGTTTCAGGGTTACCTCTTTTCTGCCACCTTTTCTTACGTGAAGACTTCACCTTCCTGTAGAGCTGCGTTCCTGTAGAAACTGCTTCCTGTAGAAACTGTTCCTGTAGGAGCAGTGCGCAGGCTTCGGGGAGAACAGTAGTTGGATTGCGGTTGAGGTGCGCTTCACTGGTGTTCAGTCGGCCGAAAGCTTGGCGTATCAACATGCAGAGGTATTCAGAAGAGTTACTCAAGTTTTGAAGTGAGCTTGATGGATATACACGCTTAATCGAGCCGATTAGATTTTGAATCGGCGCAGCTCGTGGCGCGGGGGGTGAGCTGTCCCCGCCGGACCGTTGGGTGACGTCACCCATCATCCGCCTGCACATTCGCTTGCTGCCGCATTCATTCCCACAGATCTGCCGCCGCCCTTTTCGGTTAAACTCGTTTCACGGTTGACGGGACTAATCTTCACGTGCGTGCTACGTGTGTCTTTTGTCGTGGCTGCCACCTCATCATCTGACTATCCTTTCACTAGCCGATGTGGCCAGTCAACTGGCCTTACGGCCGCTCAACCATTCACCTTTATGCCATGCAAAACAAATCAAAGTAATATCCATGCGATTTGATGGAGAGAAGGATTAGAACACTTACCTGCGCGCGGCTGCACATGATTTCCAGTTTGTGGACGATGGATCTACCTGCTGCACGCGGCTTACACAGACCCGGAGGCACATGGCTACCGGTTGCTGACGCTGGAGTGGATGGTCTCGCGTTCATGCGCCCGTGTTTTATCTCGGATGGTGGTGCTGTGGACGGTATTCACTCGAGCAGGTTGAACTGTTACAGGATCCCCGCGAGGGGTCTTGTCACAGTCCTTTCTCCTTGGGTACATGCTGCATGCTGGCGGTTCTGGCTTCTCGATCACAATCCCAGTGCTTCTGATGCATAACGTGGATGTGGTATGGCTCTCGGTGCTTGGTTTTTCTTTGACAAATGTTTTTTCACGAGAACTCATTGCTTTGTTGTGCTGCTGCAGGGATCTTGGTTGCATGGCGACGAGGATGGTGGAGCAAGATAATAGCAATGTTCAGGGGTGCCATCAGTGGCATGCATGCGTTCAATCCACTCCTCAGTCGCTAGATCTTCACTTGAAACACATTTCGGCCGTCGCAACCTTCTACAGGAAGTTTCCTGTAGAACACAGAGCTTCCTGTAGAAATTTTGCACTTTCCTGTAGAAGATCCGCGTCTTCCTGTAGGAAGACTGTCTGTTCCTATAGAAAACTGTATCTTCCTGTAGAAGATCCAAATCATGATAAAAATTGCACATACCTTGAAAAGCATTGTTATTCTTGGAGGAGGTGTTGATGACATCCTTTGATAGCATGATGAAGGCCCCTGGCTTGGAGTGGAGAGGCTTCTTCTTCTCCGTAGAACATCTGCATGCAAAACTTTTATTGTGCTTATTGTTTTTTCTCTTTTTTTTTTTTTTTTTTTTTTTTTTTGAAAAGATAGCAAGGGCGCCCCAAAGAGGTTTTCACCCTTGCTACCTGCCCTGAGCACCTCAGAGAGGTTTTCACTCAAGGATCTTTATTTCTTCTCTCTTTTTTTGAAAGATAGCAGGGGCGCCTCAGATGAGGTTTTCACCCCTACCACCTGCCTTGGGCGCCTCAGGAAGGTTTTCACCCAAGGATGTTTATTATTTTTTCTCTTTTTTCTTTTTTTTTTTTTTTTTTTTTTTTTTTTTTTAGATTCTTCAGGGTGTGCCCAAAGCAGGGGCAGGACCCTTCTCTATGACCAAAACGGATTTCTCCATAGTGCTGATAAACTCTTGTCTTGAGAGAGGTCTTCTGTAGATCTTCAATCGGTGCCCATTGACAAGCATGGGAATGGCTTCCTCATCAATGGTTCGAATGAGGACAGATCCATTGTCATGGCACTGTTCCACTACATATGGTCCTAGCCATCTGGTTCTCAACTTCCCCTTGAAATCTTTGAATCTGGAGTCATACAACAAAGCCCAATCTCCCGGCTGAAATTGCTTGTCATGGAGATGTTGGTCATGCCACACCTTCCTCTGAAGTTGAACCACTTCTGAGTGAAGGAGGGCCTGCATGCGGTGCTCATCCAGTCCATTCAGCTGCAATAACCTTTCTTGCTGTGTATGGCTGAGATCTAGGTCCAGCTGAGCTGCCATCCTCAAAGTGTTATACTCAAACTCAATGGACAGCAAAGCATTCTTCCCATAGACCAGCTCGTAAGGTGTGAAGCCGGTGGTGGTCTTCCAGGTGGTGTTGTAAGCCCATGTGGCCTCAACCAGGCGATCTGCCCAGTCCTTTCTGCTGCTGCTCACCACTTTGGTCAAGATCCCTTCTAATGCTCTATTGGTGACTTCCACCTGCCCATTTGCTTGAGGGTGATAGGGGGTGGAAGTCCCGTGCTTGATCTTGTGATGAGCTAGAAGATCTTCAATCAAGTTGGATGTGAACTGGCTCCCCTGATCGGTCACCAGCTCTCTTGGGTAGCCAAACTTGTAGAAGATGTTCTCTCTTAAGAACTCGACCACCTTCTCTTCTGTTGCTACTTTGATTGCTTTAGTCTCTGCCCACTTTGTCAAGTAGTCAGTACACACAATGATGTAGGATCTCTGCCTCGAAGAGGGATTGATTGGATCCACAAAGTCCATGCCCCACTTCTCAAATGGCTCAAGAGTCACTTGAGGTTGGAGAGGCATCTCATCCCTTTGGGTTGGTTTCCCCATCCTTTGGCATTGGTCACACTGGCTGACATATCTTCTGACATCTTGATGAAGTGTGGGCCAAGAGTAGCCTGCCTGCAGGGTCTTGAAGGCAGTTCTCTTTGCTGCAAAATGTCCTCCACAAGGCCCGTCATGACAGGTGAGGAGGATGTCAAAGAATTCCTCTTCCCTTACACAACGCCTTAAGATCTGATCAGGGCCAAGCTTGAACAGGTTGCCCCCGATCCAAGTGAATGAGGCACTTTTTCTGATGATTTTGCTCTTCTCTTTTGAAGAGAGGTGCGGAGGGAACTGAGCTGAAACAAGGTAGTTCGCTATATCAGCAAACCATGGAGAGAGTACTGAGATAGCAAACAGATGCTCATCAGGCATCTGGTCATCCACCGTCCCATCTTCACCTGCAGACAACTCCAATCTAGATAAAAAGTCAGCAACAACATTCTCTCTACCTGGTTTATCAACAATGGTTAGATCAAACTGCTGCAATAAAAGTAACCATCTAATAATACGAGCATTCACATCTGGTTTATTCATCAAATATCTAATAGCAGCATGGTCAGTATGTACAAAAGTCTGGTAACCAGTAATATAATGTCGGAACTTGGTCAGTGCATGGACCACAGCTAAAAATTCCTTCTCGGTTACAGTGTAATTCAGCTCTGCTTTGGACAAGTTTTTGCTAACGAAGTAAATGGCATATGGAAGTTTTTGCTCAACTTGTCCTAAGGCTGCACCTATGGCTTTGTTCGAGGCATCAGTGTGGATGTGGAAAGGTAGGGCCCAGTTTGGACCTCTCAAGATTGGTGCTGACACCAACTTGTCCTTTAACTCATTCAAACTCCTCTGACAATCGTCAGTCCACTTAAACTCCACATCTTTTGCCAACAGACCAAACAATGGTGAGGCTAACTTGCTGAAGTCCTTAATGAATCTCCGGTAGTATCCTGCTAATCCCAAGAAACTCCGGACATCCCTTACTTTTTGAGGAGGTGGAACCCTCTTGATGAGAGCAATTTTGTTAGGATCCACCTGCAATCCTTGGGAAGAAATGGTATGGCCTAGCACGGTCCCTTCAGTCATTAGGAATTCACATTTTTCAGGGCTGAGGGACAAGTTCATCTCGGTGCATTTGGTTAGGACTTTCCCCAGGTTGGACAATGCTTCCTGGAAGTTGGCCCCATAAGGGGTAAAGTCATCCATGTATATTTCCACTGCATCATGGACCAACTCCGAGAAGATGCTCAAGACAGCTCTCTGAAAAGTAGCAGGAGCATTGCATAGCCCAAAGGGAAGGACTCGGTAGGCAAAGGTACCCCAAGGACAAGTGAAGGTGGTCTTATCTTGGTCTTCCGGGCTGATTTGGATTTGATTGTACCCGCTAAACCCATCCAGGAAAGAGAAGAACTTCTTTCCTGCCAGTCCATCCAACACTTGATCTATGAAAGGTAGAGGGAAATGGTCTTTTTTGGTAGCTTTGTTCAGCTCACAGTAATCTACACAGATCCTCCACTTCCCATTCTTCTTGGGAACCAACACTAGAGGGGACACCCATTCACTATCTGAGATGGGGTAGATGAATCTGGCATCCAACAGTTTTTGCAATTCTTCCTTGACAATGTCTTTAAGGGCTGGATTCATTCTCCTCTGAGGTTGCCTAACCGGTTTACAGTCCTCTTTGATGTATATATGATGAGTACAGACCGAGGGATGGACTCCTTTCATCTCCTTATAGCTCCAAGCAAAAGCATCTAGGTGGCTGGCCAACAGGTTGCACAGCTCCTTTTCCTGAGGAGGAGATAGGGAGGAGCTGATTTTCAATGCTCTCTCAGGGCCGAACTCCACACTCTTAACTCTGGGAGTGACAGGGTTGGTTGTACAAAGATCCACTAAGGTGCTAGCTTGGGCATCCTCCACCAATTTTTCTAAAGGTAGTGCACTGGTAGGTGGGTTTTGGATCAAGTTCTCGATCAAATCATCCTCGGTTGGGGGATTTCTTCTATTGGTTTCTATGGTACACAGAGGTGCTGAATACACCTCGTCTTCTTCTCCTTCTTCCAACCAGAGTGGTAAGTCATGCTCCAAAGAGGGTTGGGCAGGAGGGTATAGGACAAGTTGCTTGGACATAGGACCATTTTTGATGGTCATATTTCCGGCACGACAACTGATATAGGAATCTGCAGTGGCTAACCAAGGCCTTCCCAAAATGAGGGGATATCCAGTAAGCTTTGCCTTTGGTTGCAGAACCAGGAAGTCTGCAGGATACTCCCAAGAGTCAATAGAGACCAAGACATCCTCCACAATCCCTTCGGGAGTCACAGTGGAGCGATCTGCTAATTGCAGTACTGTCGAGGTCTTCCTCAAGGAACCTTGAAGATTGAGCTTGAGCATGGTATCCCTGGTCATTACATTAATGGCAGCCCCCAAATCAATCAGGGTTTGGGGTATGATGGTGCCATTGATGTGGACATCTACTACATGACTTCCAGGATCTAAGTACTTTGGGCAGATGACTTGTCCTAGCATAAGGTCAGACAGTTGTCCTATGACATTGATAGTTGAAGCATCTTTCTTCCGTCTGCTTGGATGTTTGAAACACTTCTCCTTAACCAGCTTGTTATAGATTGGCACATCCTTGATGGCCTGGAGAAGGGGTATCTTCACACACAACTGCTTGAGCTCTCCCAAAAGCTCATCTTCTTCTGGGTTAGGTTGTGTGGTGGCTGTTAGTCTCTCAGGAAAGGGTGGAATAGGCTTTGGTTCACTCTCCTGATGGTTTTCCTCATCCTCTGGGGGAGGAGGTTGGCGATCTGGAAGAGTCTTTCCAGATCTAAGATTGATCTCCTGGATCTCCACAGCATAGGTAGGGCATGAGGTCTCCCCAGTATATACCTGCTGAGCCTGTCTATTGTTGGGGTTCGGGTTCGGTTGAGCAGGCATCTGAGGTTGCCTTGGAGGAGCAGGAGGTAAAGGCTGAGGTTGAACTGGTGGTGGAGGCAAAATGGCAGGAGGAGTGTTGTATTGGGGCCTCCACCCCGACTGAGGTGCACTCCACTGAGGCTGTGACTGGGCATGTGAGTGATATGGATGAGAAGTAGGTTGAGTAGGGTACTGAGGTGGATAAGACCATGGAGGAGGCATGGACCAAGAAGGATGAGCAGGGGGACCCCAGGAAGGCATGGGAGTCGAGTGGTTGGGGTTGTAATAAGCTTGAGATGCCCCTTGCATCCCGTGCTGATAAGGTCTAGATCCTTGAGGCCTCCTTTGGTTGATGAAGTAGAGAGGTTCAGTGGGGGCTTCGGTTCCTTGGTACATGGCTTTAAACCCAGGTAAGGTGGGACACTGATTGGTAGGATGGTCCTCCTCACAAACAAAACACACTTCAACCGAATGCAATGGGAATTCGTTCTTAGGATGTCTTCTTGTGCACCTAGGGCAGAAGACAGCCAAGGCTCTCTCAGCTTCTTCTTTATTCTGCTGGATCCTGAATGTGTCCAGCTGCATGGCAATGGTCTGTCTCACCTCACTCTTAAGATCTTCTAATTGGTTTGTAAACTCATGTTTGGAGAAAGGGACACCGGTGGAGAGGAGATTTCCTCTACCTCGTTTTCTAGCTGCCCTGGAGTGATTTCGAAACACAGTTTTGATGTCCTCATAAGGCAGTTGGTAAATGTCCCCCCCCCCAGCTAACATGTGAAGGGTATCTAAGAGATCTTCAGGTACTCCTCGGAGCAGAACCAACTTAAGGGATTCAGGGTCAAGTGTGCACCTGGCCCGCTTGTAACTAAGTTGGAACCTTTCCTCATAATCCTCTAAAGACTCATCGTTTCCCATGGTCATCCGAAAGATTTCCCCGTTCGTTTCCTTGGACCTACAATAATCCCGGTACTTGGTGTTGAAGGCTTGCTGCATCTGGGCCCATGTGGTGATACTATTCCCAGGCAAACCCATGAACCAGCGTAATGCTGCATCCTTGAGAGTGGAAGGGAAAAGTTTTAGCTTTTGTTCATCTTCAGTATAGTCATAGGTTCTACAGAGGACAGCAAACTCAAATAGGATGGTATCAGGATCCTCAGTGGTCAGTCCATGGAAGTGAGGCAAAGCAGAGGGGCTAATGTTTTTCATTTTCATCTCTCCATTGGTCTCTCGGATGGGGAAAGCTCCTTCTATTCTCTCATCTTCTCTCCTATTATCAGCCATGGCTTCAGATGGAGTGGTCTCTAACTCTTCTTCTTCTATAGGGTCTTGGTATATCTCAGGATGTTCACCTAGAGGTTCCTCTGGGTCACTGTCACCAAAGAAGAGAGAAGGGTGACTCAGTGATGTGGTGGGGGTGTTTGGTAGGAATTTGCCTGATCTATCTCGGTTCCTACGAGGCATGAAATGGAAAGGACTTTTCTTTTTTGAGTGCTTTTTCTTTTTCTTTGGTACCTGCAAAACTGAAACAAAGTGATCTACAACTAACTATATTGCTCAAATGAAATTGCAGAATTAGAAAGCTAATCTAGGAAGGCGAGAAATACTAGTCTATGAAAGCAGGAAATGCTAATCTATGAAAGCAGGAAATACTAAGCTATGAAAGCAGGAAATGCTAATCTAGGAAAGCGAGAAATACTAGTCTATGAAAGCAGGAAATGCTAATCTATGAAAGCAGGAAATACTAAGCTATGAAAGCAGGAAATACTAAGCTATGAAAGCAGGAAATGCTAATCTAGGAAAGCGAGAAATACTAGTCTATGAAAGCAGGAAATACTAAGCTACTTTTGCAGAATGGAAATGAAATAAACTACTGAGCAGAAGTAAGAGTACGAAAGTAGAAGAAAAGCAACAATTACTAATACTCTGACGCTTCCCCGGCAACGGCGCCAAAAAGATGGTGAGCTCCAGTATTGTAGCAATAATGCTACAACTCCTGGGGCTTCCTGTCTCTCATTTTATCAACCCGGTAGTTCGTACAAACTTGGAAGCGACGGTGCTGTATGCACAAGTACTAGCTCTTGTCGCAGCTGTCACTTGGTCAGCTGGCACAAGTCCGCTAGGGCTCAAGCCAACTTCTATAGGCTCACAGAAGAAGCTTTATCAATGATGGACGAAAGCTAGCTCAAAGGAGACTAATCTACTTGACAAAAACGAACTGAAAGCAAATCAAAGCATGTAAACCTAGGAAACCGTAATTTAACTAGTCTAACCTCTATAATGCAAAGAATGTGAAGGAAACTTCTACCAATGCTGCTGTTACCTCTAATAAGTGAAAATGCATGGATCTAAGCTGCTTGCATCATAAAAGACATGTTTTTGTATTTTTTCTTTAAGTGTGTGGAATGATTGTGATTGTGTGCTAATTAGGGTTTGGTTGTGCAGATGGAATGGAGAAGGAAGGAGAACGTGGGACAGGTTGGGAAGGCTAGGAGAGGTCCCTAGGGATCCTTAGCATCCATCCACAGAGGTTCCTCACATTCAGAAGCTCAGCAACCGAGTGAGTGGCCTCCTACAGGATGTCTGCAGGGGATCCTACAGGATACTTAGAGGTTTCTACAGGATGTCTATAAACTGCTACAGGATGACCTACCGTGAGTGTTTGAAGAGATGGAGGAGTGATGGAATGGTAGGGGGAGATGTGCAAGGTGGGAATGAGGCTAGTGATGGCTCTAGAAGTGGAGGAATGAGATGAGAAGTGAGTGTAGGGAGTAGGTTGGAAGATAGAGGGCTAGGTCAACAAAAGGCTAGGAAATGAAGTTACGTGAGGAGTGGAAGACTTTGGGAGATAACAGAGCGGGGTAAAGGTCGAGGAGATGTGTTGCATGCGTGATCAAGATGGAGAATGAAGTAATGGACGAGAGAGGGCAGTGCAAGTGAAACAAATGCGTGTGACTGTTACCAAACCGAAAATGTATTAACCTAAACTACCTGTGCTTGTAAATTCAATGAATAGCAATCCAAAACGCGAAGGAGAATGTGCATGAAGCTGTGGTAAAGGAGTGTGGTGCAGGTGTGAATGAAAAGGAAGCATCTAACATAACGTGACTATGTTTGCAGAAATCATGAAACAAAGAAATGCGTGTTTTTGGTGGTTAGTCATGGACTGCACTCCAATCCCAGATGAGACGGCAGTGAGCCTTAACAACCCTTTTTGTTGGAGCTCCAATGGACTATATCTATCCTCTGCTACACTAAACAACTGTAAACAAACTCACCATAAGCAAATCCTATATAACTCATGAAAAAGACCAACTTAACAACCTGTAATTCGAATTGCATGTGCAAATGAAAAGCTCAAAGTGCTGAAATGAAATGGAAACAACACTACAGCAGAGGGGATCTATGGCTCTCAGGTTGGGCCCTAACCTGAGAGCTATAGTCTCCTTAAGAAACTCAGAACTAGATCACAAACTGCCTTCTTTATTCATAATCTGATATCATGCCAAATTGGCTTACAAAAAGGAACAAAAACTGAACTGTGCTCCAAAATTACAATAGCAATACGAGAGTTTCAACAACCTATCCAAGGCTAAGGCCTCTACACTTATACAAAAACGATGATCCAACAAGTGTCCTTGATTTTAGGAGCTCGGCTGTCCAACTTCGAGTTTAACTGCTGATCTTGTAGGACAGTCATAACTACTGTTCCTATAGAACAGTTATAACTGTTGTTCCTGTAGGACAGCTGGCTGCTTCTTAAGCTCGGAGGGGAGATGGATTGGAGCTCGGAGTTCTTGGTGGGAATCACGAGGAATGTCCCAAGACCGTGGACATCCTCTCCTAAAAACCAGCAGTGCCACCTCATTGTCTCTTTATCTCCTTTTTCGTTGTCTCTTGCTCCCTTTTAATGCCAAAACCTGGAATCACAATGCATTAGTCACGTAGATAGAGTGCCTACCCTTCTTCCTACAAACAACATGAATAAACTAAGAAATGCATGCATAAGCAGTAAAAAATGAATGGTTTGAGCAAGTAGAATAGGCCAAAATGAGCCCAAATTGTACCAAAATTGGGGCTCATCACTCCGTGAATCGCGCCTATATATATGCCAATGACCGCGTCGATCACTGATTTGGAACGCCGATCATCGATATATTGGCGAAACTCCCATATATTGCATCGATACATCCACCCGTCAAAGCGTCGATATTTATATGCCAACAAAAATTAACGCAGATAATGTTGTTTAGTGCGGGGTTTAAGGGGCAGGGCGCCTAATGCGGACCTGACCCACATTAATGTATCATTTCAGTTCAAAACGAAGTGTTGTGTATTATTTCAGGAGGGGCAGGATTTGATCCCCTGACCTCTCCTTAACAACTCCTATTATTTTCCATTACGCCAAACCGCCTACATTGGTTAATCCACCGAAGTTATTTTATTTAAACTCAGTGTTTTTTACCTCTGCACAGAGTTCGAGGAGGCAGAATGTGCGCATGCTTTTCGAGGCAGTTAATTAATTAATTAATGCAGGAACCATGAATTTTACAGGAAGGCAAAATTCTCACTTTGTCAGAATTTGACAAATTTTATATGGATTTTACACCTCTCATCGCCACGAGCACAACGGTGCTGTTCGTTTCTCCATCAGAGGTCTGAATCTTCCAGTCATTTACGGAGGTAAAATTTTGACATTTCAGAATATAGTCAAGTTTATACTTGTTTTTCATGGTTTTCCACAGGGATCACAATGGAGAGATCAGATTCGCCATCTGAGTTGCAGATTTCCAGTCCATCCATGGAACAAAATCTTTGAGGAATCCCGGGGGAATCTAAAAGATTCCTTGAGCCCAGAATTCTCAACTTCTCAGAATTCGGATTTTGGACAGTCGATTTAGCACTACTCAACGCCACAAATCTGATGGTGTCTTCAGATTTCTTATTCTCTCATTTCTTCTTCTAGTCACTTTTCTAAGTGCCAGTGTAGATGTCCACATTTATGGGCGAGCAGTCATCTTCATATGATCGATGCCTTGAGATCGATGGTCCGAGCAACTTCAGCAATGTGACATCCACTTCTTTAGATGGCCCTTGGTTGTGAGGTATATGCAGTGTTTATGTACTTCTTCTTTTTGCATTATGTTGCACAGATCCTTGATTGATGTTGATGTAGGATCTTGTTTCTTACATGTTTTCGTGATTCCTTGCTTGATTTGATGCGGAATCTTTTATGTGATGTACTTGTTGTCATAACTCATCATGTTATGATTTGAGATCCCTTGTTGTATGTTGCTGGGATACTCTTTCTGTCGTCATGCATGTGTTTTGCATTGAGATCCATTTTTTGCCATGTTGGCAGGATACTCACCATGCATGTTTTTGTGTCATACTAATAGGAGTCTTTTGACTGAGAGTTCCGGTTGTGGAACATCTCTTAGAGCCACTCCTGCATGAGGGAATTTTTCCTTGTATGATTACGACATCATCCCTCGTGTACATCACCATTATTGACAACACTTAATGCAGCAGCCTACACCATCTTGACACCGGGGCTTAGAGACGTAGTCCCTCCTGGACGAACTCTATTATCAATGACTTATGTTTTCATGTGTTGATGATTATTATGTTCCTCTTCTTTACATCATGCAGATGTATTCATTAATGTTCTTTTAAAATGCAATTTAACACATCATGAAAGTAAAAGGTCTTGGAAGAGTCCTTCTTCACACCCGGACCTGGATCAAGTGGTATTGGAGCAGTCTTTATGTGTATGTTAATTGCAGTGTGAACAATGGAACTTGCAGCGACAAAGAATGAAAGAGAAATGTACGAGGCCATGGTCAAAATTTCCAAGAAAGTGGAAATTGTGTATGAAACTCTACAGAAAGAGACAGATGAAAAGGAGCGATTACAGCTTCAGTTGCAAGCCACAGAGAAGGCCATGGAAGAACTGAAGCAAAACAAACATAATCTTGAAACACAGAATGATGAATTGAAGATGCATTTACATGAAGAGAAAGAGTAAAAACAAAGTTTGCTACGACAACTACAAGCAAAGGACGAGGCCTTGGAAAAGTTGCAGCGAGACCCATGTGAGGTAAAAAGTAGTTCTCCATCTTCATGTATGTTTCCTGATAATGAGTTCGCTATTTTTGAAAATCATACCACAAGAATTGGCTCCAAACTATTGAAGAGAATGGGGTATGAAGGAAAAGGCTTGGGCATTAATGGCCAAGGCATTGTCAACCCCATCAAAGTAGAGGAATTACCCCGTCAGGCAAGACTTGGGTATGTCAGGAAAGAAGTTGGGGAATGTGCCACAACAGTTAGCAAACCACCAACAACAGATGATGAGCAGCCCTCATCAATTCTTTCCAAATCGAAAGAGAAGGTAAAAGATGTTGATTTCCTTTCGATTTCATCTTCTCATAGTATGATGTCTGTTGGAGATTTGGAGATCCCAATTACAGGGACAAATATGAGGCTCCTTACAAAGACGAGGCAAGAGGAGAAAGAAGAAATTGGTGTTAATAACCAAGGCATAACTCCACCTTTGGAGGTTGTGCACGAACACCCATATGCAAGCTTGAGATACACTAAAGGAGAGTGCTCAAAGGTGTTAGATTCATCCGAGACATCGTCGAGGAAAGAGTATGATGAGAACACAACCCCATCATCCCATGGTAGTTTCCATTGCACGGAGAGAGCTGAGGCAAGCTCTCATCACCATAATAACATCAAGAACAACAAAGGAAGGTATAACCATTTATGCTCTTCGAATGTTCATTTTGATTATGATCATGTTGTTAATAATGAACGAAGATCAGGGCATTGAAAAACATGTACCTTTTGTGGTTTACCTAACCATACCTTTTCTAAGTGTTGGAAAAGAATGGCAGCACTCATGAGGCGTGAAAGACCCTCTCAACAGCATGAAAAGAAACAGGTTAAGTAGATATGGAGGAAGAAAGCCTACTGTAGTCATTGCAACAGAAATGGCCATCAAAGAGCCACTTGTTGGAGGCTCCATCCAGAGCAGCGCCTTAAAGACAAAGCGTCGGTGCGTGAACCAGGAAGAGCAGTTGTTTGACAAGCAAAACCACCTCAAGGAGGTGACCCATTCACATTGATCAGTGAAAAATGGTTTTTAGACATGTTGTCGTTTCATGGTCATTATTTTGTAAATCATTTGTTGCATTTTAAAGTGTAAAAGTGATGATGTGTTTTCCATCACTTGGTCAGCAACAATGATGTTTGGTCATGTTTAAGTCGTATTTTGAGTTGCATGTTAAAACTCTGAAAGTGATGTTATGTTTCCATCACTTGTCAAAACAATAGCGTTTGTCCTTATGATTGCTAATCATGAGTTGCAATGATGACGTGTTTTCCATCGCTTTTTGAAGCAACAATGATAAGTTGGACTTGTTGTCATAGCTGGAGTATTACGTCCATCTTGTTGTAAACTTGACCACCGAGTATGTGTTATAAAATCGTGGCAAGTGTGGGACATTTGGTTCATTAATTGGTCATGTCATTCAAAGCATGTAATTTGTGAAACAATGTACTACTAGTTGCAGAAGTAGCAGGTGTCAGCTCGTCGCTTAAGGCTCTGAAGAACAAAGGTGAAGGAGATGGAAGCGAGACCTTTTTAGGATGCTTGTGATGCAGACAGTGTACAGAGAAAGTGCATATTATTTTTTCATGCTTTTGGAGGACCAAAAGCTCCTCAGTGGGGAGGATTGATCCAAGTGGCTCTAGAGAGACACACAGGACAAAAGAGGGCTCAAAAATCAAAGTGCTCAGAATGACTTTGACCCAGGACCAGATCGAAGAACTCATCGTCCTAATCATGGAGGTGAAAACAGTTTGTCAAACCGAGATCGTATGCGAAAGATAGAGCTCTTCAAAGTTTGATATGATAGGAGAAAAGAGGGGCCCACAATGTGCCACATGGCATCCTAGTAAGCACGTGGGACCCACATGGCAGCCAATCAGCCATTAACACTTGGCGTTTTTTCATTGGTCTCCTAAACCTGCATAAGAGACAAAAATCATTATTAAAATATGGAAAATGGTTATTCATTTTAAGATATAGTTATTAATATAACTATATAAAAACAATAAACCAAATTTATTATAAGGCCGACGGGCCACAACCTCTCGCTGACCAAATCGCAAATCGCAACAATAATATATTCGGGATCGGCAGCCATAAACCCCACCGAACCCTCCGTACACATATATATAACATACCCATATATTATTATGGGGTGGGCATAGGCCATCGTCGGTGGACCTGGCCCACACCCCGAAGCCATGATATATATATCGCCCCGACACCTTTTATCGCGCCGATACATCCGCCCGTCAAAGCGCCAATCGCCGATTTCGGACAGCGCCGATATTTATATTCCGACAGTAGTTAACGCTGATAATGTTGTTTAGTGCGGGGTTTAAGGTGCGGGCCGCCCAATGCAAACCAAACCCCCATTAATGTATCATTTCGATTCAAAAGGAACTGTTGTGTATTATTTCGGGAGGGGCGGGATTTGATCCCTCGACCTCTCCTCAACAACTCCTATTATTTGCCATTACGCCAAACCGCCTACCTTGGTTAATCCAACGAAGTTATTTTATTTAAACTCAGTGTTTTTTACCTATGCACAGAGTTCGAGGAGGCAGAATGTGGGCACGCTTTTCGAGGCAGTTAATTAATTAATTAATGCAGGAACCATGAATTTTGCAGGAGGGCAAAATTCTCACTTTGTCAGAATTTGACAAATTTTATATGGATTTTACACCTCTCATTGCCACGAGCACAACGGTGCTGTTCGTTTCTCCATTAGAGGTCTGCATCTTCCAGTCATTTCCAGAATGCATGTGGAACCATGATTTCAGCAAAAATAGGGAGCGGAACCATGAGCCATGAAATTTTCCCAAGGAGGTAAAATTTTGACATTTCAGAATATAGTCGAGTTTATACTTGTTTTCCATGGTTTTCCACAGGGATCTCAATGGAGAGATCAGCTTCGCCATCTGGGTTGCAGATTTCCAGTCCATCCATGGAACAAAATCTTTGAGGAATCCTTGGGCAATCTAAAAATTTCTTGAGCCCATAATTCTCAACTTCTCAGAATTCGTATTTTGGATAGTCGATTCAGCACTACTCGATGCCACAAATTTGATGGTGTCTTCAGATTTCTTATTCTCTCATTTCTTCTTCTAGTCACTTTTCTAAGTGCCAGTGCAGATGTCCACATTTATGGGCGAACAGTCATCTTCATACGATCAATGCCTTGAGATCGATGGTCCGAGCAACTTCAGCAATTTGACATCCACTTCTTCAGATGGCCCTTGGTTGTGAGGTATATGCAATATTTATGTACTTCTTCTTTCTGCATTATGTTGCACAGATCCTTGATAATGTTGATGTAGGATCTTGTTTCTTACATGTTGTCATGATTCCTTGCTTGATTTGATGCGAAATATTTTATGTGATGTACTTGTTGTCATAACTCAACATGTTATGCTTTGAGATCCTGTGTTGTATGTTGTTGCGATACTCTTGTTGTCGTCATGCATGTTTTTTGCATTGAGATCCCTTTTGTGCCATGTTGGCAGGATACTCGCCATACATGTTTTTGTGTCATACTGATAGGAGTCTTTTGACTGAGAGATCCGGTTGTGGAACATCTCTTAGAGCCACTCCTGCATGGGGGCATTTTTCCTTGTATGACCGTGACATCATCCCTTTTGTACATCAACATTATTGACAACACTTAATGCAACGACCTACACCATCTTGACACCAAGGCTCGGAGACGTAGTCCCTCCTGGAAGAACTCCGTTATCAATGACTTATGTTTTCATGTGCTGATGATTGTTATGTTCCTCTTCTTTACAACATGCAAATGTATTCATTAATGTTCTTTTAAAATTCAATTTAACACATCACGAAAGTAAAAGGTCTTGGAAGGGTCCTTCTTCACACCCGGACCTGGATCAAGTGCTATCAGAGCGGTCTTTACATGTATGTGAATTACAGTGTGAACAATGGAACTTGCAACGGAAGAGAATGAAAGAGAAATGTACGAGACCATGGTCAACATTTCCAAGAAAGTGGAAATCGTGTATGAAACTCTACAGAAAGAGACAGAGGAAAAGGAGAGATTACAGCTTCAGTTGCAAGCCACAGAGAAGGCCATGGAAGAACTGAAGAAAAAAAACATAATCTTCAAACAGAGAATGATGAATTGAAGATGCATTTACATGAAGAGAAAGAGGAAAAACAAAGTTTGCTACGATAGCTGCAAGCAAAGGACGAGGCCTTGGAAAAATTGCGGCGAGACCCATGTGAGGTAAAAAGTAGTTCTCCATCTTCATGTATGTTTCCTGATAATGAGTTCACTGTTTTTGAGAATCATACCACAAGAATTGGCTCCAAACTGTTGAAGAGATTGGGGTATGAAGGAAAGGGCTTGGGCGTTAATGCCCAAGGCATTGTCAACCCCATCAAAGTAGAGGAATTACCCCGTCAGGCAGGACTTGGGTATGTCATGAAAGAAGTTGGGGAATGCGCCACAACAGCTAGTGAACCACCAACAACAGATGATGAGCAACCCTCATCAGTTCTTTCCAAATCGAAAGAGAAGGTAAAAGATGTTGATTTCCTTTCGACTTCATCTTCTCATAGTATGATGTCTGTTGGATATTTGGAGATCCCAATTACAGGGACAAATATGAGGCTCCTTACAAAGATGAGGCATGAGGAGAAAGAAGAAATTGGTGTTAATAACCAAGGCATAACTCCACCTTTGGAGGTTGTGCATGAACATCCATTTGTAGGCTCGAGATACACTAAAGGAGAGTGCTTAAAGGTGTTAGATTCATCTGAGACATCATCGAGGAAAGAGTATGATGGGAACACAACCCCATCATCCCATGGCAGTTTCCATTACAGGGAGAGAGCTGAGGCAAGCTCTCATCGCCATACTGACATCAGGAATAGCAAAGGAAGGTATAACCATTTTCGATCTTCGAATGTTCATTTTGATTATGATCATGTTGTTAATAATGAACGAAGATCAGGGCATCGAAAAACATGTACCTGTTGGAGATCAGATGCACAACAAACCATAAAATATATACACAGCAATTAAAATCATGCACAGGGACACAACTTTTAACGTGGTTCACCCAACCAATCTGGGCTACGTCCACCAAACTAAGGCATCGGCAATCTTATTAATTAAACAGGAGATTACATCAATCAAACTCTCACTCTACACCCAGCTATCCGTATGACCACCTATTTTATAGCAGGGAGAATCTAACTGCCTCTCACATCAAATTTAGGATGCATTAATTTTCTCCCAACAACCTGGAGCTAATCCAGCAACAGATTTTCTATTGTTGTCACACACTGGGATTTTTGCCTATTTTGTCTAAAACAGAAAAATCTCAACAATCTCCACCTTGACAACAATTAGCCTGATGCCCTGTTATTATTATTTTATCTTTTCTGCAAGCCAAGAGAAGCCAAACACCAGCGTAGCTTCTCTAACAAAACTGGTTTCGTGAACATGTCTGCACAATTCTCCTTTGTATGCACCTTTTCAAGAGAGACCCCCCTTTCAGTGATAACCTGTCTTACAAAATGGTACTTGATCGGTATATGCTTTGATTTACTATGATAGGCCGGATTCTTAGCCAAATGTATTGCACTTTGACTATCACAAAGTAACCTGATGTTGTCCTGTAACCTACCAAACTCACCAAGCAAACCTTTCAACCATACCGCCTCTTTGCAAGCATGCGAAGCAGCAATGTATTCTGCTTCAGTAGTGGATAAAGCAACAATGTTTTGTAGCTTTGACATCCAGCTAATAGCTCCACCTACAAGAGTAAAGACATACCCTGAAGTTGACCTTCTCTTATCCAAATCACCTGCAAGATCAGAATCAACATATCCGCAAACAGATTCACTACTTTTATTGTAAGTAATACAATAACTACTTGTGCCTCTCAAATACCGAAGCACCCATTTCACTGCTAACCAGTGTTCTTTACCCGGATTTGCCATGTACCTGCTGACAACCCCAACTGCATGTGAAATATTTGGTCGAGTACAAACCATCGCATACATTAAACACCCTACTACATTGGCATATGGAATTCGAGACATATAATCCTTTTCTTCATCTGTATTAGGACATAAACTGGAAGAAAGCTTGAAATGGGAAGCTAAAGGGACTGAAACAGGCTTCACATTATTCATACCAAACCTCAGAAGTATTTTCTCAATATACTTTTGTTGTGACAGCCATAGCTTACCATTGCTCCTGTCTCTGAAAATCTCCATGCCCAAAATCTGTCTTGCTGCTCCTAGATCTTTCATATCAAATGTCCTTGCCATCTGAGCCTTTAACCTATTGATTTCTTCTATGCTTTTGCTTGCTAAAAGCATATCGTCAACATACAATACCAAGATAATGAATATGCCATTATTCAACTGTTTAAAATAAACACAATGATCATATTCACTTCTAACATATTTCTGACTCAACATGAAAGAATCAAACTTCTTATACCACTGCCGAGGCGACTGCTTCAGGCCATATAATGACTTCTTGAGCCTGCAGACAAATTTCTCATTGCGATGGTGAACAAACCCTTCCGGTTGTTCCATATATATTTCCTCATCTAAGTCACCATGTAGAAATGCAGTCTTAACATCTAACTGCTGCAACTCTAAATCAAGCAAAGCCACTAATGCTAACACAATTCTAATTGAAACAATTTTAACCACTGGTGAAAAAATCTCATGAAAGTCAATACCGGCTTTCTGAGAAAACCCTTTTGCAACCAGCTGTGCTTTGTACCTGTCTTCCATATCATTCACACCCCGTTTCAGCTTGAAAACCCATTTACACCCCACAGTTTTCCTGCCTTTCGGAAGCTCAACCAGATCCCATGTACCATTCTTACTTAAGGCCATCATTTTGTCCTTCATGGCTGCTTTCCACTTGTCACTATTTGAACCTTCTACAGCTTCCTGATAACACAAAGGTTCATCATCATTAGCGGTCAAAACAACTGAAGTAACATGATCATCATACCTTCTCGGAGGACGTTTGATCCTTGTAGACCTCCTTAAGAATGTTTCTGGTGCTTCCACAATTGGCTGTCTATCATCTGTAGGAACTTCTTCATGATCGCCATCTGAGACCTGTTCATGACCTCCATCTGAACCCTGTTCAAAATCTGATTCTGAAACCTGTTCATGACTAGAATCTGAACTATGGTCGTTATGACTATCATTAGAAATGTTGTCAAACTGAATGTGCTGGAAATCAAATACATCATCCTGTTTCAATCTACTATCTACATCTAACTGTACAAGAGAGGATTCATTAAACTTTACGTCTCTGTTGATGATGATTTTGTGGGTAGTAGGATCCCACAATCTATATCCCTTTGTTCCATCACCATACCCAACAAAGATATACCTTTTAGACTTTGGATCTAATTTAGTTCGCTGATGTTTAGGCACTAGAGCATATGCTTCACAACCAAACACTCTGAGTTTAGAATAATCAAACTCTCACTCTACACCCAGCTATCCGTATGACCACCTATTTTATAGCAGGGAGAATCTAACTGCCTCTCACATCAAATTTAGGATGCATTAATTTTCTCCCAACAACCTGGAGCTAATCCAGCAACAGATTTTCGATTGTTATCACACACTGGGATTTTTGCCTATTTTGTCTAAAACAGAAAAATCTCAACAGTACCTCTTGTGGTTTACCTAACCATACCTTTTCTAAGTGTTGGAAAAGAATGGCAGCACTCATGAGGCGTGAAAGAACCTCTCAACAGCATGAAAAGAAACAGGTTAAGCAGATATGGAGGAAGAAAGCCTACTGCAATCATTGTGATAGAAATGGCCATCAAAGAGCCACTTGTTGGAGGCTCCATCCAAAGCAGCGCCTTAAAGACAAAGCGTCGGTGCGTGAACCAGGAAGAGCAGTTGTTCGACAAGCAAAACCACCTCAAGGAGGTGACCCATTCACATTGATCAGTGAAAAATGGTTTTTAGACATGTTGTCATTTCATGGTCATTCTTTTGTAAATCATTTGTTGCATTTTAAAGTGTAAAAGTGATGATGTGTTTTCCATCACTTGGTCAGCAACAATGATGTCTGGTCATGTTTGAGTCGTATTTTGAGTTGCATGTTAAAACTCTGAAAGTGATGTTATGTTTCCATCACTTGTCAAAACAATAGCATTTGTCCTTATGATTGCTAATCATGTGTTGCAATGATGATGTGTTTTCCATCGCTTTTTGAAGCAACAATGATAAGTTGGACTTGTTGTCATAGCTGGAGTATTACGTCCATCTTGTTGTAAACTTGACCACCGAGTATGTGTTATAAAATCGTGGCAAGTGTGGGACATTTGGTTCATTAATTGGTCATGTCATTCAAAGCATGTAATTTGCGAAACAATGTACTACTAGTTGCAGAAGTAGCAGGTGTCAGCTCGTCGCTTAAGGCTCTGAAAAACAAAGGTGAAGGAGATGGAAGCGAGACCTTTTGAGGACGCTTGTGATGTAGACAAGGTACAGAGAAAGTGTAGATTATTTTTTCATGCTTTTGGAGGACCAAAAACTCCTCAGTGGGGAGGATTGATCCAGGTGGCTCTAGAGAGACACACAGGACAAAAGAGGGCTCAAAAATCAAAGTGCTCAGAATGACTTCAACCCAGGACCAGATCGAAGACCTCGTCGTCCTGATCGTGGAGGTGTGAATGGTTCGTCAAACTGAGCTTGTATGCGAAAGATAGAGCTCTTCAAAGTTTGATATGACAGGAGAAAAGAGGGGCCCACAGTGTGCCACATGGCATCCCAGTAAGCACGTGGGACCCACATGGTAGCCCATCAGCCATTAACACTTGGCATTCTTTCATTGGTCTCCTAAACCTGCATAAGAGACAAAAATCATTATTAAAATATGGAAAATGGTTATTCATTTTAATATATAGTTATTAATATAACTATATAAAAACAATAAACCAAAATTATTATAAGGCCGACGGGCCACAACCTCCTGCCGACCAAATCGCAAATCGCAACAATAATATATTCTAGATCGGCGGCCATAACCCCCGCTGAACCCTCTGCACACATACATATATAACATACCCATACATTATTATGGGGTGGGCGCGGGCCATCAGTGGTGGACCCAGCCCACACCCCGAAGTCATGATATATATATCGCCCCAACACCTTTTATCGCACCGATATTATCGGCGCCGTTTAGGCCGATCGCCAATATATATATATATATATATATCACTATAATCCATGAATCACGCCGATATATATGCCGACAACCGTGTCGATTGCCTATTTGGAATGTCGATCACCGATATATCGGTGAAACTCCCATATATCGCACTGATACATCCTGCCGTCAAAGCGTCAATCGCCGATTTCAGACAGCGCCGATATTAATATGCTGACAGCAGTTAACGTTGATAATGTTGTTTAGTGCGAGGTTTAAGGAGCAAGGCGCCTAATGCTGACCCGACCCATATTAATGTATCATTTCGGTTCAAAAGGAACTGTTGTGTATTATTTCGGGAGGGGCGGGATTTGATCCCCTGGCCTCTCCTCAACAACTCATATTATTTTCCATTACGCCAAACTGGCTACCTTGGTTAATTTGCCGAAGTTATTTTATTTAAACTCAGTGTTTTTTACCTCTGCACAGAGTTCGAGGAGGCTGAATTTGGGCACACTTTTCGAGGCAGTTTATTAATTAATTAATGCAGGAACCATGAATTTTGCAGGGGGGCAAAATTCTCACTTTGTCAGAATTTGACAAATTTTATATGGATTTTACACCTCTCATCGCCATGAGTGCAACGGTGTTGTTCGTTTCTCCATTAGAGGTCTTCATCTTCCAGTAATTTCCATAATGCACATGGAACCATGATTTCAGCGAACACAGGGAGCGGAACCATGAGCCATGAAATTTTCTCAAGGAGGTAAAATTTTGACATTTCAGAATATAGTCAAGTTTATACTTGTTTTTCATGGTTTTCCACAAGGATTGCAATGGAGAGATCAGATTCGCCATTTGAGTTGCAGATTTCCATTTGAGTTGCAGGAATCCCGGGGGAATCTAAAAGATTCCTTGAGCCCAGAATTCTCAAGTTCTCAGAATTCGGATTTTAGACAGTCGATTCAGCACTACTCGACGCCACAAATCTGATGGTGTCTTCAGATTTCTTAGTCTCTCATTTTTTCTTCTAGTCACTTTTCTAAGTGCTAGTGCAGATGTCCACATTTATGGGTGAGTAGTCATCTTCATACGATCGATGCCTTGAGATCGATGGTCCAAGCAGCTTCAGCAATGTGACATCCACTTCTTCAAATGGCCCTTGGTTGTGAGGTATATGCAGTGTTTATGTACTTCTTCTTTCTGCATTATGTTGCACAGATCCTTGATTGATGTTGATGCAGGATCTTGTTTCTTACATGTTGTCATGATTCCTTGCTTGATTTGATGCGGAATCTTTTATGTGATGTACTTGTTGTCATAACTCATCATGTTATGCTTTGAGATCCCTTGTTGTATGTTGTTGGGATACTCTTGTTGTTGTCAAGCATGTGTTTTGCATTGAGATCCCTTTTGTGCCATGTTGGCGGGATACTCACCATCCATGTTTTTGTGTCATACTGATAGGAGTCTTTTGACTGAGAGTTCCAGTTGTGGAACATCTCTTAGAGCCACTCCTACGTGAGGGAATTTTTCCTTGTATGATCGTGACATCATCCCTTGTGTACATCACCATTATTGACAGCACTTAATGCAGCAGCCTACACCATCTTGACACTGGGGCTCGGAGACGTAGTCCCTCCTGGACGAACTCCATTATCAACAACTTATGTTTTCATGTGCTGATGATTGTTATGTTCCTCTTCTTTACAGCATGTAGATGTATTCATTAATAATATTTTAAAATGCAATTTAACACATCACGAAAGTAAAAGGTCTTGAAAGGGTCCTTCTTCACACCCAGACCTGGATCAATGTGAGTAGGCTGTCAGAAGTTGCAGTTAACAACCAGTTTTAAACCGATAGCAGAACCGCCAACACTTAAACCGTGGGAAATAGTGCCAGTCACATGGACCATTAGCACCTTCGCTCGGTGTGCCTAATCACTTGCGGTTTCAGGGTTAACCGAAGTCTATTTTGGGGTTTTATTATGGTTTAGTTGTTAAAACTAATTCGAGGGTCATTAAACCCTAGCCTAGGCAGCTAATGACAATAGGACCGAGTTTCTAAACCTACCAGTTTACAAACCAATTCATCCTGAGTTCAACCAAGGTTGTTGTGATGAACCTGGAGGCCTTTAAAAGGCAGATTTTGTCCATGAAGAACAGAGAGTGGTTTTCAGCTTTTGTATGCAGCTTCTGGAGGGATAGAGGCGATTTTGTTTTTAGTGTTTCAGGAGCATCCGGAGTCGGATTTGGAAACCGTAAGTGGCATTGGAAATCTGGTTCAAAGAGTTATCTGATGGCAGAGGTCAGAATTTCCTGTGTGCAAGATCATTCTTTCCAAATCACTGTGTAATCGATTTATTCTTCTCATTCCTAATAAAACGGCCACCCATATTGAAAGCAGACCCAGAGACGTAGTCCATTAGGGATGAACTCCGTAATCAATCTTGCTGTCTGGTATAACTATGTTTTCGTTGTTTTCACTTCTGTTTTTCATCTTACTTATGGTTTATCAACTGTCGTAAAGTGATCGATTCAAGCAGTTTTCCTCGATTTCTGTGCTTTCAGTTAACATTCAAACTCATTAATGGCTAATCAATTCTACATCAGTTTTTAGTATATGGTCATTTCATATCACAAATATGGATAGAAGTCATGATTCCTTTTGAAATCCACTCAACGCCGATTTTAATGAAATGTCCAAGCGAATTTCATATATCCTCCAATACAGTTGGGTGAGCCATATGGACAGGAAAATTGGGAAGTCGAACCCATACTAGTGTTGCCAAAGATGGCATAGAGAGAGAGTTAAAGTTTGCGAACCAAAGTTGAAAGGAAATACTAGCTCGACCCCAAAACCAAGGACCCTGGTCAGAAACCCATCTTTTGAAAGACTACAACAAAAAAACCTTTAGAACAAAAAAGAATCTCTACATCCTAAGACATAACCCCACTGTTAAAGAGCTAATGATGATGGCCAAAAGCCATTAAAGTGGTAGATAATCCCTTTTTGCTCATAATCATTGGCAGTGAAGCTGCATGAAATATTATTAACCTCAAGAGAAGGATTTTCAACCTTCTAATCCACAACAAATGTAGGACCAACAAGATCTTTAGCGCTTGGCAATGAAAACAAAGGATTCAAAACATCCTTAAAAGATCCCACCAGGGCTGAGGAAGATGCAATTCCCCCTTTGGCTCTACCTCTAATTCCAACAATAATGTGAATCCAGACATCCTTGGAAATGTCATAATCCTTGATGCATTTTTACTCCTAAAGTTTACAGTCTTCATGAATAAGTCAGAAGCATTCGTGAGGGATTTCCCCCTTCTCTTGAATTCGCAATGCTAGAGAGGAAACTAGATCTGTGTTTGAGAATTACAACCTAAATGAACTCCCGGAAATTGGGTTTACTATAACTAAGAAAATCATTGGATCCAGAGAAGAAAAACCATCACTAGCACAAATCATGTCTGGTCCATATGCTAATCTAGAGATCTAAGGGTCTCTATTCAGATCTGAGGGGAAAACTCGCAGATCTAGGATTGCATGTCATAGATATGTCCCTAGAACAGAGATAGATCAATCCTTCAAGCCCTAACTGGGGTGAGAAGCTAGCGCAACTGCATTTCAATAGAGCTCACAACCATGGTTCTCAAATTAAGAAAATACTTTTTCCACCCTAATCTCAAAATATATAATTAAATTAACTTCATCTAAAAATAATCGCCAAAATTAATTTAACAAAAAAATTTAAACATGTTCTAAACTGGAAGATAGTTTTCAAACTTACTTGCCTGCAAATAATTTTTTATATTGATTTTACCAGAATCTCTGCATAACTTTGGGCATAGCCAATTCCAAATCTCTTACCAAATTCAAATTGATTCACATGATTAGTTAATTCTAACTTACTAAGATCCAAGATTCAGGGTATTCGAATAGGCCCATAATCAAATCGGTCGGCAATCATTATAATTTCATAGAATATTTTTCTAAAGTTGAAACCAATCAAACTTGCTATCATAATCTAAAATATTTTGATAAATTTGAAATTAAACTTATAGAATAATTACTGTTGCAATTCAAAGGTATATGGCAAGTCCAATATACTAATGATGTGTGATTTAGTATTGAAGTGAACCTCTATCCCAAAAGGTTCTACCCTTCTCACCTGATTACAATAACTCAACATATTCATAAACAAATTAAATTAGAATGAACAAGATGTTGAATTTTCACCTTTATTTTATTAGGAATCCATCATATAGATTAACCTTGCGAACACTCAAAATGTTGGAAGTTTACTAATACCTATGGACTATGAGTAAGGGAAAACCTTGCAGTGGGGTAGGAGAAAGCACAACAGTGGTGGGGGGGAGCTAGAGATCTTTGTATGGGTCCAAAAAAAAGTATAGCCATCATGGGTGGGGGCACCTTTTTTGAAAGAGCTTGGGAATCACAAATTTTTAAATCTTTAGATCTTCTTAACTAATTTGGATATGAATGTGGATTCACAATAAATTCCACCCCTAGTTTGGTTGTTGTAAAGCATACAACCATGGCATGACATCTTTCGCCATGGGTCTATTGCAGTCATCTGAGTTATGAACAGATCAATCGATGGTTCGAAGGTATCAATTAGTTTCTCAATCATATTTTGATCTGCAAAAGTTTATCACGTTCTGGTTGTTGGAATCACGATTGGAAAATGAATTATATTCATATTAAGAATATTGTACATATAAATACAATGTTGGAACAATCAAATTTAGTTTCCAGGGTTTCTTGGACTTTAGTAACTAATTACATAACACACCAAAACCCTAATGGATTAGGTGTCCAACATCACCCCCCTTAAGTTAAAGGGGTGTATATGAGAGTCCAAGAAGAGAGCTAAAATGAAAAAATGCATGAAAGCCAATGATTGAATGAGCTCTCTGAAATGGTGGTTTAAGAAAAAAACACAAACCAAAAGGTGGGAGAACTCGAGGTTTCAACCAGTGGTGGTTTAAGGGAGGCCACCAACCAAAGGAACTAAAGCTCGAAGTAGTTCCTCGAACAATTCCAAATATGGCTAGAAGCCAAAGTCTTTTGCTAGTGGAAGTGCTCCTTGAAAATGGTTTGCAAATGACCACAAACTATAGTAGAAACGAAAATATTCTGTAGGTGGTGGTTTAAGGCAGGCCACTAACCAAAACATGCATGCTCATGAAGCATGAATCTATCTCTCACTACAACTCTGAATCTGGCAATGGCTATCTTTGGTTGTATGCTGAGGCAACAAGTTCAGGTTATGGATCAGGCTCGCTTGATAAATCTTCGAATGATGATTCTTCAAAATTCCCCCCTATCAGATACAAGTTGAGAGGATGAAGAAACCTTCACTGCAAGACTAGTCAATACTCGAGAACAAATTATGTGGTATGGCCAGTATATCTTCTTGGTTATTGAAGACCATTGCAGCGATCCATCCAAGATGAATCTTTGTTCTTGCAGGAGTTTGTTTCTAGAACATTTGTCTGAATGATGAGTGTGCTTACCACAATTCTCATAAGGGTGAAAATCAAAACATTGATCTTTCATATGACCAACCCAATAACAATGTTGCCATTTGGCAATTGTGGTTGTTGTGCAACAAGAGCAAGTGAAGATAGATCATCCTGAAGGGATCCAATGCTATGAAATTGGATGGGCTTGGAATATTTCGGAATATGAAAGAACATATCCTTGTCATATCTGAGACCAATGTTATTCTTGCTCTTCACAACTTCTTCCCAAGGTCTAAGGACAGGATGAACCTTCATATCTGCATGCAAATCTTCTCCTGAAATGGCTCCATTCTTCTTATCAATCTTCGATTGTTTATGGGAGTCAAGCTCAAATAGGGAGTTGTTCTGAACAAGAACTAGTTCGGAATTACATCTCTTCTTATGTAGTTCATCTCATTGTAGTTGTGACTCAAGTTGAAGAAACTCAATTGCCTCTTGTGCATAATGTAGATATATTTTGATATCAACAAGAGTGACTTTGTTGATATTCACAATTTCCTCAGCAGTAAAAAAATATGATATTGTTCAATAATTCTAAAACACTATTGATTTGAGTCATTTTACAATAACCTAACTTCATAAAATTAAGGGTGTTGGTTTCAACCGAAAGTGCACCCACTTACAAAGCAATTTCACGTCAAATGTATGAAATTGTACTGATACCAAAACATTAAATTCCAAGACTGCTTTAATAATCCCGACGTAGTCAAATTTCACCTCCTACACTTCTTTTTCACAATTAGCAAATGGATCTCAAATGCAGTTGGGGTGATGGTAAACACCCTGCAATAGTAGATCAATCAACTTGCACAGAAGCATGACACTCCTTGCTATGTGTTTTTCCAAAGCCAGGTTCGGGAAAATGATCCCTGATGAGAACCTTTGGATAATGTATTACTTGCTCAAATAAATACCACTTTCAAAAAACGAAATTAATTTACAAACATCAGAACCATTATTGAAGTTGTAGTTCTCCACGTAAACACACTTACTACCAGACTCTTGTAACACTACAACATTATGAACAATCACTGCAATTCAATTCAGAACTTGAGAAGATTTCAAAAAAATCAAAGTTGGCTACCGTTGCTAAGGCTAAAATTCTCAAATCCATCTCTGCCTCCCTTTCATAAATCAAAATTTGGTTATTTTGGCAACTGGTTATAGAAGTAACATGACATCATGGAAAAAGGTAAATAGCTAAAATAGTTTACTGATGAGACATCCATTATACTTGAAAGATGTAGCTTTCATGAGAGTTTTATGGAAGCTTCCTCTAACGAGTTAAATTGAATGACAATATCGAACCTTTTTCTCTAAATATCGATCTATAGGGTGCAAAGTTGAGAAAACACAGAACCCTCAAATGTTAATTTCCAAACTTCCAGCAATCAAGCCCCATAAAAAATGCAGGCAAGCAGAGATTGGTGAAGTCCCAAGGAAATCTACTTCATCTAATGACAACCAGTTGGGTTCATTACCGACTATAGGATGGAAGCAAATCCCAATGGTTTCAAGAATCAGAATGATCTCTCGTCTGTGAATAAAGATGAGTCGCTTTCCCACATAACTCGGCCTTTTAATAGTCGATATCAAATTCGAAAGACTTGTCTTTATATGGATTGAAAATTCACAACCTCAACAATAAGATATGAAAAAAATACATTGGCATTGGAATAATACTTTAGGGTTGGAATGATGCATAGTCTTGTCGTATAGGTGGTTGGTCAGTGAAAAATGATGTGTACATCTTAGGTGAAATCAAACAACAACATAGATTTGCATTAGCTAGGGAAATTTGAAGATACAAAGGCACAATTTCAACCTTAAAATAGAAAAGGATTACTTTGATCACATGCTGGGGTTGCAGATGGAAATGTGCCCATTGGCTTTGAATGTGTCGTTGCTCCCTTGTTTATGGCGATGCATTCCAAAGTTGTAACACAACGAATCTCACTGATACTTATAATGACAACAACTTGGCCTTCATGTTCCACATCAAATAACAGGGCAGAATCAGGTTTGGCAGAGGAGCACTCAGGAAGGTCACAAAACTAGTGGCTTAATCTATTCAATAGGGAAAATAAACCTCTGTTCTGATACCAGTGTTGGAATCACTATGGAAAATGAATTTTATTCATATTAAGAATATTGTACATATAAATACAATGTTGAAACGGTTAAATTTATTTTCCAGGTTGAATTTAGTTTCCAAGGTTTCTTGGACTTTAGTAAGTAATTACATAACACAACATAGCCCTAATAGATTAGGCGTCCAACACTAGTTTCATTTGTGTGAGGATTGTGGTTATTACAATCGGGCTCTGGAAAAAGTGCATGCCATTACTCAAGGCTAGCGACCCAAATACTGTCTGAATTTATAATTCTCGGGGAAGTTCTAAGGGCTTGAAAACCATAAACCATCCTTAGGACGTATGGCAAGTTCACGTTCTACTATGTGATTTAGTCATTGGCCAAAATCAGGGTTGCGGTAGTCCAAAAACTGCTAGCGTCGACACAATATTTCTTGGCTATACCGTGGATTTTCCCATGTGGATCAACCCAGCATATTCGTTCCATTGTAGCATTTCACTCGAGATCTCACTGAGTTGAACGTTCTTGTGGGCATTGGAGATCCGAAGTTTGATAGGGCTGACCCTTTCTAGAGCCACCAGAGGAGGAGCAATGCTTCATACTAGTGTGGCTAGATGTAGTACCACCATCATTTCCATCAGACTAGCGCTTGCTAATAGAAGGAACCAAATCGAGAAATGATTCAGCGCTGTTACACATTTTTCATTCGTGCTTGATAAACTCCTCCACAAACACAGACTCAAGCTTTCGTCTCTTGATTATTTTTTGAAATCTTCAAGAAGCTACTAGTTTGTAACGCTCCATGTCATCGAGCTCATATCTCCATGGTGATAGGGGCTGATAGATTTGGATCTGAAGAGTGGTTTGGTCATTTATTTCATATGATTTTTCACTGATATTCTTGGTTGTTGATCTCTTCCTTAGCAAGGTTTGGAGGGGGTCTTAAACCCTCGACGACCTCATCCTCCACACTTGTTGCAGTCTTATCCATGATAACTGACTCAGTGACACATTCAGTCCTGTCATCAATATCCTTCGTACGTCACTAAAATTTCAAGTGGAGGACATATTCCAGGGAGCTGCAACAGAGTGTTCTATATTCTATGAGTTTTGTTTTAAATCGACCCTGCCATATCAACTTGTGACGATATATCCTCAATGTCCTCAAATTGGGGGGATTTTGTTTCAACTGTGTTATTAATCTATTGTTGTATAATTGTAAGTGGTAGTGAATACTCGTGATCAGTACGGTAATAGATTCCAGTGTTTCCCTGATAGCTACAAGACTTTCTATCAAGGAGATCAAGCTTACAGTTGAGGCATCATGACAACCAGATTGTAAAGCATTGGAAGTGAGGCAACGTTCCACTGGCCGTAAGTTCAACTTCAGAAATTTTGAGCACAATTTTTTTTGGTATTGAAAGGAGGATTTTATGATTAAAATATTAAAAAAATATTAATTTCTAAAATTTTAATGTCTTACTAAAATTTCCTGCGAAAATGATGTACGTTGGAGAATGACGGTAGGTCCATTTGATTGATCTATTTATGTCTTTGGAGGTTATGAAAGGCTTGTTTGTTGGCTAGTAATGCAAACCTAGGTGGATTGATCTAATATGTGTCATGATTGAAAGGGTAAAGTTGTTGTTGATATGATCAGCCCTGTTTTGTAACAATTTTGCTTCTATGACTAGTGGAAACACGTTTTCCAACTTGGTAATATCAAGATGGGCATCCAACTTGGTAATATCAAGATGGGCATACGATTGCAGGAGTTTTATGAGAAAAAGGAACCAAAGTAAATTTGTAAAGAAGTCTTTTAGTTGCAGCCGTTTGTAGCCTTTTTCACGTAGAGAATGCAACACTTAAAATCAGTTCTAAACTACAATGACTTAGAAAATCAGGAAGGTTGACCATTTGGAGTCAACCATGGGCACATATTTTCATATGCTTGCAGATGAGTTTCAATGACCTCTTACATGATTTGGAGGAGGAATTTGAGAACTTTTCTCACCTAGAAACTGAAATTTTGAAGAAGCATCTTCTCAAGTTGAAGGAGCAAAATAATCAGCAAGTTATGGAAATCAACTATTTAAAAGCCTCAATGTTGGACCAATATCAAATTTTGAAATGAGATTATGATGCATTGTTACAATAGTTGATTGAAAAGATGAGGTTATTCAAAATATGTAAGAGACTAAGCAACACCTTGAATTGGAAGTTAGTCGTCTTCATAATGCTAAGATGGAGACAATTGATGTTATGTTTTTAATCTCACTTTCTTCCAAACTTTTTGATGTTAATGGTAAAAAATTTGATTTTTATGATCATGACTCATCACATGGTTTTGTTTCACCCAATTCTGAAAAACGTAATATTGGTATTAGGTCTCGATCGCTGAGAAAAATGGGATATATAGGAGGAGGACTTGGGAAGAATAAACAAGGAACCATTGTTCCTATTAACCCTGCAGTATAGACATCAAGAGTGGGTCTTCGATATAATCTTGTTGTTGCCTAATTACCTACATCTAACTCTGTGGAGACTCAAGAGGTGTCAGAGAAATTCAATGTGAGGTGTTGGAAAATAAATGCTCTTGCGAATTGTGATTAACAGATCCGACATGGTTGCTAATGTTATTCTAGATAAAAATGTTGTTGCATCTAGTGTTGAGTTTGCAAAATAAAAAATTGAACCATCTTAACATCCTCATTAGGATCAGAGTAAATTACCCAAACATCAACATTCTTGGTCACATAGTAGCTTTGCATTTAGATCATTGCAGAAGAGACATAGAAGAATGAATTGTGGATCAATGTCGACCATAAAGATCGATTGTGGTTGGATTAATGGATGGTCATGGCATCATTTGAACCAATGTTTGTAGAATTCACATAGTTATGTCTCATCAATTATGTAATCGTACAAAGTTCCTCTTGTTAGATATTTATTGTCACTGCTCCCTTAGTTGTGTTTGAGGGGGTGGGGGTGAGGAGAATTTGATGGTGACATAGATTGTTGATTCGCACTCCTGCATTTTTATTTTAGGGGGGTTGGTTGATGATGACAGATATTGTTGTCATTGCTTTGTTGATTATTTTCATTTCCTATGTTTGATGAGTGTGATGGTGACGACGTTCAAACAATTTCATGAGTATTGTTGTACCTTGTTTGATTTGAGTTTGGCATATTTATAGGCTTCATTATTTTTTTTTAGTTGATGATGTTGCTTTTGTTTGAAGCCTTTGTATTGTTTCTTTACAAACGCCTATTTTCTCTAAATTGTTGTTGGGGAAGTTGATAGTGTTTTTTACCCTTGTGCTTCTGCAACATTTCTACTTCAGAGATTGACCAACCTCATTGAGGTTTTTCCCTATGGGCTTTTCTCCATTTCTTTTCTTATGAGAGGTTGTACATGGGTACCTAAGAAAACCTCATTGCTGGAACCCATTCTTTGTTTTTATCTTCTTTATTTACTTAGTATGTTTCACTTAAGGGAAGATGTTAGAGTTTGTTTTTTAAATGCTTTATTTCCCAAGGAGCTAGCTATTATGAGTTGTAACTTCGCATAGGGATTGTTTCTACCGATTTGTCATAGTTATCCTTAACAACACCAAGCCTCCTCCATTGCTATATAATGGAGGTTTTATATGTACTTTTAAAACAATTTTTGTGAGTAATAGAATACTTTTACATGGTATCAAAGCCTTGGACCAAGTTAGATTCACCTCATTTGAGTTTGAGGGGGGCTGTTGGATTTTCACACTCACCTCATTGGAAATCAATCATATTGACATATTATCACTTTTGGATCCACCCCGCGACCATTTAAAGTTAAGGATAATGCTTTTGAAGTTTGCTAATGCATATGGGCGGGCTTTGGTGGAGAGGCTGTACACTGGTTGAGCAGCCAACGGTGAGAAGATTCTGCATATGGGCTTTGGTGAAGAGGTTGTAAACTGGTTGAGCAGCCAGCAGTGAGAAGATTCTGCATGTGGAGCTTCTACAAAACTGAGCAATGGATCACATTTTCATAGAGGCCATCGATATGCTCTGCCACTCAAAGTAACCAAGATGGAGTGATGAGTTATATAACCATAAATAAATAAATAAATATTCTAATACACTGACAGATAGAAACGATGTAATAATTGTGGCGGCGTAGATGGTTGTTGATACCAGTTTAAAAAAAAAAAAAAACATCGTTGTTGGTTGAATTTACATGAAATAAAAAAACTGCCACTTTCACTTCCAATTGTTTTCAACTTTTTTCGTTTTGTGTTACTGGCGTGATCCTGAGATGGTCATTGCACATATGTTCACGAGTTGATCATATATATATATATATATATAAATGAAGCCGATAGGATTAGTCCATTTGGGAAGAACCCTTTCGCAGTTTCTGATCTTTAAAACATAAATAATTTTTTTATGAAAACATAAATACAAATTATGGATAGTGTAATAATGTGAGATTACATAACTTAATAATTGAAATTAATGGTTTTAAAATAGATTTTAGTTTTTGATCTTCACTTTTGTATCGAATTTATAGAAGTTAGACCTGAGCTGATTTTCGGCATTGTTCTTAGTGGAGTTTGAAAACAAATTTACTTACTTTTATGTTTATACATAATGATTTTAAAAGTGATGTAAAACAATCATTGATCCATTTCCCGTGCGAAGGCTTTCTGCGGAGGGTTTTTTCTTTTAATGATTCATCTCTGCACTGCGAAGGGTTTCTGATTCGTCTCTCCCGCGGGAAGGGTTTTTGCAGAAATACTCAACATTATATATGGCATAATCATATTACTATTGAGTCAAATTTAAATTGCAAAATCTATTATCATACAATAACCTCAGTTTTGAAATTGTTCAATTTGACTCAATAGTTTTTTGGAAGTACTACACACCTACATGCAGACTCTTAGTTAGAGCATGGGACTACATACAAGATTCCTTCTGCATGATTTACTCCTTGGTTTTCTCCTTCTTTAACTCCACAACTAGTTAGTTCTTCTGTATGATTTGCTCCCTAATTTGCTCATTCTTTAACTCCGCAACTGGTTAGTTCTTCTGCATGATTTACTCCCTGATTTGCTCCTTCTTTCACTCCGCAACTGGCTAGTTCTCTCCGAAACTTATTGTAGGTGTTGAGTCTTCTCATTGATCACCACTATGGTGCATTACCTTGGGATCTTCACCCAGTAATGCTATATCATGAGCATTGTAACCTATTTTCCAATGAATCATTCTTTTCTTCTTTCGATTTTCTTTTAGTGTTTTTGCTCTGCAAAGATGTGTGTTCAACCTTTACTAGATAGATTCATCTGTGCAGGTTTTCTAACACATTTACATGGTATCAGAGCCCACAGGTTGCTAGATAAAAAGGCGCACCAGTACTTTATTTTGCAGGTATTACAGCTTGGAGATCAAAGATCGACAGAAAAATGGAGTTTCCCAAAGCATCGATCCTAACACCGTACAACTATCACTAATGGAAGGACCAAATGGCTCGATACCTTCGTCATAAAGGGTTGTACAGGATTACTATGGCTACAGAAGTGGAACCCACTTCAGCCATAGAGAAATCCAAGTACCTAAACTGTATGGATGAGGCCCACGGATCCATATGCATGTGCATCTCTCCAGAGTTGCAGTTTCATTTATCTGCCTGCAATACTCCCATTGAGATTTGGAAAAAGTTTGAAGAACTCTACGTGAAACAGGATGAGATGAAAGGACATCTGCTCGAAGTGGAGCTGCTATCATTGGATCCATGGAACTATGACAGAATTCAAGACTTCTTCACCAAATATAATGATCTATTGCTGCAACTCAAGGGTTGTGGAATTGACAAATCCAAGGAGGAGAGTCGTCAAGTTCTCTCTATTATGTCAAAGCTCGGACTAGAAAACTCTGTTTTTGTGTCTACATTTCATTCAGTAAGGCTCACAATAGGTAAATCCTACACTATGCCTTCTCTTAAAGAATTTATGGAGTCCCTTATTTTTGAGCAAGATAAACTCATTGGCATGGGGAAAATCAAACCTCCAAAAGCGCATGCACTTGCTGTGCATGATGGCAGCCACAATAAAAATCACAGATCTGATTCAAATCAGAAAAATCAGTAGCAAAAAGACAAGGGAAAAGCGCATTCCCATCTAAAGAAGGAAGGGTACACCAAGCCCTTCAATGACTCCTCTGGCTCGAGAAATGAGAAAGGGAAGAAAGGAAATAGATGCACCTACTGTCAAAAAGGATTCCATCCAGAATCCTCTTGCATGAAGAAACAAATTGACCAAATGGCAGAAATCCTTCAGAAGCACAACCTTTGGGACCACATCCCTCAGGGCACCAAAAAGAAAACTGAGGATCCGCCACACAGGAAAGGTAACAATTTTCATGCTTTAGTTGCAATTAATTCTTCTCCTGATGCATGGATTATAGATTCTGGTGCATCACATCATATGGCTGCTGCAAAGGAAGTATATTCCTCTTTGGATGCATGCAAAGGACCTCCCATCCTCATGGGAGATGACTCACCTATTGAGGTCACCGGAAAAGGTAGAGTGGAACTTTTACACGGAAGCTTTGAAGATGTGCTTCATGTTCCAAAACTTTCGGTAAACTTGCTTTCAGTTTATCAGATCACTCATTCTGGCACTGGAAAAAAAGTGGAAGTCACTCCAGATGCAGTGAACATATATGACCTACATAGCAGCTCCAAAATTGCAATCGGTGAGGTAAACAATGGTGCCAGACTGTATACATTTTCTGAATTTATTGAATCTGAATCCTCCTTATTGCTTACACATGCTGATGATAGTAGTAGGCTTTGGCATGAGAGGTTTGGTCACTTAAATTACAGGTATATGCATTAGATAAGAAAGAATGAGATGGTGGAAGGCTTGCCAAATATCAGTTTCTCCAAAGGAGTTTGTGAAGGGTGTTTCATTGGCAAACATCCTAGAGAAAAGTTTGACACCAGCAAGACTCACAGAGCATCCTCTCCTCTAGATCTGATTCATAGTGATCTCATGGGTCCTTTTCCTCATCCTTCCATCAACAAAGCAAGGTATGTGCTTACATTTATTGATGATTTCTCACGGTATACTTGGGTGTATCTTATCACGGCCAAATCTGAAGTTTTTGCACACTTTGATGATTTCAAAGCACTAGTTGAGACACAGTCAGAGAGAAAGATCAAAGCCCTCCTTACAGACAATGGGGGTGAATATGTTAACACAGCACTTCGGAACCTTTGCCTTCAGTCCGGCATACAGTTGCAGTACACAGTTCCATACACTCCGCAACAGAACGGAGTTGCTGAGAGAAAGAACCGATCTCTCAAAGAGATGGCTTCCTGCATGTTGCATGCTAAGTCACTGCCTCATAAGCTATGGGCTGAAGCACTTAATTGTGCTAACTACATCCAGAACAAATCTCCTCATAGGTCTGTCAATGATCAAACCCCCTTTGAGGCTTGGAGCGGCACTAAACCAGAGGTCACCCACTTTCGTGTTTTCGACTCCTGAGCATGGGCCAGGATCCCCTCTTAAAAGAGAAAAGCTCTTGATCCACAGAGCATTGAGTGCATCTTTGTTGGATACCCTGATGGTGTGAAGGGATACCAGCTCCTGATTTCCTCTACGGACAAGCTCATCATTGAGTGAAGTGTCAAATTTGAGGAAAGTCTCTCGCATGCACCTCAATTGCCGCATGCAAACACCTTTTATCTACCTCATGTCCGAGATGATGACTCAGTACACTCAGATGCAGATACAGAGTATGCAAATGCCAAGGTAGAGCATGCAGATGCAGAGACAGAGTCTTCAGATACAAATCTAGTGCATGCATATGATGATCCACATCCAAGCCCAGATCGGGCTTCTAGCAGTGAATCATATTCCCCTGTCATAAATCAGAGAATAAGGAGCTTACGTGAGATATATGCACAAGACCACCCTGCTGTTAGAAATGGTCTTGTGGAGGATAATTCTGATCTACAGAGGACTAGCTCAGAGTTTATTGAGCCTCCTCTTGCCCTCACTGCCACTGAACCATTGCCATCCTGGCATTGTCATTTGGTTCATTCTTCTGATCCACAGTCTTATGTTGAGGCTGCTGGGAATCCATCTTGGGAGTCTGCCATGGAGGAGGAGTATAACTCCCTCCTCAAGATCCAGACTTGGGATCTAGTCCCCCTTCCTTCAGGAAGGAAACTTGTCCGATGCAAATGGGTCTACAGGACCAAGAGTGTTACAAATGGGCAAATCAATAGACGGAAGCAAGGCTAGTAGCCAAAGGCTTCCAACAAGTGCATCGCATTGATTATGATGAGACCTTTGCTCCAGTGGCAAAGATGGATTCCATACGCCTTACACTTGCCATTGCGGCTGCCTAGGGGTGGGAAGTACATCAAATGGATGTGAAGAATGCCTTTCTTCACAGAGACCTATTTGAGGAGATCTACATGGAGCAGCCACATGGTTTCATTCAGGATTCATCTTTGGTCTGCAGACTGAAGAAATCTCTCTACGGCCTTAAGCAGGTCCCGAGAGCTTGGTATGCGAAGATGGATTCTTTTCTCTTATCACAAAACTTTGAAAGATGTAAGTCTGATCCGAATGTTTACATGCTCAGGACACATGATTCTCTTCTTATCTTAGTTTTGTATGTGGATGATCTCCTAATCACTGGCAGCTCGGCTTCAACCATTGCTACAGTCAAGAGGGCCTTGCATGATAGGTTCTTGATGGCGGACATGGGTCCATTACACGTCTTTCTTGGTCTTGAGATTAGCCAAGATGCCACAAGCATCAAACTGTCTCGCGGAAACCTACCCTATACCCGAAGTTTTCCTGCCGAAGCAGACCAGGGTGCATGCCCCCTGGGTTTCAGTCATGTCTCCCGAATCACTCGCGCTCATCAGGTGGACGGACTGGAGATTGATGAGACATTCTTTGTGTGAAGAGACCATTCAGGGATGGTATATGACTATTTGCTATGCATGATCCGGGAAATGAAAGCTGGTCTACGAGCTTGACCATTCTTCCTTCGTGCGGAAAACACATTACTCTAAAGAGTGATGAGACAATTGCTCCCATGCAATAAATATAGTCTCGTCCAAGGAGTAGATTATAATCCAAGGGTCCTTGGACGACCATTACGTTCATGTGAACGGTTTTCCCTCTCAATGTTATGGGCACATTGGGAAGGATCCCTAATGGTCGACTGGTTCCTTTGTCAAAGCCTGTTAGATTTCTCATCTCAGGCAAAAGCGATGGCGAACCAAGCGCTTTCCAAGAAGTCGAGGAAAGGATACTCACAGAAGCCCCTTCATTTATGATGGTACCAGCCATAACCATTCTATATACTTGAGCAATAATTCGGAATGGTACACTAGCTGGTAAACGGGGTCTGCCTAGTTGATTCCAGTCGAAGGAGACAACTAGGTTGCTTGGAGGTGGGACCGAATAGACGGCCGGGTACGACTCTGACGAAATTCCTTCCTGCGGTAAAGGAATGGGTAAATTGCCCCCATGTTCATCGGAGTTTGTGCTTACGAAAAGAATTTGGATGGTGTCATCCTTATTCTCTTCTTTGACTGTATCATCTGAAGATGGAACCTCTGAAGGCAAGACCAGGTCAACTACCGCCTCGACCTTTTGACTTTCGTCTGGCATGGGTTCAGATGGTTTGTCTTCAATGATAGATACTTCAGCCGACCACCTGAGCGGGTCAGCCGGCTTTTCAACTAGTGACGGACTTGGCAAGAGTTTTTTATATCCAGGAGGAAGTCGTAACGGTGAGACCGGACGATCATCCAAAACTCTTTTAGCCTCGTCTAAGAAGGGACAACGGTGGACGGCGTGGTCGCCTTCGCACAGTTTACAAGGAAATCTATATTTTCCTTTTTGTCCTGGGGCTTCACTTTCACTAGTCGACGGTGTGCTTTCAACATGATCATCAGAGGTTGACGACACCGGGTTGTGCAAACGAGGAGACCAGTACCTTAAGATCCGAGATATGCAAGGACATTCTCTATGATAGTGGTCTCCTTTGCAAATGACACATGGCAATTTAGGCCTGGTATGTGTAGTGTGTGGATTTTCGCTAGACGACGCTTGGTTGCCCCCTTTCGCTTTTGGCTCCTTCTTCTTCTTCTCTTTCTTCTTCTTTTCCTTCTTCTTCTCAGGTACTTGATTTTTGGCTTTACCAACCCCATCAAACGAAGAAGAAGGAGGAGAGGAAGAATTGGAGGAAGTAGAAGGTTGGTGGGTAACTCTAGATTCATCTAGTTGTTGACTCGACTGTTCAGGAATTGCGGTGTTCTGAACGACAGAGGTTGAGAAGAGCCATACGGGCAAGCCGATTGTCAATCCTAGAGGCGACAATGTGGCCATATGGGGTGCACCAACATCTCCCCAAGAGGAGAAGGGACTAGGATTTCCTCCAAGGGGAATTCCTTGGTTGGTGGGTTCCATTTTCTCAACCTAAGATCAACATAGGGAAAGGTGATGATTATTCCGTTTAAAATAAATTTTAGACGCTTTGACACAACTCGTTTTTTCAATTTTTAAGAGTCGATAAAAAACAAAAGATGACTCTAGTCTCCTTCGATTTTTAATGAACCTGAAGTGACAAGTGCTCAGATGGACCTTTTCCGTTAAGGAGTCTGAAAAGGAAAGAAAGGGACTGCTCTGGAAATCTAGGTAGAGGGATTACCAAACCAATCGCAAAACTGCAGAATACTTTTTACGGTACGGCAGTCAATCTTCCTGAATGCTGTGTTCAGTGCATTGCGATCGATAGGGCGGCAGACACAGCTTCCTATGGATAAAGGATTAAGCCTATTGTGGTCTCCCAAAATATACTCGACGGTACGTGGGAGCACAAGTCTGTACTAGCACTTATCGTCTCAAAGTGGAGGAATCACCAAACCATCAGTGAGAACAACAGTTACCAGGCTTTACGACGCCAGAATACGTCTCTAGCCTATACTTCTAAATGTTGTGCGTTAGGTTCCAAAGCGTTGTTAGATTCATTGAATTTATTTTATAGTTGATCTTATTTATGAAGTTTGCCTTTCAGGTTCACCGCGAGATGTAGATGTATAATTCCTAAAATGCAATCTAAGATGATAAACAGTGTTTTATCTTCTTTGTGCAATGAAAATCCTAGCTACTAAGGAAAGAGAGACAGTATTTTTTCACAAAGAGCAAAGAGCACACTCTAGATGCACTTTCCTAAATCAAACCAATCAAATAGTCTAAATGCAAATGCACATGCATGTATTTGTTTTCGGCTTTCTTAGTATGTGAATGGAGAAAAGAAAGCTAATGCACAAATCTGAATTACTTTTCAAGCGAAAATTACTAACAAGTTTCTTTTCGAAATAAAAAATGGAGACAATCACAACACTTTACGATTTGGAAATGAATACTTGCTTTCGACACTAGAAAAATTACAAATTCAAACCAAATACAATAGTAACAGTATAATCGACTATCTACAGCAACCAAACTCTTTCCTATGACTGAAAACGACACTTGCGACGCTTTCAAATCAAAGGACGACAGTACGATTACGTTACTTTTGCAAAGGAGAACTGAAAATGACTCGACAAATACACAAAAACATTTACAGTTCTTTTGTACAAAGGAGGCGGAATAAAAGCAAGGAAAAGGGGTTTCAAACAGAGATATACTGATCACAAGCAGCAAAATTCATGAATAGAACTGGAAAGAATGAATCACAGAAACCAAAAACTGAACAATGCCTAGTCTGATCAGCGCACCTGTAACACAGGGAATTTGAAATGCAGCGTACCTACTACACTCGAGAAGTGCGCTAAATTTCAGATTCACAGGACAGTACCTACGCTGGGCCAGAGACGAGACTTTTCTTGGGTTCCGGGTCACAGTTTGCAGTTCAGTTCATGGGTTTTGGCCGAGCAAATGGTAATCAGTAATGCAACAATCAGGGGTAGATCTAAGGAGGATCTAAGAGCTATCACAAAGGGCAATCAGAGAGTTTGTAAATCAGTTGTTTAATTTATAAACAAATCCTGGAGATTGACTGAAGTGGCATTTATCTACTTTGCATTTGCATAGCAAATGCAGTTCGAAAGCTACCTAGCTCGACTTCAGGCTCCGTCTGTAAGTTTATAAAATAGACAACAAGGAAGATAAACAAACAAACTAATTCGTCCCCAGTGGAGTCGCCATTTTGTTACAGGGAAAAGTGTCTACACAGAACTGCTTATCCCACTAAGGTGTGATAGCTACCTTAGAAACAAACAAAGTAAAGCTACTTTCGTTTTTCCTTTATGAGGTATAGATGAGAGAAGAACAAAGAAGACCAACCTCTGTCTTGCACTAATCTCCTAGTTCGATTCCTCTCTCTCTTGATAGTCTTTCGCTACTTGTTCCCTTGCACGCCCAACTTCACAGAGTACCTGTAAGATCATAGTAGCATAGCACTATACAAGAACATGGATCTATAATCATAAACAATCTAGGATCAGATGTAAATTGACCATACAAATGCATAAAAAATAAATTACACAAGAGTATGGAGGAAAACTTGAATAGCTTTTATTGATAAACAAGAAAGAGCCAAGGGAGTTACAACCAGTTGTTCTGACCCAGCATCATCCTCTCAGCAAGGAAGCCCCTCTTCACCTCATACAAAGCTTAGATCACCCAACAATCTGATGTTGTCTCAAGAAACCAACAACAATTCCTTACAATATGCAAAATTCCAGCCTCTGGATCTCTGGGATGAGGGATCCATATATAGATATCTGTAAGGGAGATGAGTCAGCTTGTGATTTTATTAGTGTCTTCCCTCTGATAGTTCTTGCTTCCACTTGGAGATTGATGCTCTCTTACTCATCCTTGGTCGAATTCAGAGAGGCAAGTGTCACAGGAGAAGTTTCTGGAAGTTTCCATGCCTCTCCACCTCGCGGAATGACACTGCCATTTGTCACTTCTCGCCCATCGCATCCCATAGAAGGGATTTTTGAAATGCAACGCACCCACACAGTGTATTTAGGTGAGATGCAACGCACTTTGCCTATGGAGCAGCTGAAATGATCCTGTTTTGACCAGTTTTGAGCAATTTTTCATGGAGAAATTCTGGGAGAAGCTGTAATCAGTTGACCTTGTTCCTTTAGGGGTTAGAACAACACTTTTAGGGACTTAGGAGCCCTTTATTTATGGACATTTCATGCTTGGGGTTGTAGTGCCCAAAAATGTCTATAACAGGTGGTATAGCCTGTTATTTAAGAAACATTGTTTCCTCTCACATCCGACTTTATAAAATCGACCCATTCAATTAGCACATTTGGATCAAGATCTTTGATTCTACCACTACTAGGGTCTTTCTTGCAATCTTTTATTTCACTCCTATTAATTCTACATCCTATAAGAAAAACAACTTGGACAAGAATTGTCCTTTCAATACCCTAGAAAAGTACATCTACAATCTAAGGACTGAAGGTAATATCCTTTTGCTTGGGGACTTTAATGTTATAACTGGTACTAACCAAGCTATTATCTTAAGTAATAACTCTAACCCCGACCCCTTGTGTCTTGATGAAGATAGTAACTTAGCTAATAGATTTAAGAGAAACTCTGAAGACAAATCGAGAACTTATTCGACACCGAGCTCCTCAAACTTTGTAGTTTCGATGACCTAGTCATTTGTAATGGTATGATCTGTAAAATGCCATGGATATTCCACTAGACAATTCGTCACAACAGATATGATAATATTATATTAAAAATCTAAGATTCTACACTATTACAATTTTATTTAATTTCTAGATCTGTAAAATTAACTGTAATTAGTGCATGCATGTAAAAGTAAATCAAGGAAAAAAGTAGAGAATGAAAAAATAAGCTCACACACACATAATACACAAGATATGGTCTCTAGGAAACCCTTTTGGGAGAAAACCCAGCAGGAAAGTGAGGCCACTTCACTCTTTTTCTCTGTTTAGAAATATGGCTGCAAATACAAAGATGTAATGTCCGTGGCCCGTGGGCTGCTACAGTGCACATATCCTCTATGTGTGCTCTACCCCCTATCTCTCCTGGCTATATTTTTTCAACTATGGAACAAAATTCTCTCGAAAGAATGTAATGCCTCTTCCTCCTAGTGGCCCGGTTATAACACAGCCCAATAGCTTGCTAGTGGTTAAGTTTGACTACATCAACTCTTAACTAGAGTTACAAAATAGACTCTTCTATAGTCTTTTAAATCACAAACACATGGCTAGCCCCTTTTCATGAATAATGGGGGCTAACGCGACATCTTCCCGAACTATATGTGTGAAAATAGGAAGGTCAACTTCTGAGTGGCATAACGTTTGCATACGGACTCCGATTGATGTGATTCTTGCACCATTGGAAAGCTTTTTGTATGTAGAATAGCATGAAAAAATTATAGGCTAAAGAAGCAAATTTTTACCCCCAAACAATGACGCTTGATGCCTCAGAATGCTCCTAGAAGGTTTTCGACCTCGTTTCACCAAACTAGGTCCCACGAGTAAAAATAGTCCCGTGAGTTGATTCCTCCACTTTTTACACTCCAAATGCAATGAGATGGTGACAAACAAAATAATGATCCAATTCGAATCATGGTATTAATAAGTGACCTCTCTCCAGTGACATGACTTGTTTCCATGGGCTGGGTAGCAGTGTCATGGATTATGCGATTTCTAACACCCATGTCCTTAACCATCTTACAAGCTTTGAGCTACTTAACAGGTATGAGCTTGACTCTAACCATAGACCTCTGTCTCTTTCCATCAATATTGTTATGCACACCACCTACATGAAGGAGATAGGGGAAAGAAAACATTCGCTTCGATAGAAGTAAGGTCGACCTTTTCTTAAGGGATTCAGATAAGGATTTAGACTCCTTGACTTATAATAACAAGATTGATCAAATTTATTAGCATTTTACTACTACCGTTTCCACTACCATTAGAAAGTTCTCTAATGAGACTTCGTATAAGAATAAAAATGTAACTTCCAATCCTTGTTATGAAAAAGACTGTAAAATTCCTAGGAGAGCGATCAGGGATGCTCCTAATGACATCATTAAGCTTTAGAATATAAGTATATACAAAGATGTCATCAAGAGGAAGAAGAGGTCATATATTAATAAGAGACTAGCACCTTGTCCGCATTTATAAAGTTGCACCCAAAAAGTTTTGGCGAAATGTGCCTATTCGTAAAACTAAAGATAATCATTCTATCCTCCTAGAAAATTGGGACAACTATCTTAAGAAATTGTATGAATCTCCAAACACTATGGGAACCATCTTAAACACTCCATTTAGGATGATATCTTTTCCCTGGAAGATGTTGAGTCTAGGATTAATAAGCTCACTAATGAGAAAGATAAAGATATTGAATGATACCAAGCTAAGATCTTTAAAATGGGAAGATCTATCCTCATTCCTCATCTCCACAAACTTCTCAATTTGGCTGCACAACATGACTTCCCTAAGCTTTAGACGCAAAGCATTATTGCGCTTATCTTTAAAAATGGGGACAAAATTGTTCCCTCTAACTACATGACCAATATGATTAGCCACATCCTAGCCAAGCTATATGGAATCATTTTAGAAAAGAAGCTTAGCCTTTGGCTTGAAAACCATGGTAAAAGAGCTAGAGGGAAAACTAGTTTTAGGAGACATCACTCGACTATCGACCATCTTGTTACTCTCAGGATCATTGCAGAAGAATGTCACAATAGTAAAGATGATCTCTTATGTTGTTTTGTGGACTTTAGAAAAGCTTTTGACACTGTTCCTCGAGATAAGCTCTGGGACAGACTTGAAGAGATCATGGTTCCTACTGAACTGAGGATTGTTGTGATCCACCTCTACAAGACTGTCATTGCCAAGCTTAAGACCTACGAACAATGGTCTAAAGATATTAAATGCAATATCGGGGTTAAGCAAGGGTGTCCCCTATCTCCTACCCTTTTTGGCATTTACATCAATAAGCTTGAGGAGTGTCTAAAAAATGCTAGTTTCAAGGGTGCCAAGCTTGGTGGTATAATCATTACTCTTCTCCTTTATGCTGATGATATCGTTCTTGCAAAAATCTATGATTACCTAGAAAGGCAGCTTAAGACTATTCATGTCTATTGCTCCAAGAAGGGCATGACAGTTAATACTGACAAGAGTAAAGTCATGATAATTAAATAAAAAAAGACCACCCATGGTAGTTTTGTCTGTGATAACCATGGTTTAGAGCAGATTTATTCTTACAAATATTTGGGTATTAACTTTCCTCATCAACTCAACTAGAATTATAACATCGAGAAAATGATTATTGGAGGCTGGAAAGCTTATTATGAGCTTGAAAACAATTGTAAGTCGGCCGATCTTTTCATTTGGAGTAAAAAAATGTTCCTCTTTGAGACTCTCGTCACCCCTGTTGTCTTATATAGATGTGAAGTTTGGGGTTGCAGTATATCCAGAGAGTCGTGGAGAAAGATTGAGATGATTCAAAAGAAATTCATAACCTACAACCTAAATATCAAGGGAAATACTCCCTATCCTATCCTCTTGATCGAAGTTGGCCTGTCCCCCATTGAAAGTATGACTATGTTTAGATATATGATGTATAAGAAGAAGATTTACAATATGGAATTTAAGAGGCTCCCAAATATTGCTTCTAACATTAGTCAAAACCCCCACCTTCTCCTCAAGCACCGATGGCATAAGGATGTCTAGTCTTGGCTCAACTATTGGGGGATTAAGGAGGAGATCATCATGGGAAGCAAAGACAGTGTCAAAGATATTATTACCTCCAACTTTAAGGACAAGTTGTGGGATGATAAGGAGCTAAAGGGTAAAATGAAGCTAAGGTACTATAAGGAGGTAATCAACCCCACCCTTGATAACCATAATTATCTCTCTGTGTTGAACAACACTAAGAAAAAAATGAATATCGCTAGGATAAGAACTAATTCTCATGATCTTCGAAGTAAAACCGAGGCGTGGTCTACTCCAAAGACTCCCTAAAATGATAAAATCTGTCAAATTTGTGATACTAAAAAGGTGGAAAATGAAAAACACTTCCTTTTAGACTGCCCGACTCTTACTCACATCCACTCACAATTCACTAACATTTGCCACACTTCCAATTTTCTTGACTTATTAAGCCAACACAACTATAGCAATCTTGGAGCGCTTCTTTCTCTTCTTTTTTATCACAAAAACGATATTTTGAAGAATCACATTTAAATTCTTTTTGAGGCCCAATAGATCGCATTTATCTTAATGGTCATTAATCATCATCATCATCATCATCATAAATATTTATAAAGTTTTAAGAATTTAATATAAATAATTATAACAATATCTAAATATTTTGATAAATATAGTATTATTAACCCTTTAATTTATATAATTATATTATTATATATGAATCACTAAAATATTCTTTAAAATCCAAAATCTACGGTCGATATCAACCCAGGTCGATATCAACCCAGATGATCAGGTCAAACCAACCCATGCATTGATTAGAACGCCAGATTCATAAGCCATGATGGGAGGGAAATACATGATCTGTAGAGATGGTGCGTGCCACAAACCACGAAGAAAAAATAACTAACAGCTAAAAAAGAGCTAAAAAAATTACGAAAACAAGAGCAGATTCATTAATTTGGTGAAGGGCTGAATCTCTATTTATAATAACAGAAAGATGTCCAAATAAATAAATTTTCAAAGCATTATACTTTGGTAAAATTCAATCTATTTAAGTAAGAATTGTGCTTTTGCAATTCCGGTTATATTTTTGGAGTAGAATAGATATTTAATTACATATATATATTTTTTTTTGGAGTTTGGAGTTTTTGCAATATTGGTTATATAGTTGGAGAGGAAATAAATTATTTAAAATATATAAGAGGGAAAAAAATTATAAAATTAAAATAAAACTTTGGCTAAGTAATTGATTTATTCAATATGTAAATTTGCATAAGGAGAAAAATCAATAAGAAAAAAACTCTCTTTAAAAGGAGAAAATAAAATAAACAAAATTGAAAGTAAGAGGATTCAAGATGGCCTCTTATGAAAACCCCCTTCATAAGGCATTAATTGTAACTAAAGAAAAGAAGATGAGGTGAAAATAAATAAACAAAATTGAAAGTAAGAGGATTTAAGATGGCCTCATATGAAAATCCCCTTCATAAGGCATTAATTGTAACTAAAGAAAAGAAGATGAGGTGATAGCAATTTTTTTTTAAGCAAAGATGGTTACAATTTGTTTTTCAATAAGTAAATATTACAATATAAGAATATTATTCTAAATTAATTGTTGAACAAAATTTATGTGAATCTCAATGTTTTCTTGTAAACATGTAAGAGTATTTAGTATTCCTCATGGTATTGATCACAACTGTAAAAGTATATAGAAGAACTCTATTATATAACAATGTAGGAGACCCAATGTCATTTAAAGATAACTCTGAAAATTGGGAAAATACAAATCCTTATGTGAGCTTACAACTCAATATAGTTAGCTCATCTAGAAAATAAATGCTAGAAAAGAACAACTTTGACAACCCTCCCCCTAAAGAGAAATGTAGGGAGTAAACATAAAGCAAAAATTGGATCCCAATAACGAGATCTAATAAGGTATCCAAGTAAAAACTCTCAAAAGCATAGAAAGGGAGAAAAACCTGTAGGGTGAAAAACAACTCTCTAAAAGAGATATAGATGTCGGTGCTTAGATAATCATGGAGCTAAAACTTCATATCCCTCAACAATACACTAATGGAAAGAATAGAGGATCACTCTAATAAGGAAATACGAAAATCTAAAGTACTAGAACTATAAGGACGAGATCCATTTAACCTCAATGAGGTTGGTTGATCTTTAAAGTAGAAATGTTGCAAAGGCATAAGTGCAACAAACATTGTCAACTTCCCTCGAAACACTTCATAGAAAATAAGCACTGATAAAGAACTAGGACAAAGGCTTCAAATAAAAGTAACACCATCAACCAACAAATGAACAATGAGACCTGTAAGTAACACAATACAATAACAACTGTAAAGATGTCTGACATTATCGCCATCACAAAGAAAAAAATACTAGCAATGCAACCAACACAACAACAACAACAACAACAATGATATTTGTCATCATAAATTCACCCGCTTGAAACACAACAACAAGAGAAGTGGTAATCAACAATCTCTATCATCAAAAAATCTGCTCCCTGAAACTCAACTGAGGGACTAGTGACAATCAATAGCTAGCAAAAGGAACTATCCACAACTACACAACCAATGTGACACAATAATATGAAGTCTAAAAACATATGTTCAAATGATTCCACAAACATCCATTAATCCAACCACATTCGATCTTGATGGAAATTGGTCCATGGTTCATCCTTTCATGTATATTCTAAAATGATCTGAATGTGGGGCTACTATGTGACCAATAATGTTAATGCCTTTGTGATTTCCTCTTACATTATGAATATGTTGATATGGCTCAGCTTTTGATTTTGTAGACTCAAATTCAGCTGCAACAAAACTATCATCTAGAAGGACATCAACATCCATCCCATTGATTTATTTATTAGAATCAGAAGCAGCATGTTCTTCCAACACCTTAGTCTAAAATCCTCTGACAACAAATGAAACCTCTCTAGTCTCAACAGATCTATATGTAAGTAACGAGGCAGAGGCAAGATAATGTTCAAGCCCTACTCTTGATGTTTTCATTGCAAGCTTGATAAGAAAAATGATGCCTTTTCTATACTTCCCAAATCCTCCTGCAGTATATGCCACTTTTCTCAGCAATTGGGATCCAATATTGGTGGTATAGTTTTAAAGCTAGTTTAAACAAAAGAACCATTGTGTACATCAGTAGGTGAGCTTGATAGCTCAAAAATAACATTCTCCTTCTAAGCATTATGAAGGAAACTAATTTATAATTCAAGGTATTGCTTTCATTGTTGCAAGTCTTGAATGACCTCATCCTTCTCAATCAACTTTTGATAAGGCATCATAATCTTGTTTTAGAGTTTGATACTGATCCAATAACCTATTGGTCTTTGCTTGAAGAGGACTTGCTTCTTCATGAAGTAGTTATATTAAGGATTTTAAATAGAAAGCTTCCATAATTCATTGATTATTTTTCTCCTCCATCTTGAAAATTTGCTTCTTCAAAATTGCATTTTAAAGTTAGATAATTACTCAACTTCCTCCTTCAAATCATAAAATAGGTCAATCTTTTCTTAAAATTCATTTGTAGGATTCTATAAATACTTGTCCATGGTTAACTTCAAATTGTAAACCTTCCTAACTTTCTCAATGAGAGTACTATAGAATGGTTTCTTAAGGAATGCATTTTTTGGTTGCAATACAACAACAAATGATTGTGATTAAAGGACTTAATTACAAAGTTGATCCGCTACTTTCTTCTCACAAAGTTCCAACACTATTTTATCCATTATGATTATTTTTTCAAAACAACACAAGTCGAACAAAAGAGGAGATCTATGGTCATTTCTCTTGCTATGTTGTACAATCGATCAACATGTTTTCCAAAGAAAATCATAGGGAATACTTTCCACAAACATTAAATGAATATAGTATATTCTGCAAAAATGCACCTCCTCTCACATGAATAGGTTAACACTACATTTTTGTGGCCACAATTTTCTAGGGATGTCTTGATATTTAATGGGCGCTGAGGGGGCCAATGACACCACTAAAATTGAAGTGTTATTGAGCTACTTTCCAATAATTATAGTGCATTCTAATATTTGAAGAAATCAAGGAAAAGTGTTGATCTGGAAATTATGATCAACCACAATTTCACTCAAATCTAAGATATAAGATGTAAATGGTTGAAAGTCAAGGTCGTCTCCACATCCTTGAATACCTACTAGAATTTTCTCATTCGTACTTTCCTTACTAGAATAATCTAGCCCTTTCTTAAATTAAATACATTAAAAATATAACTCAATTTAAGAAAGATATTTTAATATTTTACTAACACCTTTTCCAAACGAAGTGACCAAAAATTTCTTTGCTAATAGAAATATTTTTTCTCCTTGGAAAATAATATCCATTCAATGACTTGGTGAAAAAAGATGGCCCACTTATACACATGCCCCAACAAAATGCATTGCCACTTTTAATAATGCATCGAACCAAAATTCAATAAGATTGATGGCTGATGCAGTAAAAACATATTATTAATGTAGATAATAGCTATCACCCATTGAAATATGTGTGGTAATTTTCAAATTGGTAGTAATGTTTTCAATTCAGCGCAATCAACCCACTACTCTTTGGTGTGATAATTAAAGTGCGAGATATATTTCTCACATCCTAATAGAGAATCGAATGAAAAAACACATTGAGATTCACATGCACTTCATTTGATAACCCATCCACTATATTGTTGTCATCTTGAAGTATTTGTATATTGAAGAGAAACTTGTAGTGATGTTCACTAAAACTTTGGCATCTTTTCATTTTATGGTCTACTGTCCTCCAAGGTTATCTTGAGTCTTTCTTCCCTCATATGTTTTTATTTTTTTTCTCCCTTTTCAGGAGTAATTTTTCCACTATCTCTTATTCTTTTCTTTGTTTATGAGAGATGTACATAGATATTATAGAAAACCTCCTTTTCAAGACCATTCTTTTGTCTTATTTTCCTTACATTCTACATTTCCCTTAAAGAAAGGTGTTAACGTTTTTTCCAAACAATGTAGTTAGTTGCTAAATTTTATAATTGTCACAATTGTAAACTAACTCTTTGTTAGTATTAGGATTTTCCAAAACTGCTCTCGATAATCGAACTATTATGAGTTGTAAGCTCATGTAGGAGTCCTTATCCACCCAATTGTCATAGATATCTTTAGCTAACTCCAGAACTCTTCTATTGTTACAAATGGAAGACATCTCTATGTAATTTTTATACATTGTGACTAATGCAAAACTATTACATGGTATTAAGGTGAGCATTTCCTACCCTACTATATCTTTTTTTTCTAACGGGGTCTCATAATTTTTTTGATTCTAGATCAATAAACATACTTGAGGGGTTTCGATCTTATTGTGAGGTTGTATTTAGTTAGGTTTTCTCCACTTCTTGGCTTTGACATATTTGTGGTTGTGCAATTTCTTTTTGAATATCTATGTCTCCTCTTACATGACACGCTCGCAAAGCATCCATTCGAAGTGGTATATATGTCAATTGGATCACGTTCATATCCCATCAATATAAGATCATTTTTGGCCAGTTTTGGTGAGTGAATTGTTTGACTTTAATTAATGAAAAATTATCGTGGCACTTCCTTCTCCCAATTCATGTACAAACATTGCTTCAACTACATGTGGGTCATGCCAATCCAAATGTTGGCTTCTTCACCATATCCATAGGGAATTTTTGGGGATGTTAAGTGTTGTGGCCATCTGTGTTTTGATTTCATTGGTAGCAGATGGAAAAATTGCATTTGAAGTCTCAATTCTCTTAAATTGTAGGTGGGTAGTGGATCTTCTCCCACCTATATTGTAGCCTTTGTTCTAGATCTATTATATATTAGGCTTCTGCCACCATTGTGTGTTGAACATGTTGGAAAATGAAATTCAGTTGAGAAATCGACCTTCATCACTTGCAGGTTTGTAGGCATCATGGCTATGTACATATGGTGTACCTAACCTTTCACTGTCACAAATTGTGGAAATCAAAGTAGTCCCTCCATCATTTAGTTTGCCACATTTGTTAATGCATCCTATGATTTCTTAGCCTCTAATGCCACAACATTCACAAAAAAAAGTCTTGGCATATCTTTATAATATATTAGAAGTTTTTCTTTGGATTTTCGAGATATTTTTATTTGACTTGCATATTGGGCTAGATTGTTTTTTTCTAGATACTATACAGTATTTGCAACTATAATAATTAATTGTGGTTTTCGACATGTACTTCTCACATATCTCCATCTTGTTCTTTGTTTTTCTGGTCCAAATATTTGGTGACTGCAAATGTTATTAATGCTATTCAACTTTTAGAAGGACAACTTGATTCAACATGGTTCGAAACCTATTTTGATTTCACTGGTGTGGCCCTTCATTTCTTGCATATTGTGGCCTTTAGCTTGCAAGAATTAGATTTGTGTTTTTTTATGAGATCTATTTACAGAAGATTCCAGGGGTTTCTTTGCTATTGATTTCACTTGCCAAATTATTGTGGCATGACCAATTCTTTCATAATAGGTAAACATTTGTAGGAACTAATTTAGAATAAGGTAGTTGAACAACATTGTAATGAGGTTCTTAATTTCTAGTCTATTGTTGTTGTATTATGAGTAGAGAATGAAACACCTGAAAATCAGTTCCAAACTACCATCACTAAGAAAATCAAGAAGGTTGATAATATAGAATCAACCATGGGAAAGTATTTCTAGAAACCTGTAGATGAATTTTTGCCCAAGATTGACTTTTTAGAGGAATTTGACTATCTGTCTCACTTAGAAAATGTTATATTGAAGAAAAAAATTTGTAGGTTGGAGGAAAAAAATGGCGAAAGGACCAGAGAGGTTTCTTATTTAAAACCCTCCATGGAAATTCTTCATGACGAAGTTGGCCCTCTTCATGAAAATAAAAGTATATTTTTTATCAATCTCAAACTTTAAAAGAGGATTGTGATGCATTGTCACTGCAGTTGACTGAGAAGAACAAGATTATACAAGGTTTATAGGAGAGCAAGCAGAACCTTGAGCAAGAAGTGATTCACCTATACAAATTTGAGAAGGAGACTATTGTTGTTGAGTTTCTAGGCTAACCTTCGTCTACCCTTCATGATATTTATTTTATCCTTTTTATTTGTGAGAAGCCTAATGTTGATGATTGTGACTCGCCACATGCTTTTGTGTCACGTAGTTTTGAAAAACATACTATTAGTATTGGCTCTCGATTGTTGATTAAAATGGAATATACTAGAGGAGGAAATGGAAAAAATGGACAAGGGATTTATGTTCCTATTGTTCCCAAAGTGAAAACATCTAAAGTAGGTCTTGGTTATGCTGCTACTTCTAAGCCGCTACCTACATCTAATTCCACTGAATTCGACAAGGTGTCTTTCATTGCAAGTGGAGTTCAAACTAAATTGTTGGAAGAGAAGTCCTCTGCTAATCATGTTGCATCGAATGATAAATTGGTTGATAGTGTCATTGTAAATGAAAATGTTGCTAATGTAAAGGCTTGTCCTCTTGTTTTTGCACAAGGAATTGAGTCTATGGAATAGAGATTTGAACCCAAAACAACATCTAATCCATATTTATGTAGGAGAAAAATGAAATATGGATTCAAACAAAAACACAAAGATACAAAGAAACATAATTTCAATTAATAAAATAGAAACCGTTGAAAATTGTTTACATACAAAGAGAAACAAACTAGCTCAAGTGATGGTAGCTTATCTCTGAGAAGATATGTGATGACTCCATGCCTTCTAAACTATGTTACAATGAGGCTAAGAGGCCTTTTTATTATTGAGAAGCAATGGAAATCTATTAACATCCAAAAACGTAACTCTAGGATATGAAGCACCAAGAGTTTGTGGGCCTCGTTGGGGTTAGTTGGGTACATCAACTTCTGAGGGTCATAAATTTAGGATATGATCTTTGTTTGATGCGTACGATACCTTGTTAGAAAGATCTACCCGAGGACATAAAATTTCAACTATAAACCTATGCCACAGCAAGGGTTTTCCCATTTTCCAAAAAAATCATTGTTTAGAGCCTCAATTCAACTCCGGAAGTTTAGGACCAGAAAAACTGCCAAAAATAGTAAACTATGCTAGAAATTAGGAAACAAAGGAAATAGTGTTGGGGGTCCAAGTGGTATTGGCAGGTGGCCACCAATATCCACTTGGATCAATATCCTCATACGAAAAAGAAGAATTTATCTAAGAATCGTAATGTTGTTGATTATGTAATCAAATTATTTGCAAAAATAAGGAGAAAGGTTGAACTATGGAACAATTTCGACAATAAGGATTGATTGTGGCAGGATTGATGGATGGTCATGGCATCATTTGAATAGATGCTTGTAGACTTCATAAGATTGTGTCTCATCAGTTGTGCAGTAATACAACATTCCTATTATTTGTTGTAGATTTTTGTTGCTCATTTAGTTGTTTTTCAAAGGGGAGAGATGATGTTGAGATAGATTCTTGATTGTTGCTAGTCCCTTAGTTGAGTTTTAGGGGCAGAAGTTATATGATGATAGATATTTTTGTCATTTCTTTGTTGTCTTTTACTATCTTTTATTAGTGTTGATGGTAACAATGTTTTTACATCTTCGTGAGTTTTGTTGTATTATGTTTGAGCTGAATTTTCCATATTGACATGCCTCATTGTTCATTGGTTGGATGATGATGTTTCTTTTGTTTGAATCCATTTTTATGGTTCTTTATTGATGCCTATTTGAAACATTTATGAGGTGGTTGTCAATGCTTTCCTTCTTGTTCCTCTGCAACATCTTCTACTTCCGAGATCAACCAAGCTCATTGAGGTTTTATGGCTCTCATCTTCATGTTTTTGGTACTTCTGGATTGGAGTGGGGTTTTGTACTTATCATTCATTTAGTGGATCATTGTGGGATCTACAATTTTTGCTTTATAGTTATTTGATAAATTCCAACTTTCTATCCTTTCGAGAGGATTTTTTTTCCTACAATTTTTTCTCCTTTTCTTGCTTACGAGAGTTTATACTCAGGTACCTTATTAGGTCTTACTTCCTATGTTTCTCTTAAGGGAGGTGTTATTGTTGGGATTATCCAATGGCCATTTTCTTGATAAGCCAACTATTCTGGCTTGTTAGTTCACATAAAATTTCTTATATGCACATTTGTCATAACTATTTTTAGCTAATTTTGAGTCTCTTCTATTACTATAAATGGAAGACATCTCTATGTATTTTGTGAGTAATACAAACCTCTTACACTCATCAAATTCATATGCTTAAGAAACTCAGTGCTTAAATAGAAGTCTTACTCTTATATTTTCACAAAGCAAATCTAATGATAGATATATCATTCTCTCTCATAATTTTTATTAAATAATTTGAAGTTCTTATATTTAAAATATTATTTTTCCAACATTTATGCAATTTATTTCTAAAATCTTATAAATGCCAATAGTGCAGAAACAATAATTTACCCATTAGCTATTATATAGTTCAAACTCGTCAAGAAGCCGTAAGCTATAACAAAGTAGCAATATATATCAACATATTGGCTAAAAGGTTTTTCCTAGTCGAATTTTATCTTTGGGTATTCTATTGTGATGTTTCTGTAAATTGTTATTTTACATATGATGTACATAAGCTAGTACCTCGGTCACCTTGACATCATGAGATGAAATTTAGATACAACCATTTCAAATATTTCATTGTAGGAAGAAGCCTTTCTAAATAAATAGCAAATATTTGTATAAAGTCTAGTTGAAGGAACCCTTTATTCCTGTAACAAAATTCGTTTTGCAATTGGGAATACAAAAAATTCGAGTTTTCATAGATATCGAACTCTGAGAGAAATTTTGATTTTGGAAATTGTTAAATCCAAAATCCAGAGTTTTCATAGATCCCGAACTTTGATGGAAATTTTGACTATTTAAGTCTATTCAAAGTCATTTCAAAATCAGACAAATAGTGTTCCATCACCATATATGCACCATGAGAAACCTATAATCAACCTTGAATTTTTTTTTTCAGATTTTTTAAAATTAGTAGCAAAAACAATCAATTTACTGCAAGATCAGCTTAAGCAAACAACTTACAATAGAGATTCACCATATGTTCCAATGCAAGGCATTTCAGTGGTTTAGTAGGAGACCTTGTTTGGTTTGGTAGTAGACGTGTGGACTGAAGCTACAAAAAATTTGGCTTCCCTAATGTGTGGACTGAAGCTACAAAAACATTGTGTTGTAAGAAACATTAGAACTTAGACTTGCCTCTACCTTCCTCTACCCTTCAGGATCTTTATTATAGCCTTGTTATTTGTGAGAATCCTAATGTTGATAATTGTGACTCATCACATGCTTTTGTGTCATCTAGATTTGAAAATGATGCTATTGGTATTGGCTCCTGATTTCTAATTAAAATGGGATATACCAGAGGAGGGCATGGAAAAAATAGACAAGGGATTTATGTTCCTATAGTGCCCAAAGTGAAAACATCTAAAGTAGGTCTTGGTTGTGCTGCTACCTCTAACCCACTACCGACATCTAATTCCATTGGATTCGAGAACGTGTCTTTCGTTGCAAGTGGAGTTCAAACTAAAATTGTTGGAAGAGAGGTCCTCTACTAATCATGTTGCATGGAATCATAAATTGGTTGATAGTGTCATTGTAGATAAAAATTTTGCTAGTGTAAAGACTTGTCCTCTTGTTTGTGCATAAATATTTGAGCCAGTGGAATAGAGAATTGAATCCATATCAACATCTAATCTAGATTTTTGCAACAAAAACATGAAATATGGATTTCGACCAAAACATAGAGATAAAACGAAACAAAATTTCAATTAATAAAATAACAACTATTGAAATCTCTTTACATACATAAGAGAAAAAAATTAGCTCAGGTGATGGTATCTTATCTCTAAGAAGAGATGTGACGGCTACATGTCTTCTAAACTGTGTTATAATGAGGCTCAAAGGCCTTTTTATTATTGAGAAATAATGGAAAACCCTAAACACCCAAAAACCTAACCCTATGAGAAGAAACACCAAAAGTTTGTGGGTCTTGTTGGGGTTAGTTGGTACATAAACTTCCTAGGGTCGTAACTTTGGCATAAGATCTTTGTTTGATGTGTGTGATACCTTGTTCGAAAGATCTATCTGAGGAAAACAACGTTTGAATATAAAATCTTACCATAGGCTACAAGTTTGCCCATTTTCCAAAAAATTGTTATTTAGGGCCTCAAAACAGATATGGAAGTTCACGACTCGAAAAACTATAAAAATAGTAAATTGTGCTAGAAATTAGGAAATTGAAAGGAAATAGTGTTGGGGTCCAAATAGAATAGAAGGTGGCCACCAATATCCACCTAGATCAACATCCTCATATGAAAAAAAGGAATTTATTCAAGAATCATAATGTTATTGATTATATATAATCAAATTATTGCAAAAATAAGGAGAAAGGTTGAACTGTGGACCATTTTTTACCATAAGGATCAATTGTGGCAAGGTTGATGGATGGTCATGGCATCATTTGAATAGATGTTTGTAGACTTCATTAGATTGTGTCTCATCAATTGTGCAGTAATACAACCTTCCTATTATTTCTTGTTGATTTTTGTTGGTCACTTAGTTGTATTTCAAGGAGGAGAGATGATGTTGAAATATATTCTTCATTGTTCTTAGTCCTTTAGTTGAGTTTCAACATAAAAAGTTAGATGATGACATATATTGTTGCCATTGCTTTGTTGTTGATTATCTTTGATTAGTGTTGATGGTGACAATGTTTGTACATGTTCGTGAGTGTTGTTGTATTTGTTAGTTCTCATAGCATCAGATATGTTATAGGCTTAAAATTTTGTGTAGAGGATAGAATACATGAGATCTCAAAAACCCATAAATCGTTTCTATAAATTCTGTCTAGAAATGACTTAATTAGATTATTAACCAGATTTTAAATATTTCCTAACTCTATACCTAGGGAATTTGGTTAATTAATCAGTATTAATTAATTCAAGGACAGAGTCATCTAGAAACTCACATGAATCGATCCAGAGATGATGCTAGCAATCAATTATGTTTTAATCTTAGTTGTTGGTGCTCTAATAGAGGATTAGAAGAGGAGGACGATGTGGTGATGGAGAATAAACTTGAGAGGTTCGATTTCGGAGTAGATCGATTTCTAGAGTAGTAGCAGTTAGTTGAAGAAGAGAGAGCTAGAGATCGAAGCAGTAAGAGAGGGGAAGAGATAGTGAATCTAGAGGAAGATTTCCAGATCTGTTGAGTGCATTTTCAAAGAGGTAGAAGAGCCACATAGTAGTAGTCTCTAGAGGCAGTTACAATTTTGTTGGGGAAAGACGAGTTTTAGTGCCAGAAGATGGACAAAGGTTCTAGATGCCAAGAGAGAAATTTTCCCAGACAATGGCAGAATAGATGGCTTAAGGAGAGGTTGATTTAGACTAGGTTAAGAAGGGACCACGCTAGGGTGATGTAGTAGTTGCGTAGAGGCAGTTTGGATGGCTCACTTGGAGCTATAGTCAAAGCCTAGATTTTCTTCTCGGGTGAGGAAAATTACTCACTAGATTTTTGCTAGTATTTTCTCTATAGGATTACCAGTATTCAACATCCAGATTGTAATCAGATTATTTCACTGCTGCTTAATAATAAAACCCTCAGCTACTACACCAGTTTTACCAAGTTGGGTTTTTCTGGAGACTTTTTGTCCAAAAATAATTGCGTTATTTTATGTGTGTGTGCTAGCATTTATTCCTGTGTTAATTCTTCCGTAATTTTATTTGTGTAGATTGTAGTTTGATTTATTTAATATTTGATGTAGCAAACAATAAATAAATTATTAATTAAATTAACATTTAGGAGAATAATTCCCAGTTGTTGCAATAGGATTTCGTATTGGAATTTTCACATGGTATCGAAGCTAAGTTGACAAGCCGAAGAGCTCGGAAAACGAAGGAAAAAGGATTTTGCTACTCAGCAAGGGCATCAGGCTGAAATTCCCAAGAAAACTCAATCATTCTGCCAGAAAGCCAAACTACTTGTGGAGGTTTGATTTTTCTGAGTGAGGGACAAATTTTTTTTGTCTTTCTAGATAGAGTGATTCCAGAGGTAGAGGGAGAAGATCATATTTTTTGTTGGGTAGATCTCTAGCTGGACACAGTGGTTTTTGCAGCAGTTCGCTAGAGCAAAGCCAATGTCATGTGGAAGGAAGAAGAGCACACACAGAGGGAAAAGTTCCTCACGGAACTTCTAGTCTCGATAAGTTCGATTTTTCCTTGTAGATCAACAGTCGTTGTGAGAAGATATTCTCACTCCAGAAAGGAGTGTGAATAGAAGAGCAGCAATTGAGCAGAAAAAAGAGAGGAAGTTTTTGACATTTTATTGAGATGGCCACAACTGGGCTGAGAAATCAGGATAGGTTGGATGGCTCCTCCAACTATGTCATCTGAAAGGCTAGGATGTCCTTGCTGTTGGATGAATATGGCCTAAAGCTCTATATAGACATCATTGTGGTAGTTCCCCGAGATGTAGGTAAGTTAAAAGAATATAGGAAGGAAATGGAAAAAAAGCGGTTGATCCTGGATATAGTCTCACACATAGTTAGAAAGGATAATGCCAAAGAGATGTGGGATGCTATTTCCAAGCTATATCAGGGCACTTCTGAATAGCGTAAGATGTACTTAGAGAAGAAGTTGAGATGCATTAGAATACAGAAGAGAGAAGGCATCGATCCCTTCCTCACCAAGATTCAGGAGGTCTGGGACTAGTTGTCAGTTGTTGGGGTAGCGCCTCAACCCACAGAGCTTATGAGATTAGCACTCAACAGTGTCTCCGAGCAATGGCAAGTCTTTGTCCAAAGCATATTGGGCAAAGGCAAGCTACTGGATTAGGACAAGATGTGGGCTAACTTTCAATAGGAGGAATTAAGGTGAGCTCTTCTAAAGAGCTCCATCAGTGGTAGCAGCAGTGGACAGAAGCAGGTGAAGGAGGAGGAGAATCTGGCCCTCACATCTAAGGGGCCCAGTCAGGGATAGGGGGAGCAACGAAAGAATAATAAGGACCTATCGAAGGTCAAGTGCTTCAGGTGTGGTAAAATTTTCGCTACAATATACAATGCCCTCTTAGAAAGAAGGACAAATAGGAGAAGCAGGATCAGGATGAAACAAAAGTGAAGATCGATATGTTATCCTCCAAGTTGGAGGAATACTTCGTTATGATCACCGACATCCCTCCAGGAATGAGGTGGGGTGATTTTGAGTTGTATCCCCAAAGTGCTACAGATGGGAAGGAACCTTGAGGAGTCCACCTCATGGATCAATACCTTGCTATGAGGGCCCACAATTTTCAATAGCAGGATTGATCAGTGATAGTTAATGCAGTCAGATGCCAGAGTGACAGTTGCAGAGACTAGTAGCAGTCATATGCTAGGGAGCACATTGAAAAGTTGGTAGCAGTGCAGTTGGCACATTGCAGAGTTAGTAGCAACGCATATTCTTCAGCGACAGTGCGGATACTGGCAGCATTCAGAGACCTGGGTAACATATGAATTATACTAATCATAGTGATTCAGTATTTTGGATGCTTTTCAGTTGTAAATGTTGTAGTTGCAGCAACAACATATGAGAGGGAGTTGCAGTGTAGATGCAGTGTTGGTAGCAATTCACCAAGGTCAGCAGCAACACAGATGTAGTGAATATCATATTTTCACAGTGATTACTGGGCAAAAGTAGCTAGACATCAGCAACATGACAAGAGATGAAGCAGAGACAAGGTGTTGCTACAGGGTGTGCAGTAGCACTAGAACACATTCCTCGCTAAGAGGGAGTGTTAGTTTTTGTAGCATCATATGTGTTCTAGCCTTGAAATGTTTTGGAGAGGCTAGAATACATGAGATCTCCAAAACCTAGAAATTGTTTATGGAAATGTCGCCTAGAAATGACTTAATTAGATTATTAACCAGTGTTTATATATTTCCTAAGTCTAAACTTAGGGAATATGGTGAATTAATATGTATTAATTAGGTCAAGGTGAGGATCGTTTAAAAACTCACACATATTGATCTAGAGATGATCCTAGCCATCGATTCTGTTTTAATCTTGGTCGTTGGTGCTCCAGCAGAGGATTATAAGAGCAGGTCGATGTGGTGATGGAGAATGCAATTGAGAGGTCTGATTTCTGAGCAGATCAATTTCCAGAGTAGAAACAATTAGTTGTTGGAGAGAGAGCTAGAGATTGAAGCAGTAAGAGAGGGGCAGAGAAAATGAAGCCGGAGGAAGGTTTCTAGATCCAGTGAGTGGATTTGCAGAGAGGCAAAATAGCCACAAAGAGGTTGACACTTGGGCAGCACAATAGTCTCTAGAGGCAGTTTGATTCTTTTGGGGAAAGATGAGTTTCAGTGCCAGAAGCTGGACAAGGGTTCTGGAGGCCATGAGAGACATTTTCACAGATAGCAGCAGACTAGATAGCTTGAGGAGAGGCTGATTCAAACTAATTGTAGAAGGCACTGTGCTAGGGTGACGTAGTAGCTACACAAAGGATGTTTGGACAACTCACTTGGAGTTGCAATCAGACCCTAGATTTTCATGTGGGGTGAGGAAAATTCTTCACTAGATTTTTGCTAGTATTTTCTCTACAGGATTGTGAGCATTCGAGATCCAAATTGTACTCAAATTATTTCACCACTATTTAATAGTAAATCTGTTAGCTGTTGCACCAATTTTCCCAAGTTGGGTTTTTCCGAAGAATTTTTGTCTGAAAATAATTGTGTTATTTTATGTGTGTGTGCTATCATTTATTCTAGTGTTTATTCTCCTGCAGTTTTATTTCTGTAGATTGTAGTGTGATTTACTCAGTATTTGCTGTAGAAAATAGTAAATAAATTGTTAAATTAGATTAACAATTATGAGAATAATTTCAAGTTTGCAATAGAATTTCGTATTGGAATTTTCACAGTATTGTGTTTGAGTTGATTTTTCCATATTGACAAGCCTCTTGTTCATTTGTTGGATGATGGTGTTTCTGTTGAAGATAATGGAGAATCCTATAATAGTGTGAGTTGGTTCACGAGACCTTAGGATAGGAATTGGTTTCTATTTCTTAGGTTATGGTTCTAACTTCCCTAAAACCATGTATGCTATATAATGTTTGAAGTATATTGAGAATGTAGAGCGTTCTACAGAGCTAGACTCTCCTGGTTCAGACTCTCCTTCGTAGAGCTGACCAATGGGTTATTTATTTATTAATTCAAGCATCTAATTTTAACATGGTATCAGAGCTACAAGGCTGATTTATTTTTTTCCCGACAGTCGCCCCACCTGCAGCTTGAGAGGGCGTCGACATCTTGCTGGTGTCATGGAGAAGCTGGAGAATCTGTGAGGAGGTCGTGGTGCAACAGAGGAATTGCTGCCTGTTGCAGGAAAATGTCGAATTGGCTAACTGGAAACATGGACGCATGGAGGTCATGTTGAACACTAGAAGCTGCATCCTTTGTTCATGTTGAATCTGTTGGATTGGTTGTAGATCAGGTAGATCTATATCGTAAACGCTGTCTTTGATAAAGATCTCGGGTAGATCTATCATTTTTTTCTGTCAAGTTTTTATTTTGAATCGTCGAGATGAATAATCAAATAATCTAAGTATACTTGAATGAGCATAACAAAATTGATGGCTCCAATTATTCGAATTGGAAATTCAAGATGCAAACTGTGTTAGAAGTGTAGAGTGCTTGGGCGATTGAAAATGGGGATGAGCCAAAGCTAGCAGCTGGAGTAGCATCAGTCCCAGATTGGGAGAAGAGAGAAGGTAAAGCAAGGACGCTGTTGAAGATGTCAGTGAAAGACTGCATCATACCGCATATCAGAGAATGTCAATCAACAAGCAAAATATGGGGAGTATTGAAGGATTTGTATGAGATCAGGAATACAAATCGGCTTCTGTTCTTGAAGAGAAAGATTCTATCCATGAAGATGGAGGAGAATGAAACAATTGCTTCCTTCATAGTGAGGATCAAAGATCTGAAGAACAAATTGGCAGATATTAGTGAGGTAGTTGCAGATGCAGATTTAGTCACAATTACCATGAATGGTATGACCGATGATTACCAAATGTTTATCAATGGGATAAGTGCAAGAGAGACAATCCCAAAGTTTGAAGAACTGACAGGAATATTAATGCAAGAAGGTTGACTCTGAAGCCCTAGAGTGCAAATCTTGCGTTAATAGCAAAGAAGAACTTCTTCAAAGGAAAAGGAAATCCACCACAACAAAACAAAGGAAGCCCACAGAAAAGACCGAATCAAACTCAAGGTATGCATCTGAATAGAAACAACTCTGAAATTAAATGTTTTTATTGCGGGAAAATTGGTCATATGGCTAAGGAGTGTAGGAAGAAGAAATATCATGAACAACAGCAGAGGCAGAACAAACATGCAAGTCATCTCGCAAATGATAATCATGTGCAGAACTTCATATTCTTCATGGTAGACTTTGATGAGAATGTTGATGTAGACATCTGGTATGTAGATTCGGGAACATCCACACATATGACAGGGAACAGACAATGGTTCGAAGATTTTAAGGAAATCAACGACAAAGCACAAATCTACCTTGGTGATGATAGAAGTCATCAAATTAAAGGGTGTGGGAAAATTTCTGTTATTTTACCTAATGGTACTGTAAGATATATTCATAATGTCATGTATGTAAGAATTTGATTTATGTATCCATGATTACAGATCAAGATCTCAAAGTTGAACTTTTAAAATCTAACTGTTATATTAAAGATCTGTTGGATGGCATGAAGACTATTGCTTCATGAATTCAAACAGGAGGTCTGTATGAATTGGATGTGAGACCAGCCCTAGTTTCAGCTTTGACAACAACGAGTTTGACTACAGAAGAGCTGTGGCATCAGAGAATTGGTCATATCAACTACAACTATTTGTTGTTACTTTAGAAAAAGGAAATGGTAAGAGATCTTCCTATATTAAAAAAGTGCATAATGATTGTGATGCTTGTACATTAGGAAAGATGCATAGAGAAGAATTCCTTTTTCGAGTAGAAAGGAAACAAAGAGACATACTTGAATTAGTGCACACAGACCTTTGTGGACTCATGCAAACAAAGTCATTAGGAGGTGCACTGTATTTTTTACTATTTGTTGATGACTACAGTAAGAAAAGTCACACATTTGAATACTTTAAGCAGTTCATATATATGATTGAAAAGCAAACATGGAAGCACATAAAAAGTCTCCACTCCGATCAAGGGGGAGAATACAGGAAGGAGGAACTTACCAAGTGTTTTTAAAGACCATGGGATATTACATCAATTCACAATACCCCATACTCTTCAGTAGAACGAAGTAGTGGAAAGAAAGAACAAAACATTGGTGGAATGTGCTAGGAGCATGTTGAAAGGTAAGGATCTTTCGAATTATTTTTGGGCTAAAGCATTGAATACTGCAGTTTAATTGAAAAATAGGAGTCCTACAAAGAGTCTCGAGTTTAAAACTCCTTATGAAGCATTATATGGATTTAAGCCCGTGGTAAAAGATTTAAGGGTATTTGGGTCTAAAGCATTTTCTCACATTCCAAAGGAAGACATAAGAAAACTATATTCAAAAGCCATCAAATGTACGTTTGTAGGGTATTGTTCACAATTTAAAGCTTATAGATTATTTAATCCCTCTACTCACAAGATTTTTGTTAGTAGAGATATCATATTCCATGAGCAGGTTTATGATGAATCCGATAAGCGCAATGAGGAATGGGATATTCCGTTCTTGGTGGAAGGAAGTGAAGAAACAGGAAACAACCATGATCAATAGAAAAAGGCAGAAGAAGAGAATTCAGATGCAGTAATCAAGCTGAGTCCATCAAAGGAAACTCAGAATGGGTTAGAAGCTACACCAACGCTCAGAAGATCAGGTAGGCAGATTCAATTGCCTACTAGATACAGGGAAAATGCTTTTATAACTAGTATGATGAATGTTGTTGAACCTTCTATTTATAAGGAAGAAAATGAATGAATGGAAAACAACTATGGAATAGGAATATGAATCTATAATCAGAAACAACACTTGGGCACTGATTGAACTTCCTGAAGGGAAACAAACCATAGGTTGTAAATGGTTGTATAAACCCAAGATTAATGCAGATGGAACCATAGATAAATTAAAAGCTAAATTGGTAGCAAAAGGGTATTCACAAAAAAAGGCATTGACTATGAAGGAACCTTTTCCCCCGTAGCTAAACTAAATACTATCAGAATGTTGATTGCTTTAGCTACTAAGAAACATTGGATGATTCACCAACTAGAAGTAAAATCTACATTTTTAAATGGGGAATTAAAAGAGGAGGTTTATTTAGAGCAACCTAAGGGGTTTTTCCAGGAAGGGAAAGAACATTTAGTCTATAGATTAAAGAAATCTCTATATGGACTAAAAGAAGCACCCAGGTCCTGGTATGAAAAGGTTGATTCATTTTTTCTGCAACTTGGTTACAATAGAAGTAAAAACGACCCTAATTTGTATACCATGAAAGATGAAAAGGGGCACATAGTGTTGATTTCTTTGTATGTAGATGATTTAATTATTACAGGTGATGCTATTTCTCTAAACAAATAAATCAAGCAACAAATGTCATAGGTGTTCAAAATGAAAGACCTTGGTGAATTAAGATACTATTTGGGTCTTGAGATCTGGAGAGATTTAGGAAAAACTTTTCTGTCCCAGGGTAAGTATGTCAGATATCTACTAGAAAGATTCAGGATGGATCAGTGTAAGGTTGCAATAGTACCACTACAACAGAACATTAAACTTCAGAGTGAGGATGGCTCTAAAGAGGCAGATGCGACACTTTATAAACAAATGGTTGGGATCTTAATCTACCTGAACACTACTAGACCATATTTGGGAGTCATTGGAATGCAACAAAAGGTGTTTTAAGGTATCTACAAGGAACTATATACTATGGTATTATTTATACTGATTCTTATGATGTTAGATTGACAATATTTACAGATTCTGACTAGGATGGAAATGTAGATGACCGCAGATCCATAACAGGCTATTCATTCAACATTGGATCCGGGGTGATTACATGGAGTAGTAAGAAATAGAACATAGCTTCCTTGTCTTCAGCGGAAGTAGAGTATCGAGCTATGTGTGCAACAACATGTGAGGCAGTTTGGTTGCGGAGACTTCTCCAGGATGTCGGGGAAGAACAAAAAGATGCAACAACAATCAGATGTGACAACCAGAGTTCAATCAAACTTGCTAATAATCCAGTGTTTCACAAGAACACTAAACACATTGATACACAATTCCACTTTTTCAGGGAGAAAGTTCAATCAAAAGAAATCCATCTTGTATATTGTAAAACATGTGATAATGTTGCAAACATTGTAACTAAGCCTCTTGGAAAAATTAAGTTTAAAATGTTTAGGGAGATGTTAGGCATATTTGTGAACCCCTTCTCCATTAAGGGGGAGTGTTGAAGATAATGGAGAATCCTATAATAGTGTGAGTTGGTTCACGAGACCTTATAATAGGAATTGGTTTCTATTTCTTAGGGTATGGTTCTAACTTCCCTAAAACCATGTATGCTATATAATGTTTGAAGTATATTGAGAATTTAGAGCGTTCTGGAGAGCCAAACTCTTTTGGTTTAGACTCTCCTTCGTAGAGCTGACCAGTGGGTCTTTTATTTATTAATTCCAACATCTCATTTTAATAGTTTCTTTTGTTTGAATCCCTTGTTATCATTCTTTATAGATGCCTGTTTAAAGCATTTATGAGGTGGTTGTCAATGCTTTCCTTCTTGTTCCTCTGTAACATCTTCTACTTTCGAGATCAACCAAGCTCATTGAGGTTTTATGGCTCTCATCTTCATATTTTTGGTACTTCCTTATTGGAGTGGGCTTTTGTACTTCTCATTCATTCATTGGTTCATTGCGGGATCTATAGTTTCTACTCCATACTTATTAGATAAATTCCAACTTTCTATCCCTTCGAGAGGATTTTTTTTCATATGAGTTTTTCTCCTTTTCTTACTTACGAGAGTTTGTACTTAGGTACCTTATCACACTTTACTTCCTATGTTTCACTTAAGGGAGGGTGTTATTGTTGGGATTGTCCAATGCTCCTTTTCTCGATAAGCCAACTATTATTACTTGTTAGTTCACATAGAAGTTCTTATCCACACATTTTTCATAGCTATTTTTAACTAATTTTAGATCTCTTCCATTGATCTGGATTTAAACAGGAACGCAACAAATTACAAAGATAACCATAAATACAGATATGCAATGGAAATAATACTTTATTTCATTAATGTAAAATACTAAAATATGCTTACAAACAGAAATGAGAATAAACCAGCTGGCGATGGTAGCTTATCTCTGAGAAGAGATGTGGCGGCTACATGCCTCTCCACCCCACTACAATGAGGCTCAAGGGCCTTTTTATTATTGAACAATAAGAGAAAACCCTAAACAACCAAAACCCTAACCCGAGGAGATGAAACACCAAGAGTTTATGGGCCCCATTCGGGTGAGTTGGACAGCGAACTTCCCGGGGTCATGACTTGGTCATATTATCTCTTTTTGACACGCATGATAGCCCGTTGGAAAGATCTCTCCGAGGAATACGACGGAAAATACTATTTTAGAAAAAAAATATCTGGCGGTAGATTTCCAAAAAAACGTCATTTAAGGCCTCAAAAACGTCGGAAACGACGTCGGAAGTTTAGGACCTGAAAAACTGCTAAAAATAGTAAACTGTGCTACAATTAAGGAAACTGAAAAAATGAAAGTGACAGTTGTGGGGGTCCAAGTGGGATAGATGGGTGGCCACCAACATCCACCTGGATCATCCATTTCTATAAATGGAAGACATCTCTATATATTTTTCATACCTTGTGAGTAATACAAACCTCTTACGCTCATCAAATTCATAAGCTTAAGCAAGTCAGTGCTTAAATAGAAGTCTTACTCTTATATTTTCACAGAGCAAATCGAATAAAGGATTTGGCATTCTCTCTCATAATTTTTTTTTAAATAATTTGATGTTCTTATATTTGAAATATTATTTTTCCAACATTTATGTAATTTATTTCTCAAATCTTATAAATGTCAATAATGCATAAACAATAATTTATCCATTACCTATTTTGTGCTTCAAACTCGTAAGTAAGCTGTAACAAAGTAGCAATATGTGTAACATATGGGCTAAAAGGTTTTTCCCAATAGAATATTAGCTTTGGCTATTCTATTGTGATGTTTTTGTAAATTGTTATGATGTGTGAGAGGTTCATTTTACAACCCAACATGATGTGTAACAGGTTAGTCGGTCATCAAAATTGAAATTATACTCATGTCTAACATCAAAATTTTAAAAAATCTAGATAAAAATAACTATATAAAACATTTAAATAATATCACCTCATAAAAATAATTATAAGTAAAGAAATTGGATCTCTCTAGGCTCATGTTAGATTTGTATTTAAAATAGATCTATGCTGGTTATTTTACATATCATGTGCATAAACCAGTACCTCGATCACCTTGATATCACATAATGAAATTTATGTACAACCATTCCAAATATTCCATTGTACAACCATTCCAAATATTCCATTGTAGGAAGAAGCCTTTCCAAATAAATAAGAAATCTTTGTACAAAGTCTTTAGTTGAAGGAGCCCTTTATTCCTGTAACAAAATTCGTTTTGCAATTGGTATTACAGAAAATCAGAGTTGAGTTTTCATAGATATCGAACTCTGACAGAAATTTTGACTTTGGAAATTGGTAACTTTGAAATCCAGAGTTTTCATAGATCCTGAACTTTGGTGGAAATTTTGATTATTTAATTGTATTCAAAGTCATTTCAAAATCAGGCAAAGCAGTGTTCCATGACTGCTGAGAAACCTATACTCAACCTTGAAATTTCTTTCAGATTTTTATAAATTGGTAACCAAAAACAATCAATTTACTACCAGATGAGCTTAAGCAAACAACTTACAATAGAGATTCACCATATATTCCAACGCAAGGCATTTCGGTGCTTCAGTAGCAGACCGTGTGGACTGAAGCTACAAAAAATTCCGGCTTCGCTACCGTGTGGACTGAAGCTACAAAAACACCACCGTGTGGACTTTCCTCTATGATGTTTTTCAGCTCGCCTAGAATTTTTATGATTTTTCTCATATTTTTCCATTTTTTACAATTTTTGTTTGCCCATTTTCCTATTTTTCGCGGTAGCAACTACCACTCAAATATAATGATAACTTTTTATATATTTGCTTACAGTCAGTATCGGTCGTCATCCGATAATCTGCAGCTCCCTTAACAAAGAGGAACCTCAAGGAAATACGATGATATTCATCAGGAAAAAACAAATAATCAATTATGTGTTGCATTTGGCTATTTAATTTAATTCATATTAATGTTTTACATTAGACTTCTCCCTACTGAACCAAAAATGAAAGTAGATTCTAAGAGATTTTAAAACATGAAATTAAGTATATTTAATTGAATTAAGCTTGGATCGTTTTGAGAAATAGCTATATAAATGTGTTGTTAATGTATTTCTCTTATAAATAAGGATAACATTACTGTAAATAAAATAAATATTATATATCATTTTCTTGGGACAAAAAAGTATTTTGTTTTAAGAAATATTTTTTTATTTTAGTTATTTATAATAGAATTTAATATTAATTGAATTGTTTTAAATATTAATATAATCATATTAAAAATATTAATGTGGTCGATATAGTCAAGGTTCTATAAATATAATAAAAAATTAGTAACACAAAAATTATTGTAATACAAAAATTATTGTAATATGAATATTTTACTAATGTACACATTTATGTGATTAATTATGTATAAAAAGGTTATGGGTCAACTTTAATTTGAGAAAAAAAAAGGAATTAAGCATCTTATTGTAAAATGGATCATTTTGTTAAATAAAATTTGCTTATATATTAATTTATCTATCTAATTAGAATATGAACTTATTAGAATTGGAATAACTTCAAATCCCTAGGAAATTCGTGAGTAGGGAGCCATGTGGCAGACTAAGCAAATGTTGAGCATAACATATTATTTTAATCATTAAGATTAAGCATATGTTGAGCATATTATTTTAAGACAACTTTATATTTAAGATAAAAACAATTTGAGACAAAAATATTTTAAGGCAACTTTATATTTAAGACAATAATAGTTTAAGACAAAGTTTTATATTTAAGACAATTATTTCAAGACAAAACTTTATATTTAAGACAATGGCCAGTTAAGACAATGACAATTAAGACGAAATCCATTTAAGACGGTTAATAATTAAGACAAAACCATATCAATTTAAGTCAATATTATCTAACACCTCTAAAATTGACTCTAACAGTGCGCCCTAAGTTTGCCAGCTTGCAGACTACAACTTTCTCACACCTATATTGAGGCTTGGGCTCTTCATTTTTTGGGGGTAGCTGATTCTGAAAAATGCGACATCTTTTTCTTGCAAGATTTCCTCGACATCAATTCCTCTTATGTCCCTTTGATATATGTTGATACGCTACTACTGTATCGTGCTTATATTGAGGTTGTTATTTCACTTACCAATCACATTATCTTATATAAAGACAATGATTTGTTGGGCTCTTCATTTTTTGGGGGTAGTCGACTCTCAAGAATGCGACAACTTTTTTGGCAAGAATATGTGGACACCAATTCCTCTTATGTCCCTTCGATCTATGTTGATACGATTAGAGACAACTTGTCTGCCATTGCATTCGGGAAGTTTGTACAAAAATTCCATCAGTGGATACGAGATGATTATATTTTAATTTTTGAAAATAGATATTCAAGCGACATGAAATTTAATCATATCAATTCCTTTCTTTTATATTATATTTTTCCCTTTACATTAATCCTTTTAAATTAAATATAAAATTAGAATATGTTAATTATATTAATTTTTAATTAATTATAAAATTACAATATAACATTTTGAAAAGTTGGAATATTTTAAACTAAATTTTAAGTTTTTTTTTTTGGTCAAGTTGTCTGTGTTCCTTGATGCTTGACCTGTGGCTTGAGAAACCGTGACCTAGGGGCATTTAATTTGTCAAAGTCACCCAAGGATCACACCCGTCCTGGGCCACCAGCCCTAAGCTGACTGGATTTTAGCATGTCTCCTCCCCCTAGCACAGGCACAACAACCTCTGTGAGGTTTGATCCTAGGTCACCTTGCTAACGAGGCTCATCGTCAACCGATTGTGCTAGTGAGACTTGACTTAAGTATTTTATTTAATGTATATTTATTTGGATATTAAATATTACATAAAAGTAATAAATTAAAAATAATTTGATTTCAAAAAAATTACAATATACATAACACATCTAAAAATATAAAAAATAAATATATAAAAATTATTATTTTTTGGTTGACCTAACTCACGGGGATTTGAACTTTGAATCTCAAGCTTTTACATAATACTTCATAACAAGGTGATTGTCAATTGAGTTGCACTCCATGAGCTATTTTTTTAATATATATGATTTTTTTTTTTTTAAATTACTTCAACTAAAACTTTGATGAAAATGGTTTGAAGATGGCCACAAACTATGGTAGAAACAAAAATATTCTGCACGTGGTGGTTTAAGGCAGACTACTAACCAAAAAAAGCATGCTCATGGAGCATAAATCTATCTCTCGGTACAACTTTGAATCTAGAAATGGCTATCTTTGGTTGTATGCTCAGGAAGCAAGTTTAGGTTGTGGATCAGGCTCGCTTGATAAATCATTGAATGATGATTCTTCAAAATCCCCCCCTATCAGATACAAGGTGAGAAGATGAAGAAACCTTCACCACAAGACTAGTCAATACTCGAGAACAAATTTTGTGGTTTGGTCGGAATATCTTCTTGGTTGTTGAAGATCATTGCCAAGAAGCGATCCATCCAAGGTGAATCTTAGTTCTTGTAGGAGTTTTATTTTTGGAACATTTGTTTGAATGATGAACATGCTTACCACAATTCTCATAAGGGCGAAGATCAAAACATTGATCTTTCATATGACCAACCCAATCACAATGTTGGCATTTGAAAATTGTGGTTGTTGTGCAACAAGAGCAAGTGAATATGGATCATCCTGAAGGGATCCAATGCTGTGAAACTGGATGGGCTTGGAATATTTCGGAATATGAAAGAACATATCTGTTAGGTCCCTATACTACTAGTGTAACCCCTTATTGTTATTAGTGCAACCCTCTTATTATATTGTTGTGCCCATACAGTCCCCAAATTGTTATTATTATGCCCCATAGAAGCCCACTATTGTTATTGTTGTTCCCTTATATTATTATTGTTATGTTGTTCTGATTACATTATGACCCCTTAGACTCCTATATATAGAAAGGAGGTATTGTCATTTGTATCATCCAAAAATTGTTTATTTGTGTAATGTAAAGGAGGTTTCCCCCTCGAAGAGGCTTATTTTGAAGGCGTTTATCGATATTTTCTATTTGTTAGTGAGTTGGTTTCATAACATTTTGTATCAGAGCTTTGGATTCTAGGGTTTCGTTGCTCCAAACACGTATTCGTTGCATTTTTGCTATATCCTTTTTTTTGTGACGTTTCAAAAGATAAAAGAAAAACCCATTTGAGACGAAATTGTTCTGAACCTTGGGTTTGAATTTCAGTTCTTGTCTTGCTATATTGTCGGAGAAATGACCTAAGGTAGTTAGGATTTTTGCAAGCTCCAAAATTCCATCTCAAACTGGTCATTGTGGAAATTTCACTATAATTTGGTTTCTACAAAGTTTTAGATTCTGAAATTAAAACCCATTTGGGCCGAAATCTTGGTGAAGCTCGGCCCAAATTATATATTTTTCTTTGCTACATTTTCGAAGATATGGTCCAAGACATTTAGGATTTTTCAGGCTCCTGAATTACATCCCAAATAGGTGACCTTGGAAAGTTCATCATAACTCTCTCTCAGAGAATCTGATTCCAATTTCGTAAGATGTGACAGAAAGAATACGGACTATAGTTTGTTGGGTATCAGTTTCAGAACCTAAGGTCAAAGAGTGACACATGGCACGTCATAAAAGTTTTCTCTACTGAACCCGTCTATAATTAGGTCATCGCAAGAGATTGGGCATAAATCTTTCTTCGGGAATCCAATTGTGATCAGACTTGCGGGGTTAGAAATAGGACTCAGAGGGCTATCTTAGGCCAATATTTCAGAACTTAAAGATCCAAAATTACAGAGTTATAGTCGTTTCAAGATCGAGCTCCTAAAATCAAGAAAACGCAATATGAGGAAGTTTGATGGCAAGGATCGGGTAGATTGGATACTACAGATGGAGCAATATTTTGATCTACATAAGGTGAAACCATTACAAAAGGTAAGTATTTCATCTTTATTTTTAGAATCGAATCAATTTTTATGGTATGAAGGGATTTTTTCTCATAAACCACTTGTCACGTGGTCAATTTTCATGGAGGAAATGATAGCACATTATGAGGATACAAAGAGAAACACCTTCTTTAGCCAATTGATAAATCTCAAACAAAAGGGTTCAATGGAAGAGAAAATTGAGGACTTAAAAAATTGAATATAAGGTTAAATGATATTCCAAAGAAGCAGAAGATTGATGCCTTCATAGGGACTTTAAAGGATAACATTCAACATGATGTTTGCCTTTGGGAACCTGATTCATTAGAAAAGGCATACAGGTTGGCAAGAAAAGTGGAAAGCAAAATTATGGCAACAAGGAAGTCTACCCCTCACAACTATAAAAATGGAAGTGTTGTTTCTCCTAGCCGTCCACAACCTACAAGGTTGAAACCACAAAAATTCGAAGAAAAAGGAGCAAAAGGGCTTTGTTACAATTGCGATAGAAAATACATTAAAGGTCATAAGTGTGCTGAGAAGAAATTATTTTACATAGATTGTGAGGAGGAGGAAGAAAATGATCAAGAAACATCAAAAGCAAAGGATATACACTGGGAACCAACCCTAGAGAAAGAACAAATGAATCCGACCATATCTTTTACTGCATTGGCAGGGATTACCACTCCTCAAACTCTCAAGATAGAAGGACATATCAAGAAGAAGAAGGTTCAAGCAATGAAATATCAGGAAGAAAAGGATCAAGAAATGTCAAAAGAAAAGGATACTCACCAGAACCAAACCTAGAGGAAGAAGAAATGAATCCGACCATATCTTGTAATGCATTGGCAAGAATTACCTCTCCTCAAACTATCAAGATAGAAGGGCATATCAAGAAGAAAAAGGTAATAGTTTTGATTGATTTGGGTAGTACCCATAATTTTATTCATTGTAAGATAGCCAAGGAATTGAATCGCTTCTTATATCCAACACCAGAGTGTCAAGTGATGGGTGCAATTGGAGGAACCATAAATTTATCTGGAAAGTGCCATAATATCAAGCTATCCATGGGATAATATGTATTGAATAGCCAAATTCTTTCCATTCCAATGGGTGGTGTTGATGTTGTACTAGGAGTCCAATGGCTACAATCTTTGTGTACAATAACTTTTAATTTTCAAGAACTCTTCTTGAAATTTTTTTTAGAAGGAAAGGAAGTCGAATTAAGGGGCATCACAAGGAAACCAAGAAAGATAACCAGCTCTAATGGCATGACAAAGCTTCTAAAGGAAGAACAATGTGGCATAATTTCACAATTATGTTCGCTAGAGGTTCCCACGTCGAAATCATCTATTACTCTAGATCTCTAAAAGGTCTTGGACAATCATTCCAAGGTATTTGAGACTCCCAAAGGCCCCCCACCTATTTTTATCATGATCATGCTATTCATTTTCCACTAAGTGTTCCTCCAAACATTAGGCGTTACAGATATCCCTTTGCACAAAAGAGTGAAATTGAACGTATGGTTGCAGAAATGCTAGAGGCTTGTATAATTCAACCTAGTCAAAGTTATTTCTTTGCTTCAGTAGTATTGGTGCACACGAAGGATGGATCATGGTGCATGTGTCTGGATTATAGAGAGCTCAACAAGCTCACTATTAAAGATAAATTTCCCATTCCTATCATTGATGAATTATTCAATGAATTACATGCAGAAATTTACTTCAACAAGTTGGACCTTCATGCAGGATATCATCAAATCATAATGAAGACTGAAGACATTCTGAAAACAACATTTAGAACTCATGGGGGTCATTATGAATTTTTGGTCATGCCTTTTGGCCTTACCAATGCACCTTCTACATTCCAAGGTTTGATGAATTCCATTTTCAAACACTTCCTTAGAAAATTTGTGTTAGTATTTTTTGATGATATACTAATCTACAACACGTCTTGGAAGGATCATGTTCAACATGTTGATAGAGTGCTCAGACTATTGGATGAGAAACAATTATATGAAAAAACGTCCAAATTTTTCTTTGTAGTACAAGAGGTGGAATACTTGGGTCATATTGTACCTCATGAAGGTGTTAAGGTAGACACTCAACAACAAAAAGTTCTCCAACTCTTAAAGGATAACCTCACTTTGGCACAGAATCGAACGAAACAACAAGCAGATCAACATCGCAGCAAAAGAAGTTTTGATATAGGTGACTAGGTATTTTTACGAATACAACCATACAAACAAATTTCCCTCAAGCAAGCTAAGAAGGATAATAAATTATTATCAAAGTACTATGGACCTTACAAGGTGTTGTAAAAGATTGGTATTATGGCATACAAATTGGAGCTTCCTGCATCTTCTCTAGTGCCCCAATTTTACATGTTTCATACTTAAAGAAGTTTATAAGTGATAAGCTCCCAGTTCAAACAATATTGTCGAAACTTGATGAGGAAGGAAAAACCATATTGGAAATTGAAGTAGTCACGGAAACAAGAACCTGACAACCACGAAATCGATTAATTTCAGAGTATCTCATCAATTGGAAGAACTTACCTACTGAAGATTCCACATGGGAGGACAAAAAATTTATGCAAAAGCATCCAAAACTACTCAAGCGTTGAGGAAATTTTTTTTTGAAGGAGAAAGGCATGTTAGGTCCCTATACTACTAGAGTAACCCCTTATTGTTATTAGTGCAACCCCCTTATTATATTGTTGTGCCCATGTAGTCCCCATATTGTTATTATTGTGCCCCATAGAAGCCCGTTATTGTTATTGTTGTGCCCTTACATTATTATTGGCTCTGATTACATTATGACCCCTCAGACTCCTATATATATAAAGGAGGTCTTGTCATTTGTATCATCCAAGAATTGTTCATTTGTGTAATGTAAAGGAGGTTGCCCCCTTGAAGAGGCTTATTTTGAAGGCGTTTATCTATATTTTCTATCTTTTGTCAGTTGGTTTCATAACAATATCCTTTTCATATTTGAGACAAATGTTATTCTTGTTGTTCAGAAATTCTTCCCAAGGTCTAATGAAGGTCTTGGGAAGGACAGGTTAAACCTTCATATCTGCATGCAAATTTACTCCTGAAATGGCTCCATTAATCATATCAATCTTCAATTGTTTATGGGAGTCAAGCTCAAACAAAGAGTTGTTCTGAACAAGAACTAGTTCAGAATTACAACTATTCTTATGTAGTTCATCTCATTGTAGTTGTGACTCAAGTTGAAGAAACTCAATTGTCTCTTATGCATGATGTAGATATATTCTGATATCAACAAGAGTGACTTTGTTGATATTCACGATTTCTTGAGCAGTAAAAAAATATGATATTGTTCAATAATCATAAAACACTATTAATTTGAGTCATTTTACAATAACCTAACTTCAGAAAATTAAGGGTGTTGGTTTCAACCGAAAATGCACCCACTTACAAAGCGATTTCAGGTCAAATGTATGAAATTGTACTGATACAAGAACATTAAATTTCAAGACTTCTTTAATAATCTTGATGTAGTCAAATTTCACCATGTTGGTAGGTCTTAAGGTCCTACACTTATTTTTCACAATTAGCACACGGATCTTGAATGCAGTTGGAGTGATGGTAAATGCCCTTAAATGGTAGATACATCAACTTGCACAGAAGCAAGACACTCCTTGCTACGTTTTTTTCCAAATCAAGGTTTGGGAAAATGATCCTCGATGAGAACCTTTGGATAATGTATTACTTGCTCAAATAAATACCACTTTCAAAAAACTAAATTAATTTACAAGCATCAACACCATTATTGAAGTTGTAGTTCTCCATGTAAACACACTTACTACCAGACTATCGTAAAACTACAACATTATGAACAATCACTACAATTCAATTCAAAAATTGAGAAGATTTCAAAAACTCAAAGTTGGCTATTGTTTCTAAGGCTAAAATTCTCAAATCCATCTCTGCCTCCCTCTCAGAAATCAAGATTTGGTTATTATGGCAACCAGTTATAGAAGTAACATGACATCATGGAAAAAGGGTAAATAGCTAAAATAGTTTACTAATGAGACATACATTGTACTTGAAAGATGTAGCTTTCATGCGAGTTTGATGGAAGCTTCATCTAACGAGTTAAATTGAATGACAATATTACACCTTTTTCTCTAAATATCAATCTATAGGGTGAAAAGTTGAGAAAACACAGAACCCTCAAATGCTAATTTCGAAACTTCCAGCAATCAAGCCCCCATAAAAAATGTAGGCAAGCAGAGATTGATGAAACCCCAAGGAAATCCACTTCATCTAATGACAACTAGTTGGGTTTATTACTGACTATAGGATGGAAGAAAATCCTAATGGTTTCAAGAATCATAATGATCTCTCGTCTGTGAATAAAGATGAGTCGCTTTCCCACATATCTTGGCCTTTTAATCATCAATATAAAATTTGAAAGACCTTGTCTTTATATGGATGGAAAATTCACAGCCTCAACAATACGATATGAAAAAAATACATTAGCATTGATATGATTCACATCTTAGCAGGAAGAATACTCTAGGGTTTCAATGATGCATAGTCTTGTCGTATAGGTTGTTGGTTAGTGAAAAGTGATGTGTACATCTTAGGTGAAATCAAACAACAACATAGATTTTCATTGGCTAGGGAAATTTGAAGATACAGAAGCACAATTTCAATCCTAAAATAGAAAAGGATTACTTCGATCACATGTTGGGGTTGCAGATGGAAATGGGCCCATTGGCTTTGAATGTGTCATTTCTCCCTTGTTTATGGTGATGCATTCCAAAGTTGTAATACGACGAATCTCACTGATACTTATAATGACAACAACTTGGCCTTGATGTTCAACATCAAATAATAGGGCAAAATCAGGTTTGGCAGAGGAGCACTTAGGAAGGCCACAAAACTAGTGGCTCAATCTATTCAATAGGGAAAATATACCTCTACTCTGATACCACTGTCAAAATCATGATTGGAAAATGAATTGTATTCATATTAAGAATATTGTACATATAAATACAATGTTGAAACGGTTAGATTTGGTTCCAAGGTTGGATTCAATTTCCAAGGTTTATTGTACTTTAGTAACTGATTACATAACACACCATAACCCTGACAGATTAAGTGTCCAACATTGGTTGCATTTGTGTGAGAATTTTGGTTATTACAATCGGGGTCTGGAAAATGTGCATGTCATCACTTAAGGCTAGCGACCCAAATATTGTCTGAATTTATCATTCTTGGAGATGTTCTAAGGGCTTGAAAACCATAAACCATACTTAGGACATATGGAAACTTCACGTTCTACTCTATGATTTAGTCATTGGCCGAAACTAGGGTTTCGGTAGTCCAAAAACTGCTAGTGTTGACACAATATTTCTTAGCTATACCATGGATTTTCCCATGTGGATAAGCCCATCATATTCATTCCATTGTAGCATTACACTGAAGATCTCACTGAGTTGAGGGTTCTTGTGGGAATTAGAGATTCAAAGTTTGATAGGGCTAACCTCTTCTGGAGCCACCACAGGAGGAGAAATGCTTCATACTAGTGTGACTAGATGTAGCAAAACCCTCATGTCCACCATACCAGTGCTTTCTAATACAAGGAATCAAATTGAGAAATGATTCATCTTTGTTACAAATTTTTCATTCGTGCTTGATAAACTCCTCCACAACAATAGACTCAAGCTTTTGTCTCTTGATTCTTTTTTGAAATCTTCAAGCAGCTACTAGTTTGTAACGCTCCATGTCATTGATCTCACATATCCATGGTGATAGGGGCTGATAGACTTGGATATGAAGAATGGTTTGGTCATTTCATTTATTTCATGTGATTTTTCACTCATATTCTTGGTTGTTGATCTCTTCCTTAGCAAGGTTTGGCGAGGCTCTTAAACCTTGGCCAACCTCATCCTCCACACCTGTTGTAGGCTCATCCATGAGAACTGACTCAGTGACACATTCGGTCTTGTCATCGATATCCTTCATACATCAATAAAATTTCAAGTGGATGACATATTCCATGGAGCTACAATAGAGCCTTCTATATTCTACGAGTTTTGTTTTAAATTTACGTTGCCATATCAACTTGTAACGATATATCATCAATGTCCGAAAATTGGGGGTATTTTGTTTCAATTGTGTTATTAATATATTATTGTATAATTGTAAGTGGTAGTGAATACTCGTGATCAGTATAGGAATGGATTCCAGTTTTTTCCTGACAGCTACAAGACTTTGTATCAAGGATATCAAGCTTACAGTTGAGGCATCATGACAACCAAATTGTAAAGCATTGGAAGTGAGGTAGCGTTCCACTAGTTATAAGTTCAACTTGAGAAATGTTGAGTAAGGAAAATTTCTCAAGGAAATTTTGAGCACAATTTTGTTTTGGTATTGAAAGGAAGGATTTTATGATTAAAATATTAAAAAAATATTAATTCCTAAAATTTTGAGGTCTTATTAAATTTTCCTATGAAAACAATGTACATTGGAGAATGATGATATGTCAATTTGATTGATCTATTCATGTATTTGGAGGTTGTGAAAGGCTTGTTTTTGATAGTCATGCAAACCTCAGTGGATTGATCTAATATGTGTCATGATTGAAAGGGTAAAGTAACTATTGTTGTTGATACCATCAGCCCTGTTTGTAACAATTTTGTTTCTGTGACTAGTGGAAACATGTTTGCCAACTTGGTATTATCAAGATGGGCATAAGATTGCAGGAGCTTCATGAAACAAAGGAACCAAAGCATTTTCGTAAAGAAGTCCTTTAGTTGCAGTCGTTTGTAGCCTTTTGCAAGTAGAGAATGCAACACTTAAGAATAAGTTCCAAACTACAATGATTAAGAAAATCAAGAAGGTTGACCATTTGGAGTCAACCATGGGCATATATTTTCATATGCTTGCAGATGAGTTTCAAGAGAATATTGACCTCCTCCATGATTTGGAGGAAGTTGAGAACTTTTCTCACCTGGAAACTGAAATTTTGAAGAAGTGCCTTCTCAAGTTGAAGGAGCAAAATAATCAACAAGTTATGGAAATCAACTATTTAAAAGCGTCAATGTTGGACCAATATCATATTTTGAGATGAGATTATGATGCATTGTTACAATAGTTGATTGAAAAGGATGAGGTTATTCAAAATATGTAAGAGACTAAACAACACCTTGAATTGGAAGTTAGTCGTGTTCATAATACTAAGATGGAGACAATTGATGTTGAGTTGTTAAGCTCACTTTCTTCTAAACTTTATGAAGTTAAAGGTAAAAAAAATGATTTTGATGATTATGGCTCATCACATGCTTTTGTTTCACCCATTTTTGAGAAACATAATATTGGTATTAAGTCTCGATTGCTGAGAAAAATGGGATATATAGGAGGAGAACTTGGGAAGAATAAACAAGGAATCATTGTTCTTATTAACCCTGTAGTGTAGACATCAAGAGCGAGTCTTCGATATGATCTTTTTCTTGCCTCATTACATACATCTAGCTCTGTGGATACTGGAGAGGTGTCAGAGAAATTCAGACTGAGGTGTTGGAAAACAAATCCTCCTACTAACTGTGATTAATAGATCGAAGACATGGGTGCTAATGTTATTCGAGATAAAAATGTTGTTGCATCTAGTGTTGAGTCTGAAAAACAAAAAATTGAACCATATTAACATCCTCATTAGGATGAGATTAAATTACCCAAACATCAATATTCTTGGTCACATAGTAACTTTTCATTTAGATCATTGCAGAAGAGACATAGAAGAATGAATTGTGGATCAATGTCGACCATAAATATTGATTGTGGTTGGATTAATGGATGGTCATGGCATCATTTGAATTCACATCGTTATGTCTCATCAATTGTGTAATCGTAAAAAGTTCCTCTTGTTAGATATTGATTGTTACTGCTCCCTTAGTTGTGTTTTAGGGGGGGGTGGATTTCTTGATGACGTAGATTGTTGATTCTCACTCCTGCATTTTTGTTTTAGGGGGGTTGGTTGATGATGGAAGATATTGTTGTAATTTCTTTGTTGACTATTGTCATTTCCTATGTTTGATGAGTGTGATGGTGATGGTGTTGAGATAATTTCATGAGTATTGTTGTACCTTGTTTGAGTTGAGTTTGGCATATTTACAGACCTCATTGTTTGTTTTTTTAGTTGATGCTGTTGCTTTTGTTTGAAGCCTTTGTGTTGTTTCTTTACCAATGCCTATTTTCTCTAAAGTGTTTTTGGGGAAGTTGATAGTGTCTTCTACTCTTGCACCTCTGTAACATTTCTACTTCAGAGATCGACCGACCTCGTTGAGGTTTTTCCCTATGGACTTTTCTCCATTTCTTTTCCTACACGAGGTTTTACATGGGTACCTAAGAAAACCTCGTTGCTGGAACTCATTCTTTGTTTTTTATCTTCTTTATTTACTTCCTATGTTTCACTTAAGGGAAGATGTTAGAGTTTGTTTTTTAAATGCTTTCTTTCCCAAGGAGTTAGCTATTATGAGTTGTAAGTTCACATAGGGATTTGTTTCTGCCGAGTTGTCATAGTTATACTCAACAACACGAGGCCTCCTCCATTGCCATATAATGGAAGTTTTATATGTAGTTTTAAAATAATTTTTGTGAGTAATAGAATATTCTTACATGGTATCAAAGCCATGGAACAAGTTTGATTTACCTCATTTGAGTTTGAGGGGGGTGTTGGATTTTCGCACTCACCTCATTGGAAATCGATCATGTGGACAAACGGTCACTCTAAGATCCACCCTAGAACCATTCAAAAGATAATGATAAGGGTTTTGAAGTTTCCTAATGCATATGGGCTTTGGTGTAATGAAAGCCTCAACAAAAGAATCAAATACTATTGATTGTCATTATAGTCAAAATATACCTAGTTAAATTTGAAATCAAACCTATTAATTGTTATTATAATGGAAAATTAAATATACTAATAATATATAACTTATACAAAATTAGATTTTTATGGCAAAAACAAATGCCCTTCTCACTTTTTCACAATATGTCAACATATTATTTATAAAAATTAAACTGGAAATAAAAACCTAAATACCAAAATATTAAATTTGAATTAATAAATAAAATAATATAAAAAAAATTCAATACAATGATAAATAAAATATCTCAAAATTATCTATATATATATATATATATATATTATATATATATATATATATATATATATATATATATATATATATATATCTAACTCTCTCACATTAAAATACATTAATAAAAAACAATTATAATCCATAGAATTAAATAACAATGACAGTTAAATCTTTTGTTATATAAGAATTGCAATTATATCTTATGATAAGTTTTCCCACCTTCTAAAATAAGAATACCTAATATAATTTAATAGTTAAAATTAATGATTTTCAAACATGTTTAAGTTTCTAATCTTCACCTTTGTATTGACATTATATATTCTGGGCATGACCTTATTTTCATTTCTCTCTTAAAATTATAAATTCTTATATCAATTTTTTGATGATTATTTATAAATTCTCAGTCTTATAAATATTTTAATAATTATAAGAAAAAAAAATCGGCGATAATCTCATCAAAATCCATTTGTCGACGCGTTTCGAACCAAGAAGTGTGGTTCATCATCAAGACAAGATGAAGAATCAAATCATGGCAACAAGTTAAATAGAGAGACCGATCATTCAAACGGCTAGAAAGCAACAACTACTTTTGACCAAAGGAAATGACTACATTTGACCGACCACATCTACATTTGACTGGACTAAGAGTTAGGTGAAACTCTTGGTCCAGTCAAATGTAGATGTGGCTCGGTCATAGAAAATAAGCACTGATAAAGAACTAGGACAAAGGCTTCAAATAAAAGCAACATCATCAACCAAACAAATGAAAAATGAGACCTATAAGTATGAAAAAATAACCTTAAACACGATACAACTACAGTTGTAAAGATGTATGGCATTATCACCATCACAATGAACAAAATACTATCAATGCAATCAACACCACAACAACAACGATATTTGTCATCATAAACTTCCCCCCTTGAAACACAACAACAAGAGCAGTGGGAATCTATAGTCTCTATCATCAACAAATCCGCTCTCTAAAAATCAGTTGAGAGACTAGCGACAATCAATAGCTAACAAAAGGAACCATCCACAACTGCACAACCAATGAGACACAATAATATGAAGTCTGTAAACATATGTTCAAATGATTCCACAAACATCCAATAATCCAACCACAATCAATCTTGATGGTTGCAACTGGTCCATGGTTCATCATTTGATGTCTATTCTAAAATGATCTGAATGCAGCTACTATGTGACCAAGAATGTTAATGCCTTAGTGATTTCCTCTTACATTATGAAGATGTTTATATGGCTCAACTTTTGATTTTGTAGACTCAAATTTGGGTGCAACAAAACTATCATCTAGAAGGACATTAGCATCCATGCCATTGATCTATTTATTGTAGTCAGTAGGAGCGTGTTCTTCCAACGCCTCAGTCTAAAATTCTCCGAAAACAGATGACACCTCTCTAGTCTCAATAGAGCTAGATGTAAGTAATGAGGCAGAAGCAAGATAATGATTAAGACCTACTCTTGATGTCTACATTGCAAGGTTGATAAGAACAATGATACCATGTCTATACTTCCCAAATCCTCCTACAATATATGGCACGTTTCTCAGCAATTGGGATCCAATATTGGTGGTGTATTTTTTAAAGCTAGTTTAAACAAAAGAATCATTGTGTACATCAGTAGGTGAGCTTGATAGCTCAAAAACAACATTCTCCTTTTGAGCATTCTGAAGAAAACTAATTTATAATTCAATGTATTGCTTGCACTGTTGCAATTCTTGAATGACCTCATCCTTCTCACTGAAATTTTGATAAGGCATCATAATCATGTTTTAGATTTTGATACTTGGTCTCTTCTTGAAGAGGACTTACTTCTTCATGAAGTAGTTCTATTAAGGATTTTAAATATTAGGCTTCCATAACTCATTGATTATTTTTCTCCTCTATCTTGCAAATTTTCTTCTTCAAAATTGCATTTTAAAGTTAGATAATTACTCAACTTCCTCCTTCAAATAATCAAATAGGTCAATCTTTTCCTAAAACTCATTTACAAGATTCTAGAAATACTTGTCCATGGCTAACTCCAAATTGTAAACCTTCCTAACTTTCTCAATAAGAGTGCTGTAGAATGGTTTCTTAAGGGATGCATTTTTTGGTTGTAATACAACAACAAATGATTGTGATTAAAGGACTTAATTACAAAGTTGATCTGCTACTTTCTTCTCACAGGGTTCCAACAATATTTTATCCACTATGATTATTTTTTCAAAACACCATAATTTGAACAAAAGAGGAGATCTATGGTCATTTCTCTTGCTAGGTAGTGCAATCGATCAACATGTTTTCCAAAGAAAATGGTAGAGAATATTTTCCACAAGCATTAAATGAATATAGTATATTCTGAAAAAATTCACCTCCTTTCACATGAATAGGTTAATAGTGTCAAGGACTACATATTTGTGGCCACAATTTTCAAGGGATGTCTTGATATTTAATGGGCGTTGAGGGGGCCAATCACACCACACAAATTTAAGTGTTATTCAACTACTTTTCAATAATTATGGTGCATTCTAATATTTGAAGAAATCAAGGAAAAATGTTGATCTAAAAACTATGATCAACCACAATTTCAGTGAAATCTAATATATAAAATGTAAATGGTTGAAAGTCAAGATCCCCTCCACATCCTTGAATACCTATTAGAATTTGTTCCTTCTTACTTTTTTACTAGAATAATCTAGCCCTTTCTTAAATTAAACACATCAAAAATATAACTCAATTAAAAAAATATATTTTAATATTTTACTAACATCCTTTTCCAAATGAAGTGACCAAAATTTCTTTGCTAATAGAAATATTTTTTCTCCTTGGAAAATAATATCCATTGAATGATTTGGTGAAAAAATATGGCCCACTTATACACACGCCCCAACAAAATGCATTACCACTTTTAATAATTCATTGAAAAAAAATTCAATAAGATTGATGATTGATTCAGTGAAAACATATTATTAATGTAGATAATAGCTAGCACCCATTGGAATATGTGTCGTAATTTGCAAATTAGTAGTCATGTTTTTAATTCAGCATGATTATTCCACTACTCTTTTGTTTGATCATTAAAGTGCCAAATATATTTCTCACGTCCTAATAGAGAATCGAATGACAAAACACATTGAGATTCACATGCACTTCATTTGATAACTCATCCACTATAGTGTTGTCATCTTGAAGTGTTTGTCTATTGAAAGGAAACTTGTAGTGATGTTCACTAAACCTTTGGAATCTTTTCATTTTATGGTCTATTGAAGGAAATTGTCCTCTAAGGTCATCTTGAGTCTTTCTTCCTTCATATGTTTTTATGTTTTTTTTCTCCCTTTTAGGAGGAATTTTTCCACTATTTCTTCTTATTTTCTCTGTAATGAGAGATGTACATAGATATGATAGCAAGCCTCCTTTCCAAGGCCTTTTTCTATCTTCTTTTCCTTACGTTCTACATTTCTCTTAAAGAAAATGTAGTTAGTTGTCGAATTTTATAATTGTCACAATTGTAAACTAACTCTTTGTTAGTGTTAGGATTTTCGAACACTCCTTCTCTCGATAATTGAACTATTATGACTTGTAAGATCATGTAGGAGTCCTTATCCACCCAATTGTCATAGCTATCTTTAGCTAACTCTAGAACTCTTCTATTGTTACAAATGGAAGACATATCCATGTAATTTTTATACATTGTGACTAATGCAAAAATATTACATGGTATTAGAGTGAGCATTTCCTACTTGGCTATATCTTTTTTTTCTAATGGAGTCTCGTAATTTTTTTGATTCTAGATCTATAAACATATTTTAGGGGTTTCAATCTTATTGTGAGGTTATATTTAGTTAGGTTTTCTCCACTTCTTGGATTTGACATATTCGTGGTTGTGCAACATTTTTTTGAATCTCTATGTATCCTCTTACACAGCAAGCTCACAAAGCATCCATTCAAAGTGTTCTATTTTTCAATTGGATCTCGTTCATATCCCATCAATATACGATCATTTTCAGTCATTTTTGGTGGGTGAATTGTTTGAATTTAATTAATGAAAAATTATCATGGCACTTCCTTCTCCCAAGTCATCTACAACCATCGCTTCAACTGTATGTGGGTCATGCCAATCGAAATGGTGGCTTCTTCACCAGATCCATAGGGCATTTTTGGGGATGTTAAGGGTTGTGGCCATTTGTGTTTTTATTTCATTGATAACAGGTGGAAAATTTGCATTTGAATTCTCAAATCTCTTAAATTGTAGGTGGGTAGTGGCTCTTATCCCACCTATATTGTAGTCTTTGTTCTATATCTATTGCATATTAGGCTTCCACCACCATTGTCTGTTGAACATGTCGGAAAATCAAATTCAATTTAGCAATCAACTTTCATCACTTGCATGTTTGTAGGCATCATGGCTATGTACATATGGTGTACCTAACCTTTCACTTTCATAAATTGTAGAAACGAAAGTAATCCCTTCTTCATTTAGATTTCCACATTTTCTAATGCATCCTATGATTTCTTAGCCTCTAATGCCACAACATTCACAAACACAAATCTTGGCATATATTTATAATATACAAGAAGTTTTTCTTTGGATTTTTGAGATTTTATTGTTTGATTTGCATATTGGGCTAGATTGTTTTTCTGTAGATACTATACATTATTTACAATTATAATAATTAATTGTAGTTTTTAGCATGTACTTATCACATATATCCATCTCGTGCTTTGCTTTTCTGGTCCAAATATTTGGTGATTGCAAATTTTATTAGTCTATTCAACTTTAGAAGGACAACTTGGTTCAACATGGTACACAACCCATTCTGGTTTCATTGGTGTGGCCCTTCATTTCTTGCATATTGTGGCCTTTAGCTCTCAAGAATTAGATTTGTGTTTTTTGACGAGATCTATTTACAGACGATTCCAGGGGTTTCTTTGCTATTGATTTCACTTGCCAAATTATTGTGGGATGACCAATTCTTTCACAATAGGTAAAAGTTTGTAGGAACTAATTTAGAAGAAGGTAGTTGAACAACATTGTAATGAGGTTCTTAATTTCTAGTCTATTGTTGTTGTATTACAAGTAGAGAATGCAACACTTGAAAATCAGCTCCAAACTACCATCACTAAGAAAATCAGGAAGGTTGATAATATATAATCAACCATGGGAAAGTATTTCTAGAAACCCGTAGATGAATTTTTTACCAAGATTGACTTTCTAGAGGAATTTGAGTCTCTGTCTCACTTAAAAAATGCTACATTGAAGAAGAAATTTTGTAGGTTGGAGGAAAAAAATGGCCAATGGACTAGAGAGGTTTCTTATTTAAAACCCTCTATGGGAATTCTTCATGAAGAAACTAACTGTCTTCGTGAAAATAAATATATATATCTTTATCAATCTCAAAGTTTGAAAGATTATTGTGATTCATTGCCACTGCAGTTCACTGATCACAAACAAGATTATACAAGGTTTACAGGAATGCAAGCAGAACCTTGAGCATGAAGTGAGTCACCTACACAAAGTTGAGAAGGAGAATGTTGTTGTTGAGTTGCTAGGCTCACCTTTGTCTACCTTTCATGATATTTATTGTATCCTTGTTATTTGTGAGAAGCCTAATGTTGATGATTTTGACTCATCACATGCTTTTCTGTCACCTAGTTTTGAAAAACATACTATTAGTATTGGCTCTCAATTTTTGATTAAAATGGGATATACGAGAGGAGGACATGAAAAAAATAAACAAGGGATTTATGTTCCTATTATTCCGAGAGTGAAAACATCTAAAGTAGGTCTTGGTTATGCTGCTACTTCTAAGCCACTACCTACAGCTAATTCCATTGAATTCGAGAAGGTTTCTTTCTTTGCAAGTGGAGTTCAAACTAATTTTTTGAAGAGTTGTCCTCTGCTAATCGTGTTGCATGGAATGATAAATTGGTTGATAGTGTCATTGTAAATTAAAATGTTTCTATTGTAAAGTCTTGTCCTCTTGTTTTTGCATCAGGATTTGAGTATGTGGAATAGATATTTTAACCCACAATAACATCTAATCCATATTTATGCTGCAACAAAATGAAATACAGATTCAAACCAAAACAAAAAGACACAAAGAAACATAATTTCAATTAATAAAATAGCAACTGTTGAGAATTGTTTACATACATAAGAGAAACAAACTAGCTCAAGTAATGGTAGCTTATCTATGAGAAGAGATGTGACAATTACATGCCTTCCAAACTACGTTACAATGAGGCTTAGAGGATTTTTTTATTATTGAGAAATAATGGAAAACCATAAAAATCCAAAAAGTTAACCCTAGGAGATGAAGCAACAAAAGTTTGTGGGCCTCATTGGAGTTAGTTGGTACATCAACTTCCTAGGGTCGTAACTTTAACATATGACCTTTGTTTGATCCATACAATACCTCATTAGAAAGATCTACCTGAGGAATATTTTTTTTTTAACTATAAACCTATGCCATTGGCTAGGGGTTTGTCCATTTCCCAAAAAATCGTTGTTTAGGGCCTCAAAACAACTCTAGGAGTTAAGGACTAGAAAAATTGCCAAAACAGTAAACTATGCTAGAAATTAGGAAACTGAAAGGAAATAGTGTTGGGGGTCCAAATGGTATATGCAGGTGGCCACCAATATCCACCTGGATCAACAACCTCATACGAAAAGCAGTACTTTATCTAAGAATCATAATGTTGTTGATTATGTAATCAAATTATTGCAAAAATAAGGAGAAAGGTTGAACTATGGAACAATTTCGACTATAAGGATTGATTGTGACAAGATTGATGGGTGGTCATGGAATCATTTGAATAGATGTTTGTAGACTTCATAATATTGTGTCTCATCAGTCGTGGAGTAATACAACATTCCTATTATTTGTTGTAGGATTTTGTTGCTCACTTAGTTATATTTCAAGGGGGAGAGATGATGTTAAAATAGATTCTTGATTGTTGTTAGTCCCTTAGTTGAGTTTCAGGGGCATAAGTTAGATGATGATAGATATTGTTGTCATTGATTTGTTTCTTTTTATTTTCTTTGATCAATTTTGATGGTAACAATGTTTTTACATCTTTGTGAGTGTTGTTGTATTATGTTTGAGCTGAATTCTCCATATTGACATACCTCATTGTTTATTGGTTGGATGATGATGTTTCTTTTGTTTGAATCCCTTCTTATGGTTCTTTATCTATGCCTATTTGGATCATTTATGAGGTGGTGGCCAATGCTTTCCTTCTTGTGCCTCTACAACATCTTCTACTTCTGAGATCAGCCAAGGTCATTGAGGTTTTATGGCTCTCATCTTCATGTTTTTGGTACTTCCTGATTGAAATAAGATTTTGTACGTGTCATTCATTCAGTGGATCATTGTGGGATCTACAGTTCTTGCTTCATACTTATTTGATAAATTCCAACTTTCTATCCCTTCGAGAGGATTTTTTTTCCTACAAGTTTTTCTCCTTTTCTTGTTTACGAGAGTTTGTACTAAGGTACCTTATTAGGTCTTACTTCCTATGTTTCACGTAAGGAAGGGTGTTATTGTTGGGATTGTCCAATGCTCCTTTTCTCGATAAGCCAATTATTGTGGCTTGTTAGTTCACATAAAATTTCTTATCCACACATTTGTTATAGCTATTTTTAGCTAATTTTGAGTGTCTTCCATTATTATAAATAGAAGACATCTCTATGTATTTTGTTAGAGATAGTTATTTCACCATTCTTTATGTGCCATCACAGAGTCAGAATCGCCTTATCCTCTTCACAGTTGAGCAGTCAACAATGCCTCCCACTGAACAATGCCTTAACTTATTCAGAATTGAAAGGCCAACATCGCTTGGAAAATTCAGTAATCTAATGAATGTAACCGACTCAAATTTTAATATAAATATGGATGCTCAGCAAGAGTTCTACATCCCACTCTCTGTTTGAGATTTCTTTGTTTAATTTAGTAGTCTCAGTTACGTTTTGGTTTGTGCTATTTCTTTAAAGTGTTATCAGAGATGGCCTTGGGCCTACTCACTTGCGGGAGGGTTTAGGGATGAGAGTAGAGAAATAATTTAAGTGGTTTCTTGGTCCATCAACTGATTAAAGCGGGAGCTGCCATGTTATGGAAATAGACTATAGAAGTTGATATTGTCGTGCATATTCGCTCGTTTGAAGAGCTTGTGAGGTTTAGTTACATGGAATTTAAGAACCATGCATGAATGAGCTTTGTGTTATTCGTTGTGTAAAAGGAGATGTGGAAACCATGAGCTTTGTGTGTCAAAGCCGATGTGATGTGTGTAAATCATCGAGTGAGCAGTGTGAAGATTGATTTTTGAGATTTGTCTAAGCATATGAGAGTCATCACCGATCCGTTTGCCTGGAAAATTGTTGTGTGTAGTTGCTGAAGAAAGGACAAAACTTAACAAATATCCGACTAAGTTTTCTTTTTCAGTTGTTTTCTTTCAGCCATAATGAGGTCTAGACTATGACCTGATGTTTTGATAGAGTTTCTATTTCCAATAAGGGAGCTTACAATTTGCTCTTGAAGTCCATGGTTTGTTCAGAAGAATTTACCCGGTGAAATAGTAAATGCATCCACGTGAGCATGGAAGATTGTTTCTGAGATCCAGCTTTGATCATGTCCTCCAAAGGCAATGATTTCTGTTTGGATGCTTGGCATAGTGAGGCCCATGTTGTCTTTTGCGTCATCATCATTTAGCTTGAAGTAATTTGTGAAGTATTTATCACTCTATTGGTGTTGTAATTCTTGTTGATAATTTGGAATATTGATAGAAGGAGACGCACAAACTTTGTTAGAGTTGTTCTTGTCCATGAAGAGAGGGAACCCATAAGTTATGTGGTCTAGATAGTTTAGCAGGTCGAAGTCCTGATCAATCGTTTCGACATCAAGAACCAACAGCGTGAGCCAACGATATCCGTCCATGCGTGAGTGATTCCTTTCAAAAGGTTTAACGAGATGACTTTAATGACGTATGTGTGTGTAACATTCCATGGAACATATTCCCTGTGGAGCAGTCAGCATCTAAGCGGTTAGCGAGGAGAAAATTTCATGCGGTGTGGTAAGAATGGAACCGTTTACATGTTTTTAAACCTACGCATTGAGTGGAGCCTACAGTGTGAGGCTATATTTAATATGATTGAAATGACAGAAATCCATATGTTTGTTTTACTCTTTGAATTCATCCTTTTAATTAAAGTGGGACACATAAAATTTGATACATGGATTTGAGACCTTGAAGAGGAGGGGCTTTGAAGTAAATTAAAGAGTTCATGAAAGCACCATTAGTGTGCATAATTTTAAAGAAGATGAGGTAAAGTAGATTAAATGGGCTTATATATTTGGGCAGAGTATTGAACTTTGTATTTGTTGTATCTAACTTGAGATTCTTGTAATGAGACATTTGTGTTGTAAGGGGGTGAATGATCAGTTGTACCCGACACCCCAAAGTTGATTTGGCCAAGTATGTTGTAAACCTTGTTGAGTTAAACAGGGAATGTATATCGCTCTTAGGTAGAGAGAGGGTGAGATATCAAGTTGTGGAATTAAAGATACGAGAGTGTACTTGTATGTAAGCTTGATGAGTATTTGTTGAGTAAGGAATGTAGTGTTAAGATTGATGAGTATTTCTTCAGTAAGGAATGTGGTGTTTATACCTCTTAAGTAGAGAGAGGATGTGACATCAAGTTGTGGAATTAACCACTAGGTAGATAAGAGGGTGGTAGGTGTACTTGTATCTAAGCTTAATGTGTAATCGAGGAAGTTAAAATGTGAGATAAATTAGAATTTGAGGGATCAAGTCAGGAAGAACTTAACACGATTGATGAACCATGTAGGTGAAAATGATTCCTAGTAAACTGGCAAGTACAGCGGATGGTACCCATGTAGCTTGGTAGATGGATTTATTTTTATATGGACATCAGTAACCAGTTATATGCAGGTACAAGATAGAGAAGAAAAATGCCTATTGTGAAAAAAGACCAAAGAAAATATAATAACAACTCAAGACAATGCTTTTTGGAGTTATGCAGATTATAACAAAGCCCTCACCTTAGTACCTTAGCCTCTTCAAAGTTGAAGAGTCAACAATGCCTTCCACCAAACACCGCCTTAACTTATTTAGAATTAAAAAGCCAACACCTTTTGGAAAATTCAATAATCTAATATATATAACAGACTCAAATTTTAATATAAATATAGATACTCAACGAAAATTGGATATCCCACTCTGTGTTTGAGATTTCTTTGTTTAATTTAATGCTCTAAGTTACGTTTTGGTTTGTACGATTTCTTTCATATTTTGTGAGTAATACAAACCTCTTACACTCATCAAATTCATATGCTTAAGCAACTCACTGCTTAAATAGAAGTCTTACTCTTATATTTTGACAAAGCAAATCTAATAACAGATTAGCATTCTCTCTCATAATTTTTATTAAATAATATGATGTTCTTATATTTAAAATATTATTTTTCCAACATTTATGTAATTTATTTCTCAAATCTTATAAATGCTAATAGTGCGGAAACAATAATTTACTCATCAACTATTATATAGTTCAAACTCGTAAGGAAGCTGTAAGCTGTAACAAAGTAGCAATATGTATCAACATATTGGCTAAAATGTTGGGGATTTTTCTGATAAAATCCCAAAAACAAACAAAACTTCACAGAGGCAATGCTCTGTTTCTACCTTTCCAGGATCTTTTGTGCACAGGGAGCTTTTAAAAAAAATTACTGAGGAACAGAGTATTTTACCACCATAAAAACATTTCTATTGATTAAAACAAAAATCACTGATACATATTCATCCTCTTTTACTTAGAGGGATTTACCAAAAGCAACATTCAACCAAAACTCTGTTTTCACCCTGAGAATTCACTGAGCTGGGTTTACTGCTGTAAAACCCTTTTCACTTTTACTACTGTAAAACACTTTTACTCATACTACTGTAAAAAAACTTACAAATCAATTCTTCACATTACATAAACTGCGATGCATTTCTATTGCATGAGTGCATTCCCCTTCACACTGCTGTGTGAAAAACCTATGTTATTTTTGCACGCTGCTCCTTTTTTCTTTTTACAATGGTCAACACAACTTTACAGCCCTCCCCTGTTCTCCTTTTTCGCACTGCTGTGCGTTCATGTTGTTTTTTTAACTCTCTTACACCATACATAATAAACTAACTACAAAATAAAACTATTTACTTTACAATAACGCACGAGCTCCAATACTTTGGAAATTACATTGCGTATAAAAAAACTTACCATACCTTTCTTTAAACTTACCATACCTTTCTTTAAATTCTCCATACGTTTGTGCAATTAAAACTGAGACATCTCACCTACTATCTACGAACACAAAAATTAATTCATTAAATTTCTTTTCGGCGGTCAACCCAAAATCTTTTACTTCACGCAATCCTTGATTTGATGCGGGCCCGTATGCAGCTTCAGGCGATCGACGGCGGAGAGCGCGGGAGCAGATCTAACGGTGGAGGAGAATATTGGAAGGCATTACATAACTGAACAATAGCACCCGAAAAATTACGTTTGCTTACGTATGGGGAGAGCCACGCGTCTGCACCAAATTTTATCGGAGTCAAAAATACGGAAACCACTTTCACGCAAAAGCGGTCCGATATGCATAAAATGGTTTATGGTTTTGCTGAGCGGTTTTTGAGCGATGTACGGCTGCGCAGTTGGAATTATGACTTCAACACTCCCCTTTAATTTCAACTGCTGGGCATTCGGTCATACCCAGACACTTTCTCAAAAATTCAAAGCTTTTCTGATCCAATGGCTTTGTCAAGATGTCTGCTACCTGTTCTTGAGTCCTGCAATGTTCTAGGACAATTTCTCCATTGTTCACCAATTCTCTGATGTAGTGAAACCTTGTATCAATGTGTTTCGTTCTCTTATGAAACACTGAATTCTTTGACAATGCAATAGCAGAGCTATTGTCACAAAAAATCACTGTCGCTTTTGCCTGCTCTTGGCCTAAGCTCCTCAACATTCTTCTCATCCACACTGCTTGACATGCTGCTGCTGTAGCTGCCACATATTCAGCCTCTGCTGTAGACAATGCTACAATGGACTGCTTCTTGGAAGCCCATGAAATGGCTCCTGAACCCATATGAAAAACATAACCGGAAGTGCTTTTCCGATCATCTACACTTCCAGCCCAATCACTATCAGTGTATCCAACCAAATCTGAATTTTCTGAGACACTATATAATATGCCAAACATTTTGGTACCTTTGACATACCTCAAGATTCTTTTTGCTGCCTGCCAATGTGCCTCCTTTGGCCTCTCCATGAACCTGGAAATTAAACTAACAGCATACATAATGTCAGGTCTAGTAGCTGTTAAATAGATAAGGCTGCCAACAATACTCTTGTACAAACTAGGATCAAAATCCTTACTGCTGTCCTCTCTGCTGAGTTTTAATCCCATTACTGTGGGAGTGATCGCTGCTTTGCATTCTTGCATGTTAAATCTGCCCAACACTTGATTTACATATCTTGCTTGTGAGATAAAAATACCTTTTTCATTTTGATCTACTTCTATGCCTAAGAAGTATCTCAAGAAACCCATGTCAGTCATTTCAAATTCCTCCTTCATGACTGATTTAAAATTCTGAATGAGCTGATCATCATTACCTGTAAAAATAACATCATCAACATATAAAACAACAATTAAAATTTTACCATCTTTTTCTTTGATGTAGACAGTGGGTTCTCCTTCACACTTGTCAAATTCATTATAATAGATATGAATCTATCCTGCTGTACCATGCTCTTGGTGCTTGCTTTAGCCCATAAAGAGCTTTCTTCAATTTGCAAACTTTGTGCTCTTCACCTTTCTTCTCATAGCCGAGAGGCTGTTCAACATAAACCTCTTCCTTTAACACTCCATTTAGGAATGCTGACTTCACGTCCATTTGGTAGACTTTCCATTTGTTTTGAGCTGCTATGGACAGCACTGCTCTTACGGTTTCCATTCTTGCAACCGGTGCGAAAGTCTCCTCATAATCTCTTCCATACTGCTGCTTGTACCCTTTGACAACCAGCCTTGCCTTGTGCCTTTCTATCTTGCCTTCAGCATTGCTCTTGGTTTTGTAAACCCATTTCACTCCAATGACTTCTTTGCCCTTTGGTAGTTCAACCAAATCCCATGTTTTGTTTCTCTCTATGGCATTCATTTCCTCATCCATAGCTTCTATCCATTTCTTATCTTTGATTGCATCTTCGAAATGAATAGGATCATCAACATGACAATACAAGGCAAATAAGGAATTCATTCCTTCATCATAAATATAACTTAGATTTCTAAACTTCTTACCTCTTTCATTTGGAGTGCAAGTGCTTGATGATGCACTTGAGTTTCCTCCTTGTGGTGTGCTTGGAGAAGCACTTTCATTTATCCTCAATGGTGTCCCTTGCTGTCCTTGTGTTGGCGCTGCTGTTTGGGGATGCATTTCAACCACCTCCTCTTCATCTTCATCATGAGACAAACAGTTTTTAACATTCACTATTTTCTCTATGCTTCCATCCCAAGCTTCCTCCTCAATGAATTGAACATCTCTGCTGACGAAAAACTTCTTGGTGGATGGGATATACAACCTGTAGGCTTTGGATTCCTCACTGTATCCAATGAAGATGCATTTCTCCCCTTTGCTGTCCAACTTCCTCCTCAGCTGATCTGGTATGTGTGCATAGGCCACACATCCAAAAACTCTCATGTGGGTGACTCCTTGCTTTCTCCCACTCCATGCCTCTTCCGACACTTTGTTCATTACAGCTTTTGTAGGACACCTGTTCAAAATATACACTGCACAATTTACAGCTTCAGCCCAATAATCATTTGGCAAATGCTTTGCCTTCAACATGCTCCTCGCCATATCCATGATGGTCCTGTTCTTCCTTTCAGCAACTCCATTTTGCTGTGGGGTGTACCTTGCTGTAAACTGTTTGTGAATTCCATTTTCTCTGCAAAATCTTAGGAATTCCTTGGAGATATACTCACCTCCTCTATCAGTTCTCAAAACTTTAATATGCAGCCCGCTTTGGTTCTCCACAAATGCCTTGAAATTTTGGAATTTCTCAAACACTTCACTTTTGTTTTTAAGGAAATATACCCAAGTTTTTCTTGTAAAATCATCAATGAATGTTAGGAAATATTGGCTGCCTGCTAATGATGGAGCTTGCATCGGTCCACATAAATCTGAGTGGATGATTTCTAAGGGTGCCTTTGCCCTTATGCTCTTCCCTGATGGAAAACTTTCTCTATGTTGTTTACCCAATATGCAACCTTCACATAGGCTGTCCGGTTTCCCTATCAATGGTAGTCCTCTTACCATTCCTTTTCTGCTTAACAAGTTTAGACCTCCAAAATTGAGATGTCCAAATCTCAAGTGCCACAACCAATTCTCATCCTTTGGCACGCTTTGGAAAGCCTCTTGGGTGACTGCTGCAATTTCATTTTTGTTTTTCAAATCTGCCCTGATCCTGAGAGGGAACATCCTGTTCCTTGTCATTTTTACTTCAGCAATGCATCGTTTGCTGGGTGCTATATCCATGATGGTGCATACATCATTTTTAAATAAAACATTGTACCCCTTATGGACAAGCTGTCCAATACTCAAGAGGTTACATCTCATTCCAGGGACATAGTAGACATCTGTTATGGTTTTCTTTTCTCCTTTCTTTGTAAATATTTTTATCTCCCCTTTTCCCATAACAGAGACTTTGCTATCAGTTCCTAGTGTGACTTCTGATTTCACATTTTTATCTAGGGCAGAAAATAAGGCTATGTTCCCTGTCATATTGTTGCTGCATCCTGAGTCTAAAAACCATATGTCCTCACTGTTTGTTTCAGCCATGTTACAAGCTAACAACACATTATTTTCGCTGATGTTTTCTCTAGTGACATTTGCATTTTTTCTATTACTCATATCATGCTGCTTCTTCCTACATTCACTGGCATAATGCCCATATTTTTTACAATAATAGCATTGGACATTGGATTTTTCATACCTTTGTCCTTGAGCGTGATGTTGTCCTCCTTGTTGGCTGCTGCCTTGGCCTTGGTTCTGATTTGGATTGCTGCCTCTTCCTTGTGCATTTGCTGGGCTGTTCCTTCCACCTCTGTTCTGGCTTCTACCTCTTCCTCTCTTGTTTCCTCTGCCTTGACCTCTTCCTCTTCCAAAGGACATCTGGGTCTTGAAGGCTTGCTCTAGAGATGAGTTTTCATTCCTACTCAACCTCTGCTCATGTGTTATCAGTGATGCATGTAGCTCATCAACTGAAAATTTTGAGAGATCCTTTGTCTCTTCAATGGTGGTGACAATCGCATCAAACTTTGAGGGTAAGACCCTCAATATTTTCTCCACAATCCTCCTATCTTCAAGGGTTTCTCCATGAGTCCTTATCTGTGTGACCAAACCAATTACATGTGTGAAAAATGAGTCAATGTTGTCTGACTCCTTCATGCACAGATTCTCAAAATCTTTCCTCAGCAATTGTAGTTTTGCTGTCTTCACTCTCTCCATGCCTTGATAGGCTGTCTTGAGGGTTTGCCATGCTTCATTGGATGTCTTAGCTGCTGCTAACCTTGGAAACACGCTTCCATGCACTGCTTGATACAAGAAGAAAAGGGCTTTTGAATCATTCTTCTTGCAGCTCTTTAATAGATCCTTCTCTCCTTGAGTTAATGCATTAAACTCATTTTCATCTGCTGGTTGTTCAAAACCTTCCTCAACTATTTCCCATAAGTCTTGGGAAGCAAACAAGGCTTTCATTGTTATTGCCCAATAGTCATAGTTTTTACCATCAAATAATGGGAGCTGCATACCCATGCTATTACGTGCTTGTGCCAGCCATTCTTGCAGCCTCAATTATGCTTCAATTTCTTGACTGTGTATTTTAAAACTGACTGTGTATTTTAAAACAACTGACTGCTTCTTCAGCAACACATAAAAAAACTTTGTGAAATACCTGAGTATTTTCTTGACTAAGCCTTCACTCTGCTTGAGAAGTTTTACTGCTGCAACAAACTCCTCCCTTCAGCTTCTTTGTCACCTTCAAAGAGCCTAAGCCTGCTCCGATACCACTGTTGGGGATTTTTCTGATAAAATCCCAAAAACAAACAAAACTTCACAGAGGCAATGCTCTGTTTCTACCTTTCCAGGATCTTTTGTGCACAGGGAGCTTTTAAAAAAAAATTACTGAGGAACAGAGTATTTTACCACCATAAA